>CM042866.1:644269-827688 GCA_023658055.1 Thaleichthys pacificus | reverse complement strand
TTGTGTAATCTGGAGTTTAAACAACCCACGACAAAACAACCCAACCACAAGTTAGACTAAGCCAAAAAAAAGAAAACAACACACAAGCAAAACAATAAGCCACTGATGCTTTCATAAAAAGAGAGGAAAAACAAACGTATAAAAAACGTGAATAAAAACCGTCTTTTTGCCCTGAGGAGGGGGAAATAAACGGAACAAAACGCGTTTGAGGGAAAAAGAGAAGCTGAAAGGAGAAAGAAGCGCAAAGGAAAAATTAAGGAGACAGTGGCGAAGGAAGGGAGGATAGTGTAGCAGTGGTGGCAAAACGAAAAAGGAAAAAGAAAAGAAAATAAGCGTTCCTCTTTGAAAGCAAACTTCTGTCCTATAAAGTGTTTTAGCTCAACAAAACATCAACAGCATACGAGAAGGCGGGAGACGGCAACGAAAGAGAGGGGAAAAAGTTTTGTGCGAGGGAAAAGGAAGGAAAAAAAAACAGACTGTAAAAAAAGATTAAAAAAAAAAAGCATAAAAAAGACTCAGTTGGTAGCTGAGTAAGCCTAAAAAGAGCATATAAAAGACTCAACAAAGAAAAAAGAAAGGTGTCTTTTAAAGAAGAGAAATAGGTGAGAAAACAAAAAAAAGAAGAAAAGACTCTAACCAAGCATCGCATAAACAGAAAAACGGAAAACAAAAAAAATATAAAAAGATGCCATAAACAGCAAAAAAAAGAAAAGAGAGAAGAAAAAGAAAAAAAAAGGAAAGAACAAAAAAGACTAAAAAAAGTATCAAGACCAGACTAATGTTTGTGTAATAATAGTTGTACTGTGTGTCTAACGTGTACCAAAATTGTTTTCAAAAAAAATAGCATGTGTACAAACGTGAAAAACGACTCTACAATCAGTTTAGAGCTGTAAAACGTTTGCACAGGAAAAAGAATAGCACAAAATAAGAAGCTGAGCCAGAAAGAAAAAAAAAGAAAAAGAACAAAAAAAAGAACCCGGGGAAAAAAACAAAAAAAAGAGAAAGAAAAGAGAAAGAAAGAAACGGAAACGAAAACAAAAGCGAAGAAACAGGGGAAGAAAAAAAAAGAAAAAAAAAAAGAAGGGAGAGAGTGGTGAAAAAGGAAGGCTTATAGAAAGCAAAACAAAAGAAAGAGAAGGACAAGAAAAAAACAAAGGGAAACAAGCTATTAAAATAAGCATAAGACTCATAACTGATACATCGGATAAAAACATAAAAATCAGCGAAAAAAACAAAGCAGAAAGAAGAGGGGAAAAAAAAAGACGAAGAAAAAAAAAGGAAATAAGAGGAAAAAAAGAGAAAAAGACAAATGGAAAGGGAAAAGAAAACAAAAAGGAAAAAAGGACAAGAAAGAGAAGAAAAAAGAAAACAAAAACAAAAAAAAAAGCGAAGTAAGACATACCAAGAAGCAAGAAAAGTATGCAGTTTTGCTTTGTAAATATTAGATCCAAAAACAAGAGAGCCTATCAAGAGTTCCTGAAAAAAAAAGAAAATAACCTCTTAAAAGAAAGGAAAAAATAAGAAAAAAGGATAGCTGTGATAAGCTTTTCCAGCGGAAAAAAGAAAGACACCTTGTTTAACCAAAGCTAAAAAAAACAAAGAAAAAAAAAAACTAAGCTAAAAAAAGAAAAAAAACATACAAGCATAAATAGAAAACGAAAAAGGAAGAAAAAAATAATAAGAGGACCGAAAAAAAAAAGACAGAGTAGCAGGAAATAAAAAAAGAGAGAGAAAAAAAAAAAAAGAAATACAAAAACGAAAAAAAAAAAAAAAACAAGAAAAAAAAAAAAAGGAAAGCAGAAAATTTCCTTTAAGTTGTAAAAAAAACAAAAACAAAAAGCAAAAGAAAAGCTTGTACAATAAACAAAACCGAAACGAGATAAACAAAGCAGCTAAAATAAGAAAAAGAAGAACGAACAAAAAAAAAAAAAAAAAAATAAAAGGGAACAAAAAGACTGTTCCTTTATAAAGACCGAAAAGCGAAAAAGAAAAAAAAGGAAAAAAAAAGAAAAAACAAAACCAAAAGAGAACATAAAACAAAGAAAAAAAGATGTTAAGAAAGGAAAAAAGGAAAAAGCTGTCCCCTTATGTCCATTTATGCGGATAATGTCCGCTCACGAAAAGCAAAAACACAAGAAGGAAGGACAAAAACAAAAAAAACAAAAGAAAAACAACGAAAAAAGAATATCAAAAAATAAAAAAAAAAAAAAAAAAGAGCGAAAAGAAGATGGCAGTCATTGTAACGGTGGCGAAAACAGAGGACAAAAAGTTAGACTAGTAAGCAACAAGAAGAAAAAATCTATAATTCTTCTGAAACAACACAAAAACTAACCTAATTCCTACACAAAATAAGTACTCTAACACATTACGGTTCATCCTTTCCACTCAATTACTGAGTAGATTAGTAAGCGACGAAAGAGAGGCACTGAGGTCTTCTTGAGGTTTTTGTGGCCAAGTTGACGCAAGGGCTTGTCTGTTTCAAAAAACACAGGAAAAAGTGACAGCGGGTGCTTTGCTGGTGTATAGAGTGACAGAGGAGATGGGCCGCTAAACTACTAAGTTGTTATCGAAATCCTCGGTGTGATGTTAAGAAGAAGTTGTCTTGCGGGTTAATTCGATGACTGCTCTTTCTGAAGAGTGAACACGTTGAAAAACTGACTTAATGCATCCAATAGAGCACAATGGTGTCATTGCCCATCCCTGAAAAAAGAGAAAAAACAAAAAAAAAAAAACAAAGAGGGATGGATGAGACAAAGAGGTGAGGCCAAGGCTGACGGTGTAGAGAGAAGAGGCGAAAAAGTAGACAAGGAAACTGAAAAAAGAAGGATAAAACTGTGTGCTAACCCTTAGTATTGTTAAAGTGTAAGAAAGCGAACAAGAGCAAGAAGAATGAGTAGAGGGCTGAAGGGAGAGGGGGCAATTACGTATAATGACAGCAAACACTGTAAAATGGTTCACGAAATATAAATAGTGTAAGAAGAGAAGACAGAGAGAGGGTGTAGAGCCGCAGAGAGAGTCAAAGAAGATTGGACGCTTTCTAGAAGAAAGAGAAGAAGAGAAGAATCCAAAAAGAGAGGCTCAAAAAGAGAGGAACAAACTATTTCGTAGAAAAGAAAAGAGAAGAAATCAGAGAGAGGCTGCTATACAAGGCAAGGAGAAAAGCAGGAATTCACTGAAAAGAAGAAAGACAGAGAAGAGGAAAAGACCAAGTGGGGAAAAACAAAGAAAAAAGAAAGAAAAGGCTGCTAAGAGGAATGTGTATCGCGCTAGAGAGAGAAAAAAGCACCGACAGAGAGAATAGGGGATCTGAAGGAAAGACCAAGAAAAAACACCACATAAATCTAGAAGAAAAGGTGTGTAGCCCTTATTCCTGAGGTCAGCTAGCATTGCTGGATGAAGTAGGGAGAGGAGAGACAAACAAAACATAACAAACCAACCACCCAGGAAGAGACGAGAGGTGTGCTGAGAGGGCTCAAAACAACGGAGAGAACAGGGGCAGACGAGCAAAAAGTGAGAGGGTGCTTTGTGGGCTTTAGAAGGTCGGTCTTTGGTTTATAAAACATGTGTGTTTTTCTGTAGAGAGAACCGAAAAGAAAAAACAAAGAAAGGCAAAAAGAAGAGAAGGGACTATAAACAAGGCTGATGGGGTGACGAGTAATGTAAAGTCGGAGGTAGGCTTGTGTAGAGAGGAGGCAACGGAGAAGAGGGAGCTCAAGAGCAGCGTGAAACATGTATCGTGTAGAGGAGAGAGAGGGCTGAGGTGTGTGTAGAGAGAGAGAGAGGGGCTGAGGTGTGTGTTGTGTAGAGAGGAGAGAGAGGGGCTGAGGTGTGGGTAGAGGAGAGAGAGGGGGCTGAGGTGTGTGTAGAGAGGAGAGAGAGAGGCTGAGGTGTGTGTAGGAGGAGAGAGAGGGGCTGAGGTGTGTGTAGAGAGGATGGAGAAGGAGAAGGCTGAAGGATCGATGATGATAGACATATAGAGAGAGAGAGAGGGGCTGCTGAGGCATGGTGTATAAGAGAAGAGAGAGGGGAACTGAGGAGTGATAATGTTTTTAGCTGTAACCAACTACAAACCTCCTAAGATAATGTAAAAGAAAGGAGACAGAGTATTGGAACAACACGAGAGGGAGCACACTGAGGTGTATGTGCTCAAAGATGTATGGAAAGTAGTTATGAGGAATTTCTGTGAGAAAAAAAAGCACTCCCGGTTTTCTACTGGGTAGTAACGTTCGTGTGTGCCATCTTTGCACAAAATTCAAAGCATGGTGAAAACACAACCACAAAGCCTGTATTAAAATAGGTGCGTGCACCACAGTCCCTCCACAATGAAACACCCTTCAAATATCTGTGTACCACCTCACTCCTATCACCTCCAACCTCACCAAAAAAACGATATAACCACCCCTCCCGATAAGATTATTGAAGGATCAGACACACCACGCAAAACGGTCAACAAAGTTATTTTTCACTCCCACTTGCTTGCTAAACAACATAAACTTAACACTTCTAGCAACCCGAGCGTACATCATATCTAAGCGTTCCTGTGAGCCTCTGTCCTTCACCAAGAAGCACAATCACATCTATTCAAAACCAGAACGATCCCAACTATGCACCCAAGGAAGGCGCCTTCATGGGCGTACTCAATAGTCGCTAATCGTTGGGTCAACATAAGGCGACAAGACGTGAGATTATCGGTAAAAGCTTCGTTTTTACTTGTGATAATTGATATATACAAACAGATTAATCCCACGATCGTGACAAAACATAACAAACAGAAAATAATTAACCTGCATGCTTCATAAGGTGCCCTGCTAAATTTCACCACACATCCGGCAAATTTCAACTCGTTTTGGACGTGGGGAGACTATTAAAAATTTAGTTACAGGCAAAGCCACAAGGGGATAGCCTACAAAACAATTTAAGGGTTCACTGTTGTAACATTGTGATCCAAAAACCCTCACCACACTGGAGTGGGCCTGAGAGTTGAGAGAAGCACACTATGAAAAAATGAGTGGGGTCTTTGTGTTGGGGGAAATGACATACCACCTATTCCCAAAAGATGGGATTATAACTCGAGAATGACCCCAAACAAGACCTGAGTGACTTCAGTAGCACCATGCATGACCTGAGCGCCATGATGAAACGTGGGACCCCTCACGGTGCTAGACCAATGTGGGGTCGATGTTGGGGCACAGTGGGTAGGGGGGGGGGCACATGGGGGGGTGGAGAGGGGCACATTGGTGGAGGGGGGGAGAGGGCCAACATGGGAGGGTGGGTAGGGGCCGAACATGGGAGGGGGGGGCGTGCACAATGGGAGGGGGAGGAGGGCACAGTGGGGGGTGGAGGGGAGGGCACATGGAGGGGGGGAAGGGCACATGGGAGGGGGGGGATGAGGGGGGAGGGGCACACTGGGACGGGGGGAGGGCACATGGGAGGGGGAGGGTAGACTTGGTTGTGGTTGCACACTAGGGCGGTGGTGGGGCGAGGGCAACAGGAGGTAGGGGGGAGGGCACATGGGAGGGGCGGAGAGGCACATGGGAGGGGGGGGAGGCACATGGGAGAGGGGTGGGGGGGCGAGAGGGCACATTAAGGGGAGTGGGGGGGGGGAGGGCAACATGGTAGGGGGGGAGGGCACATTGGAGGGGGGGGGGGGAGGAGGGGCGAGGCAGATAAGGGGGGAGGGGTGGGGGGGGGGGGGTGGGAGGGGGGGGGAGGCACATGGTGGAGGGGGTGGGAGGGCACATGGGAGGGGGGGAGGGCACATGAGGAGGGGGGAGGGGAGGGCACATGGGAGGGGGGGGAGGCACATTGGAGGGGGGGAGGGCACATGGGAGGGGGGGGAGGCACATGGGAGGGGGGGAGGCACATTGGGAGGGGGGGGGAGGGCACATGGGAGGGGGGGGAGGGCACATGGGAGGGGGGGGAGGGCACATGGGAGGGGGGGAGGGCACATGGGAGGGGGGGGGGGCACATGGGCAGGGGGGGGAGGGCACATTGGGAGGGGGGGGGAGGCACATGGAGGGCGGGGAGGGGCACATGGGAGGGGGGGAGGGCACATGGGAGGGGGTGGGAGGGCACATGGGATGGGGGGGGGACGGCACATGGGAGGGGGGGAGGGTCACATGGGAGGGGGGGGAGGGCACATGGGAGGGGGGGGAGGGCACATGGGAGGGGGGGAGGGCACATGGGAGGGGGGGCAGGAGGCACATGGGAGGGGGGCGAGGGCACATGGGAGGGGGGGAGGGCACATGGGAGGGGGGGAGGCACATGGGAGGGGGGCGGGAGGCCATGGGAGGGGGGGGAGGCACATGGGAGGGGGGGGAGGGCACATGGGAGGGGGGAAGGGCACATGGCGAGGGGGGGGAGGGCAGGGTAGGAGGAACAGTTGAGTAGCTGAGTAAGGCCGAGAGTGGAGGTTTGAGGAGAGGCAAGGTGATTTAGGCTGGATATGGAGGGGTGATTGGAGGGCAGGATGAGGCAGGGCAGCCTACCACTTGAGTCTGGGTTTGGTCAGGTACACCTCCCCATGTCCATGGGGTCTGGGGAACGAGTCCATCAGGTCATCCTCCTTGTGGAGGCTGTCAGCCACTGTCTGGATGACTTTGGTCCATTCTCCCTGAGAACAAAGAACGAGAAAGAGAGAGAGATAGAGAGAGAGATGAGAGAGAGAGAGAGAGAGGGAGAGAGAGGGAGAAAGAAAGGAGGGAAAGGGAGTAGAGAGAGAGAGAGAGAGAGAGAGAGAGAGGGAGAGAGAGGGCTGAGAAGAGGGAAGAGACGAGGGGTGAGAGAGAGAGAGAGAGAGAGAGAGAGAGAGAGATGAGAGGGAGAGGAGAGAGGGAAGAGGAGAGAGAGAGAGAGAGAGAGAGAGAGGGAGAGAGAGAGGATGAGAGGGAGAGACGATGAGAGGAGGGAGAGAGAGAGGGAGAGGGAGAGGAGAGAGAGAGAGAAGAGGGAGAGAGAGAGAGGGAGAGGGAGAGAGAGGAGAGAAAGAGAGGAGAAGAGAGAGAGAGAGATGAGGGAGAGAGAGGGGGACACACACTCATTACAACACCCAATCTGACATGATGTAATCCACCAGCTCAACTATGTAATGGTTTAAGATTGTCATCTTATCAACAGGAAGGCCAATTTAGGGACTGTGAAGTCCCACCAAAAGACACTTAGTGTCCATGTGCCTGTGTGGTGTGTGAGTGTTGTGTGTGTGTGTGCTGTGTGTGTGTGTGTGTGGGAGTCGATGGCTGCAGCGGTGAGGTAGTGGGTAGTAATTGAAGTCGCCAGTTCGATTCCCGGCCGTGTCAAAGACATGTGGCTGGGAAGCACTTCACCCTACTGCTTCGGGGGAATGTCCTGACTACGTAAGTCGCTCTGGATAGAGCGTAGCTAAAGATAAATGTAAATTAAATGTAAGGTGTGTTTCTACACATGTTTATGTCTGTGGTCAACTTCATTGATAGTGACAACGTGGAAAAGTTTTCCTCTGGTATCAGAGTATGTGTGTGTGTATAAGTGTGTGGTGTGTGTGCATAAGTGTGTGTGTGGTCATAAGAGTGTGGTGTGTATAAGAGTGTGTGTGTATAAGAGTGCTGTGTGTATAAGAGTGTGTGTGTATAAGAGTGTGTGTGTGTGTGTGTTGTGTAAGAGTGTGTGTGTGTGCCGCTCGCCTCTCCTCAGGGCTCTCCACGTGGAAGGTTCGCTCGATGACCGTGGCCACTGCAGACAGCGCATGATGAATGTGTTGGGTCTAGGTCTCTCCGTCTTCATCAGCTGACACTCTGGACCGCCAGGGAGGGAGGAGGAGGAGAGAGAGGAGGAGGGAGAGAGAGGAGGAGGAGTAGAGAGGAGGAGGAGGAGGAGAGAGAGGAGGAGGAGAGAGAGGAGGAGGAGGAGGAGGAGGAGAGGAGAGGAGGAGGAGAGAGAGGAGGAGGGAGAGGAGGAGGGAGAGGAGGAGGAGAGAGGACGGAGGAGGAGGAGGGAGAGGAGGAGGAGGGAGAGACCCACTGTTAGAGACATTTATCTTTATCTCCATCCTAACAGACACTGCTGTGCCGACCCACGCTGGAACAGCACAGGTGTGCTGGGTGGCTCCACACTCTCAGAAAGAAGCTTCGCTTACAGCGCTGTCGCTCCATGACTGGGAAATCTTTCCAGGTTTTTGGGCTTAATAGTCAATAACAAAAAGACAGAATTTGAGATCAATCAAACTGTGTGTTGAAGTTGTCAGCTAAGAACTCCCTGACTGTACTGAGGGCCAGTCAAGTTTTCCCCTAGAAGACTGAAGCCCAACAGGGCTTCAAAATACATCAATAAAACAAAAAAACGTTCTTAACATCTGTTCAGCTATGACTGATGTTCCAGGACGTGTCATTTCATCATCTGACACAAAATGGCGCCCGTCTGGCAGATGGAGATGTGAGTGGACCACCACGAGCCCAACATGGCTCCGTCAGGGTCGACAGTCGCTCCCTCCCCCCTCGCTGTGCCCTGCTCCTCCTCTGCCTGGGTCTCAGAGACTCAACACAAACTCTGCAGACAGAGATGTCTGCAGAGTAGCGCAGCGCCACAGATAAATTATTGATATCAGCCGCTTAATAACCACTATAACTCAAGAATGTCAGGAGGAAACATAATGTTTAACAAACAGTATGTTGTCTAATTACTCTGTTCAATCATCTGCAGAGCTGGGATGGCCAGCAAAGCAGCTCTCCTAGCTTTGTGAGGTGGTGTTTCTGAACCACCACCTCACAAAGCAGCTCTCCTAGCTTTGTGAGGTGGTGTTTTCTGAAACACAGGCTCCGGTTAGCGCCAGCGTCTGCCGTTTGACAGGAAGCCTAATTAGGGGTGAAATCAATGATGTGGCAGTTTTTTGGTATTGCTGGTATAGGTCTCTACAGCATCACCTGTTCTGTGAGGTAGCCTTCTCATTCACTGGTCATGGCACATGATTCTAGAAGGTGAGGCTGGAGATGTTGGGGGAGGAGGAGTAGAGGAAAGAGGAGGAAGATTAGGATGAGTAGGAGGAGGTGGAGAAGGAGGTGGATGAGGAGAGAGAGAGGAGGAGGAGGTGGATGAGGAGAGGAGGAGTAGGAGGTGGATGAGGAGAGAGGGAGTAGGTGGTGGATGAGGAGAGAGAGGAGGAGGAGGTGGATGAGGAGAGAGAGGAGGAGGAGGTGGATGAGGAGAGAGAGAGAGAGGAGGAGGAGGTGTATGAGGAGAGAGAGAGAGGAGGAGGAGGTGGACGAGGAAAGGAGAGGGAGGAGGAGGAGGTGGATGAGGAGAGAGGGAGGAGGAGGAGGGGACGAGGAGAGAGAGGAGTAGGACGTGGTGGATGAGGAGGAGGTACTTACGTGCAACGGAGAAGTTGTTTAAGGGGGTTTCCAGGGCAACCACATCCTGCGGCCGCTCCTTGTAGCCGCTGAACGTTCCGTCGCTCTTCAGCAGGAAGTACCTCGGCCTCCACGTCTTAATGTACTCACCTGGGGGAGCACATGAACACATGAACACATTAACGTTTGACGTCATCTTTCATTGCCCAAGTACTTTTCCAATCCAAAGAACACAAGTCACCAAGAACACCAAAAAATACCCGGAAATGTTCTTGATCCACCCCGCAAAGAAAGAAAGGAAAAAAGAAAGAGGACTACAGATATAACAGCCTAGTTCTACTAGCTACTAAGCTAGACACTGCTAGAACACTAGGAAAGGCCAACGTGATGTCATTCACAAAGTTTCTTTTTTCTGCTGCTCAACATCAAAAACAGAGACTGACAAAAGTCGCTAGATGTCACTACTCGAAAATCTAGACAAAGTCGCTAAATTGGCAACACTGCTGAACAGGCCTTGTTATGAACGCGCCCAAAAACGTCAGCTCGTGTGACGGACGTTTTCTGAATGTGGTTAGCTAGTTTGCTACCGTTAGCAGTACTTTTCAACCTTCGCACATTTTTTTTACACAATTTGTGAGTTGACGATTTTTTATTTATTTAAGGACCCTCCCCCTTCTGGCTCCCGCGAGGCAGCTACTGCCCTGTGTGTGTCCATCCTACTGTCTCACACACACACACAATCCTCACACACACACACAATCCTCACACACACAACTACATTTATTCCACGCCCCGTTCATGATACGTTTAGCCAGATGTTTCAGGACGAGGAAATCACAAACAGCTTACACAACACAAAGACACAGAGAGCGGCCTGAATATTTATACAGGAAAAGTGTAATTTATTTTAATTACGGGACTTGAGTATTAACCCCATGCAGTGTCTGAGCAAGCTGTCCTTAATTGCCCCATTTCCTCTGACACAGAAGTGCGTGTGTGTGTGTGTGGGGGGGCGGGGGGGGATCAGTCAATGCCGATGCCTGACACACACACACACACACACACACACAGAGGTCTCCACAGTTTCTTGTCGGAGGAAACTGTTCAGGGAGCTTCGGACCAGATTCCTAACATCATCATCAAACATGAGTTCTGGACGTAACAGACAGGATGTCAACGTTTAAAACATCCCTTCCTCCGCACCTCACTTCTCGGTTCTCCTGTTAGACTGTGGAGAAGGAGGGGCACTACTGAGATGCAGCCCAAACCTGGGCAGGAAGCAGATGAGTGATCGACCACAGAAGATGAGGTCTCACCGTTCTCCACAGCAGGGCAGAAACACCAGACAAAAACACCTGCTTACGACAGGCGGCAACGCTGCCAATCACGGCAGGAGACCAAACATCTGTCCTCCAGAGCTGATGCTTCAGGTTTCCAGCGGCAGCAGATGTCCCTGTTCTGACGGCTGGCACCATCTTTCATCACTGGTGAGCCAGGAGAGGATTACCTACATTATTCATCTCCTGGGTCATGTAGAGTTAGGGTTTTTACACCAAATGCTTCTCGTTCAGAAATTAAACAAGCTTGATTTTGTCAGCGTTTGCAGCACCATCTGACCTGCTGTGTTCGTCTGAAATCTCTGCTCTTGGTCAATTCAATTAGCTGCAATTCCAGTGTTGAGTCATCTGTCTGTTTTACAACACAGGGCTTGCAAATCACTGCACACATCATTCATCCACTCTCTTAGATGCCAGGAACATTCCCAATCATGTTTGATGCAGAGTAGTTGGTCACGCCACTAACTCCCCAAACATCCACTGTACACACACGCCTCTCTCCGGCCCTCTCTGCAGCCCTCTCTCCAGCCCTCTCTGCAGCCCTCTCTCCAGCCCTCTCTCCAGCCCTCTCTCCAGCCCTCTCTCCAGCCCTCTCTCCAGCCCTCGCCTCTCTCCAGCCCTCGCCTCTCTCCAGCCCTCGCCTCTCTCCAGCCCTCTCTCCAGCCCTCTCTCCAGCCCTCGCCTCTCTCCAGCCCTCGCCTCTCTCCAGCCCTCGCCTCTCTCCAGCCCTCGCCTCTCTCCAGCCCTCGCCTCTCTCCAGCCCGCGGGGGGGACGGTTTGTGAACATGTTGAGGCAGCATACAGACGCCTGCAACCGTGTCATCCCAGCACCGTGACATCACAGGGTGGGAGGAGCCAGTCTGCTTTCTAAAATCACACACAGGAAGTAAGACCAGAAGTGTAGCTTCTGACCAGAAGCTACACTGTGATGCGTTTTTGTATCATTTGTAAATTATACAAAATTTGTAATAAATCTAAATCTAAAGAATCCCCCTCTGCAGTGACACTTTCACTCAGAATAGTTTGACGGTTGTGAAAATTCCTAACCTACAGTATGACAACAAATACTTGGGTAAACACAGTTTAGTAGAACTAAATACTGGTGAGTGCCAAACTGAGCAGTCTCAGACGGCAGTAATAAACAAAGCCAAAGGTGAGTGTGTGTGTGTGTGCAGTAATGTGTATACTTTATGTACAAGTAGGTGTACATGCATGTATATCCGACAACAACAAGAATTCCAGCATAGAGCCCAGAGCTCCCAGTGTTTCTGACGCACACTGGCACCAAGGACCCCACAGACCCACCAAGCCCCCCTAAGCACCCACCCCATCCCCCCCCAGATTGGCACGAGTTGGTGCCCCCCGGGTCCATGATGACGCAACACAGCATGCCGGTCGCTGCGGACGGTGACATTCTTCCACGAGGAGGCGGGCTGGGTCACATGCTGAGGTGACACTGTCACATCGCCACAACTCTGCTACTGTCCCTGTGTGACGAGGCAGGCCAGCGTGTCGGGACAGGACAGCTTGAATGGAGCTTCTCTCTCTCTCTCTCTCCCTCCCTCTCTCTTCATCTCTCTCTCTCCCTCCCTCTCTCTCCCTCCCTCTCTTTTCATCTCCCTCTCTCTCCCTCCCTCTCTCCCTCCCTCTCTCTTCATCTCCCTCCCTCTCTCTCCCTTCATCTCTCCCTCCCTCCCTCCCTTTCTCCCTCTCTCTCCCTTCATCTCTCCCTGTCTCTCTACTGTCCCAGAGACTAGGTCTTTAGTAAATGAAGAGGTGAGTTCAGTGACCCAGCTCATAATAGTGGAATTTAACACGTAGGTTACTCCCCCCCCCACACACATCACACACACACACCAACGCACACACACCCCAGGCCTGCACACACACACACACACACACCAACGCACACACACCCCAGGCCTGCACACACGCACACACACTCACACGCTCTCTCTCCACAGAATGTGAATCACACGGTTGTTTGTGCGGGGCTTTTGCTGTTCTTCAGAGGTCATGCACATCTTAGCCTTGTGGACAAACAGTCTACTGTTCCCAGATGGGGAGAGAGGAGATGGGGAGAGGAGATGGGGAGAGGAGATGGAGAGAGGAGATGGGGAGAGGAGATGGGGAGAGGAGATGGAGAGAGGAGATGGAGAGAGGAGATGGGGAGAGGAGATGGGGAGAGGAGATGGGGAGAGGAGATGGAGAGAGAGGAGATGGAGAGAGAGGAGATGGGAGAGATGAGATGGGGAGAGAGGAGATGGAGAGAGAGGAGATGGAGAGAGGAGATGGGGAGAGGAGATGGAGAGAGGAGATGGAGAGAGGAGATGGAGATGGAGAGAGGAGATGGAGAGAGGAGATGGGGAGAGGAGATGGAGAGAGAGGAGATGGGGAGAGGAGATGGGGAGAGGGGAGATGGAGAGAGAGGAGATGGGGAGAGAGGAGATGGGGAGAGGAGATGGAGAGAGGAGATGGGGAGAGGAGATGGAGAGAGGAGATGGAGAGAGGAGATGGAGAGAGAGGAGATGGAGAGAGGGGAGATGGAGAGAGAGGAGATGGGGAGAGGAGATGGGGAGAGGGGAGATGGGGAGAGAGGAGATGGAGAGAGGAGATGGGGAGAGGAGATGGAGAGAGAGGAGATGGAGAGAGGAGATGGAGAGAGGGGAGATGGAGAGAGAGGAGATGGGGAGAGGAGATGGGGAGAGGGGAGATGGGGAGAGAGGAGATGGAGAGAGGAGATGGGGAGAGGAGATGGAGAGAGGAGATGGAGAGAGAGGAGATGGAGAGAGGAGATGGGGAGAGGAGATGGAGAGAGAGGAGATGGGGAGAGGAGATGGGGAGAGGGGAGATGGAGAGAGAGGAGATGGGGAGAGAGGAGATGGGGAGAGGAGATGGGGAGAGGGGAGATGGAGAGAGAGGAGATGGAGAGAGAGGAGATGGAGAGAGAGGAGATGGAGAGAGAGGAGATGGAGAGAGAGAAGATGGGGAGAGAGGAGATGGAGAGGGGAGATGGAGAGAGAGGAGATGGATGCTGTTACAGTCACTTCCTCAGTGCTGCTCATCTCAGAGACCACGCAGGACATCTGCCTGCCTGCCTGCCTCTACTGTCTGTCTGTCTCTGTCTGTCTCTCTGCCTGCCTGCCTGCGTCTGCCTGCCTCTCTCTGTCTGTCTGTATATATCCAGTCTGGTCTGTATTTCAGTTGAACTCATTTCCTAACGACACCTCTTCCTCTTTCTATCCCCAGAACTTCTCCTTTTACCACTATCTTTATTTGTGGCTTGAAAGTGAAACTACAAACAAGGCCCACGTCCCTGCTGCTGGTATGACTCACAGACTGACCTGACCTGTGCTGGCTGAGACAGAAGAACTCAGAGAGATGACAGACAGCGCTGGAGGAGGGAGTGAGAGGAGGAGGAGGAGGAGGAGGAGGAGTGGAGGAGGAGGAGGAGAGGGAGTGGAGGAGGAGGAGGAGGAGGAGGAGGAGAGGGAGTGGAGGAGGAGGAGGAGGAGGAGAGGGAGTGGAGGAGGAGAGGCAAGGAGGAAAGGGGGTGGACAGGCAAACAGAAGACTGTGTCCAGGATGTAGAGAGAGACAGATCACTGCATATGTTCGCTACATATGTACACCATGCCTGCGTAGGCAAAGTGTGTATGTACTGCTGTTTGTGCTTGTGTGTGTGTGTGTACTGCTGCGCGTGTGTGTGTGTGTGTTGGGGGATATGCATTGTGCTGTCAGGCTCTGACAGAGTGTCTTTACATGACGAGCAGCTGCTGGGGTCTGGCTGCTCGCTGGGCAAAGTGGAAAATAATGAACTGGGAGGCTCTGCCAAACACACGAGGATTCATCTTGATTTGCCAACTGCTGCATGGCCTGTATGTGGACAGCACCAATGTGTCAGTGCCACACCCTCCACACACACATGCTACACACACACACACACGCCAAGACTTAAGAGCTTACTGACAAATATATCATTTGCTGTGAAACCGATTTTTCTGAGTTTCCGAGCAATTTTCCGTGATTGAATATGCATGGCAGTAACATAGAGGCTGACGTATGTTGTGGTGCACAGAACACAACAGCAGCTAGTAGAATTTCTTAGAAAACTGCCAGTGGCACTAAAGGTGAACATGAGAATAAAAGACCAAGGTGAGCCATACAAAGCCAGATGCTGACGGTTTCAAAGGAGCAGAAACCCTGGACATCTCCAACACGTCCAGGCAGCGCACGCACACACCGCCAGGGCCAAGTTCTCAGTCCCAAGGTCAGTTGTGAAAAGAAAAGAGACCCAGGATTCAAAGCTACATTAACGCTTCCTTTTGACACCAAGGCCATTTGCAAGTCTGCTTAAGAAGCGTCTGCAGCTGGAGAAACACTACTGAAGAGAAGATGAGGGAGGCAGGGAGAGCTGGAGGCAGGGAGGGCTGGAGGCAGGGAGGGCTGGAGGCAGGGAGAGCTGGAGGCAGGAGAGCTGGAGGCAGGGAGAGCTGGAGGCAGGGAGAGCTGGAGGCAGGGAGGGCTGGAGGCAGGGAGGGCTGGAGGCAGGAGGGCTGGAGGCAGGGAGGCTGGAGGCAGGGAGGGCTGGAGGCAGGGAGAGCTGGAGGCAGAGGGCTGGAGGCAGGAGGCTGGAGGCAGAGGGCTGGAGGCAGGAGGGCTGGAGGCAGGAGGGCTGGAGGCAGAGAGGCTGGAGGCAGAGGGCTGGAGGCAGAGGGCTGGAGGCAGAGGGCTGGAGGCAGAGGGCTGGAGGCAGAGGGCTGGAGGCAGAGGCTGGAGGCAGAGGGCTGGAGGCAGAGGGCTGGAGGCAGGGAGGGCTGGAGGCAGGAGGGCTGGAGGCAGAGGGCTGGAGGCAGAGGCTGGAGGCAGGAGGGCTGGAGGCAGGAGGGCTGGAGGCAGGAGGGCTGGAGGCAGGAGGGCTGGAGGCAGGAGAGCTGGAGGCAGGGGGCTGGAGGCAGAGAGCTGGAGGCAGGAGGGCTGGAGGCAGGAGAGCTGGAGGCAGAGGGCTGGAGGCAGAGGGCTGGAGGCAGGAGGCTGGAGGCAGGAGGGCTGGAGGCAGAGGGCTGGAGGCAGAGGGCTGGAGGCAGGAGGGCTGGAGGCAGGGAGGGCTGGAGGCAGGGAGAGCTGGAGGCAGGAGGGCTGGAGGCAGGAGAGCTGGAGGCAGGGAGCTGGAGGCACGGAGAGCTGGAGGCAGGGAGGGCTGGAGGCAGGGAGAGCTGGAGGCAGGGAGAGCTGGAGGCAGGAGAGCTGGAGGCAGGAGGGCTGGAGGCAGGAGGGCTGGAGGCAGGGAGGGTGACAGAGGTCGGCGCTCTCGTCTAAGCAGACGCCTGCGTCGCTCGGCGCTACGTGACGACGGCAGAAAAGAGGCCCCAGCTGCCGCTGGAAGCTAGCTCTTTAATAAACACATCATGCTACATTCATCACACGGCAAAGAGAGGCCAGCCCCTGTGATCTGGCCTCACACACACACACACACACACACATACACACACACACACATACATGCATACACACACACACACACACACATACATGGCAGGTTGACCAGCAGGAGGAGGGAGGAGCAGAGCAGACACACACTTCCTGTCCTCCCGGTCCTGTGATTGGCAGGACATTCATGGTTAGAGGACGGGAGGCAAGGATGCAGGGGTGTGTGTGTGTGTGTGTGTGTGTGTGTGTGTGTGTGTGTGCGCGTGTGTAAGAGACTCCCAGGAAAAGGAGGTTGAGGATTAGAGAATTAAACCCCAAAAGCAAAAGGAGGGGGGGGGGGGGTTCAGGTCTGTTGTTCTGGCCGGGCCCCGTGTCTGCAGCTGCTGCCTGGCTGCTGTGTCCTGCATCTCAATGAGCCCCACGGCCCCTCCAGAGGAGAGGCTCGCCCCAGCCCTCATCCCTGCCCCTCATCCCTGTCCTCATCCCTGCCCCTCATCCCAGCCCCTCAACCTAGCCCCATCTCACCAGCTCAGCCTGGGCCTCTGACCAGCCCACAGCCCTGCCCATACAAGGCCTGGCAGCCTGGTCCTCATGCTAACCCGCCCAGGGTTTGTCCTCCTTCATCCCTTCTTTCTTTCTTTCTTTCTTTTGCTTCTCTTCCTGTTCCTGCTGTCCCCGTGTCCTCGTTCAGCCTGTCTGTCTTCATGCAGCTGGATGGAGCGTCTGGCAGCAGCACCAACAGGTCTCAGGCTTCCTCTGCACATCCCCCCCTCCCCCCCTTCCTCTCCCCCCCTCCCTCCCCCCCCCCCCCCGCCCCCCCTCCCTCTCTCCCCCTCCTCTGCCACCGCTGCTGCAACAGGAAAAAAAGGGAGTGGGGGGAGGAGGAGGGGGAGGAGGATGCAGTCTGCCTCTCTTTCTCACGCTGGTAAGAAAGCCCTCACTTCTTCTCTCCTCTGCAGCGGGAGACACCTGCTGATTACCATAGAGACACTGTGGGAAGTTCTCCCCTGCCTGTGTGTGTGTGCGTGTTGTGTGTGTGCGTGTGTAATCTGCCCCCTATCCCTGGGCAAACAATCTAGACTGTGGATTAGTTAACTGGGTTACTGCATGGCAAACAAATAAACACACATTATTTCGTTCAAATTAGTGCCAATTAACTCTCAATGACCAGGGAACAGGTCGACTCCCTTCACAGACACTCAGCTGAACAGGAAACAGGAAACAGGATCCTGCTGACCACACAGTGCAGGCCGTTTGTCTAGCAGGGCCTGGTACCTGACCACACAGTGCAGGCTGTCTGTCTAGCAGGGCCTGGTACCTGACCACACAGTGCAGGCTGTCTGTCTAGCAGGGCCTGGTACCTGACCACACAGTGCAGGCTGTCTGTCTAGCAGGGCCTGGTACCTGACCACACAGTGCAGTGCAGGCCTGTCTGTCCAGCAGGGCCTGGTACCTGACCACACAGTGCAGGCTGTCTGTCCAGCAGGGCCCTGGTACCTGACCACACAGTGCAGGCTGTCTTGTCCAGCAGGGCCTGGTACCTGACCACACAGTGCAGGCTGTCTGGCCAGCAGGGCCTGGTACCTGACCACACAGTGCAGGCTGTCTGTCCAGCAGGGCCTGGTACCTGACCACACAGTGCAGGCTGTCTGTCCAGCAGGGCCTGGTACCTTGACCCACACAGTGCAGGCCGCCTGTCCAGCAGGGCCCTGGTACCTGACCGGTCCTGTTGACACTGACAGATCCAAGCTAAAACAGTCTGTAGAGACAGCTGAACAGCCCACGCTACGCTTCCCTCCCTCCCTGCCTCTCTCCATCTCTCTCTTTCTCCCTCTCTATCACTCCCTCTCATGTCTTTCTCTATCCTTTCCCCCCTCTTTCTCTTCCTCTCCCTCCCTCCAGGAGAGGAGAGGAAGAGAGGGGAGAGAAGAGAGGGGAGAGGAGAGAGGAGAGAGGGGAGAGGAAGAAAGGGGAGAGGAGAGAGGAAGAGGGGAGAGGAGAGAGGAGAGAGGAGGGAGAGGAAGAAAGGGGGAGAGGAGAGAGGAAGAGAGGGGAGAGGAAGAAAGGGGAGAGGAGAGAGGAAGAGAGGGGAGAGGAGAGAGGGGAGAGGGAGAGAGGGGAGAGGAAGAGAGGGGAGAGGAGGAGAGAGGGGAGAGGAGAGAGGAGAGAGGAGGAGAGGAGGAGAGGAGAGAGAGGGAGAGAGGAGAGAGGGGAGAGGAGAGAGGGAGAGGAGAGGGAGAGGAGAGAGGGAGAGGGGAGAGGAGAGAGGGAGAGAGGAGAGAGAGGAGAGAGGAGAGAGAGGAGAGAGAGGGGAGAGGAAGAGAGGGGAGAGGAGAGAGGAAGAGAGGGGAGAGGAGAGAGGGAGAGGAGAGGGAGAGGGAGAGGTGAGGAGAGAGGGGAGAGGGAGAGGAGAGAGGAGAGAGGGAAGAGAGGGGAGAGGGGAGAGGAAGAGAGGGGAGAGGAGAGCCAGGGAGGTGATTGATGTCGAAGCATCGTGCCGGTCGGAAGCCTCTTCCACTGGCGGTCTGTGTTGTCAGCAGGGTCATTATCCAGGGGGGGGGGGGGGGGGGGAGGGAGGGGGAGGAGTGGGTGTGATGTTGAGGGGGGTGAAGGAGGCTGGCAGAGGAGGAGGATTAAGAAGGGGGGAGCGGAGGAGGAAAGAGTGGCAGAGGGAGGGCAGAGGTCAGAGACAGAGAAAGGGGAGAGACGAGAGAGAGAGAGCTAAAGAGAGAAGGAACAAAGACAAGAGGAGGGAGAGAGAGAGGAGAGGGGAAGACAGGCAGACAGGCAGACAGACAGACAGACAAGACAGGCAAGACAGACAGGCAGACAGGCAGACAGGCAGGCAGGCAGACAGGCAGACAGACAAGACAGGCAGACAGACAGGCAGACAGACAGGCAGACAGACAGGCAGGCAGGCAGGCATCCGAGCGCATGGCCGAGCGCCACAGTTGCAGTGAGCAGGAGGACTCTGCACAGCAAAGTAACCACACAGCGGGCCCCGTCGCTAGCGGAGACGAGCCAGGGAGGTTCTCTCCGCGCTCCCTGGTCCCCCAGCACCCAGCCTGCCTGGCGACAGCTGCAGCACAGCTATTTACTTCTCTCCACCACATTTAGCAGGAAGCCTGGTACCCATTTACCCGGAGCAGGGGGCCCGCACTGACGGCCAGACGCCCAGCCCGGGTGCCTGCGTCCTGGGAGCCAGCCTCTGCTGCTCCCCTGCCCGGGGCTGTGTGGGGCTGGCTGTGGATGTTTGGCTGCTAGTCCTGTTGTAGCTGGACACAGTGAGAGCCAGACTGTCTCTGCTTCTGCAGTGCTGAGATGTGTGTGTGTGTGTGTGTCTGTGTGTGTGTGTGTGTGTGTGGGGCCCATAGTGGGACTCTACCTAAGTGAAGGGGTGTGTACTAGACTGGTGAAGTAAAGTGATGAAGCTGGTAGTCCTGGGGCGATCAGCAATGTGTTATCAGGTAGGTCTGTTCCTCTGACAGGCAGGTGCCCCCCACCCCCAACCCTTACTTTGTGATGGGAGGAGGAATCTATCTGTCTAGTATGGAGAACATCTGGGAAATCATGTATAGCTGCAAAACACTGATATCTGTTCAGAGGGCCACACACACACACACACTCACACACAAACACACAAGCTCACACACACACACTCACACAAGCTCACAGTCACACACACTGGCTGCTCTCCTGCAGTCACATGACCAGCTCAGGGAGCCTCCAGCATCTGAGTGAGACAGAACATCTATCCCTGGACGGGTCACTGAACAATGTTCTGGGAACAGCAGAGAAACTAGCTCAAAGTTCCCTCCCTCCCTTTCTCCCTCCCTCCCTCCCTTCTCCCTCCCTTCTCCTCCCTCCCTCCTCCCTCCCTTTCTCCCTCCCTCCCTCCTTCCTTCCTTCCTTCCTCCCTCCCTCTCCACCTCCCTCCCTCCATCCCTCCCTCCATCCCTCCCTCCCTTTCTCCCTCCCTTTCTCCCTCCCTTTCTCCCTCCCTCCCGGAGCCAGCTGAGCGTGCTTCCCAAATCCACAGTTGTTGTGGCCTTCGTTAGGCTAACGAGGGGGCCGGCTCTGCTACTGTTAGGAAGTAAATGAGTCAAACAAACAAGAGCTGGGAGGTGAGAGAGAGATGAGGGAGAGAGATGAGAGAGAGAGAGAGAGAGAGAGAGAGAGAGAGAGAGAGACGAGAGAGAGAGAGAGAGAGAGAGAGAGAATAGAGGATAGAGGATAAAGGAGGGAGTGCCAAGTGTGCCAGGACACGCCAGTGTGCCAGGACACGCCAGTGTGCCAGGACACGCCAGTGTGCCAGGACACGCCAGTGTGCCAGGACACGCCAGTGTACCAGGACACGCCAGTGTACCAGGACACGCCAGTGTGCCAGGACACGCCAGTGTGCCAGGACACGCCAGTGTGCCAGGACACGCCAGTGTACCAGGACACGCCAGTGTACCAGGACACGCCAGTGTACCAGGACACGCCATTGTACCAGGACACGCCAGTGTGCCAGGACACGCCAGTGTACCAGGACACGCCAGTGTGCCAGGACACGCCATTGTACCTGGACACACCAGTGTGCCAGGACACGCCAGTGTGCCAGGACACGCCATTGTACCAGGACACACCAGTGTGCCAGGACACGCCAGTGTACCAGGACACGCCAGTGTGCCAGGACACGCCAGTGTACCAGGACACTCCAGTGACAGTGCACACGTCAAACATCACACGGCTGAATAACTCTGGTTTCTCAACAAGAACAAGACGCTCCAGATTTCCTAATAAGATCCTTGATCTTGATATCTCATCTCTTGATACTAACACTGTCCCCTGGTTCCTGGTGTCAGGGCCTCTGTGCTGGCTGCCCCAGGACAATCCAGCCTCAGCAGCCTCTAACCTCACCAGCCTCTAACCTCAGCACCCTCGAACCTCAACAGCCTCGTACTAATGCTTAGACTCGACTTGATTTGACTAGCCAGCCTGCCAGCCAGCCAGCCAGCCTGCCAGCCAGCCTACCAGCCAGGCCTCGAGCCAGGCTGCTCTGGGAGTCACGAGCAGGGAGCTCTGGGTCCTCTGCACACAGTGCTGCTCACAGCCGGCTGGTATGTGAGGAATGCCTGGTCGTCCAAACACAACCAGACACTCGCCTGCCAAACAGCCTCCCAGACCAGCCTCCAGCTTCCCAGACCAGCCTCTAACCTCTAGCCTCCCAGACCAGCCTCCAGCTTCCCAGACCAGCCTCTAACCTCTAGCCTCCCAGACCAGCCTCACAGACCAACCTCTAGCCTCCCAGACCAGCCACTAGCTTCCCAGACCAGCCTCTAACCTCTAGCCTCCCAGACCAGCCTCCAGCCTCCCAGACCAGCCTCCCAGACCAGCCTCTAGCCTCCAGCCTCTATACATCCTGAACTCACTCAGAATCCTACTAACTCATTATTGTGAATTTCTTTTACGACACAAATCCTTAGTTGGCATAACTACCCTGAGCCATGAGACGCAGTGTACACAGAGCACAGGGTAGAACACAGTGTACCCAGAGCACAGGGTAGAACACAGTGTAAACAGAGCACAGGGTAGAACACAGTGTACCAGAGCACAGGGTAGAACACAGTGTACACAGAGCACAGGGTAGAACACAGTGTACCCAGAGCACAGGGTTAGAACACAGTGTACACAGAGCACAGGGTAGAACAACAGTGTACACAGAGCACAGGGTAGAACACAGTTGTACCCAGAGCACAGGGTAGAACACAGTGTACACAGAGCACAGGGTAGAACACCGTGTACACAGAGCACAGGGTAGAACACAGTGTACACAGAGCACAGGGTAGAACACGGTGTAAACAGAGCACAGGGTAGAACACAGTGTAAACAGAGCACAGGGTAGAACACTGGTGTAAACAGAGCACAGGGTAGAACACAGTGTACACAGAGCACAGGGTAGAACGCAGTGTACACAGAGCACAGGGTTAGAAACACGTGCTTCATTCTCGTGGTCAAGTGATCAGGAACGCAAACATCCCACTCACCCCTTTTATGCAGCCATCCCTCCTTCACGATCGCCACATCAGCCATGCTGGAGGATGCTGAGGGGTCTCCAGGGCTCTGTCAGGGAGAGCCTCACACCTGTGCCCCCGCCGTGCCTCTCTCTGCCTGGACAGGAACTGGAGGCCTGTCCTTGGAGCGTGGAGGTGCCTTCCCACCAGGAACCTGTCAGCACCAGAGGCAAAGGACAATCATAGCATTGTGAGGTCAAATATTTTATCTCTGTCTGAATGTTAACAGTGTTGAAATGCAGCTTGAACCCAGTTTCTGCAGGTGCCCAAACCTGAGAGGAACTTACAGATCTGCAGGAGTTCTATAAGAGATCTACAGGAGATCTACAGGAGGTCTACAGGAGATCTACAGGAGATCTACAGGAGGTCTACAGGAGATCTACAGGAGATCTACAGGAGTTCTACAGGAGGTCTACAGGAGGTCTGCAGGAGGTCTACAGGAGATCTACAGGAGATCTACAGGAGATCTACAGGAGATCTACGGGAGGTCTACAGGAGGTCTACAGGAGGTCTGCAGGAGGTCTACAGGAGATCTACAGGAGGTCTACAGGAGATCTACAGATGGTCTACAGGAGATCTAATGGAGATCTACGGGAGATCTACAGGAGGTCTACAGGAGATCTACAGGAGGTCTACAGGAGGTTTTCCTAAGATTGGAGAGACGTGGTCGGGGTGGTGTGGGACATCTAGAAGTCCTCAAGCTGTCTGACATGTGAAAGTCCCCTGTCATCATACTGTAGAGTTTGTCTGTAATGGAAAACCGTCACTTGACATTTTCAAGCCTTAAAAGACCTTCCTGAATCCGACGTATGCAGAACGTGATCGATTCCAGAGCTTTTAATGAGAATGTCACATCAAGGTTTGCTGTTAACAAGGGAATCAATTCCTCCTACAGGGTCTCATCACAGCCACATCTCCACAGCAACGTGATAGGAATCTCATTGGTTGACTTCGGAGCGCAACAACAGGAAGTAGTTGTGATATGGACAGACCAGGAGAGTTTGGGGTTATGAAGCCTCCCTCACCTGGAGTCTCTAACATCCTTTGTGTTTATTGCAAATCGTTAGGATGGAATTTCTGCAATATGAGACTGGTTTATTTTTACTCAGTGTGGAAATAATATTCATGAATATTACACCGGTTGTTTTGTTGAACTGGCTTTGCCTTTCTAGTTGAGAGAAGACATCTCACATCCGATAGGACATCTGTGACCAGAACATCAGAACATCTCTACTCTCACACTTACATCATCATCACCCCAGGACACACACACACTCTAGGTACTGTACATTCCACACACACACACACACAGCTCCAGCTCTGGAGCCATAACAGAGCTCTGCTGTTTCATGTGAGCGACCTGCTGCTGGTGCTGCAGTCCTCCTGCCCTGACAGTACGGATGAACCCAGTACCCTGACTGCAGGTCACATGGTCCAGGGCCTCAGAACACCGCCTCCCTCTATGCCTGATCCACTCCCTGCCTCTCTCCCTGCCTCCTTCTCTCCCTCCCTGCCTCCCTCTATGCCTGATCCACTCCCTGCCTCCTTCTCTCCCTGCCTCCTTCTCTCCCTCCCTGCTTCCCTCTCTCCCTCCTTCCCTGCCTCCCTCCCTCTCTCCTTCCCTGCCTCCCTCCCTCCCTCCCTACCTGCCTCCCTCCCTACCTGCCTCTCCTTACCGCTCTGCTTTTCAATCATTCATCATTCTGGCTCTCACTCCAGGGGCCATCCCATTCAGTGCAAATCAGTGTCATGCAGACGGGAAGCCACACACAGAGCCAGCGACCGGGCCAAGAGGACAGCTCGGCCACGTGTGTGTGCGTGTGTGTGTGTGCGTGCGAGTGTGTGTTCTGCTCACTTCAGACCAGACTTGAGGTTAACATCCTGTCATGTCCTGTTCTGCTGGGTCTCAGACATGGACCCTTCTCTGTACCGTCCCAGTGGAGACCAGAACCCTGGCTGGTCTCTAAAGGACAGATCAGCTGGTCTCTAAAGGACAGATCAGCTGGTCTCTGAGGATCAGCTGGTCTCTAAAGGACAGATCAGCTGGTCTCTAAAGGACAGATCAGCTGGTCTCTGAGGATCAGCTGGTCTCTGAGGATCAGCTGGTCTCTGAGGATCAGCTGGTCTCTGAGGATCAGCTGGTCTCTGAGGATCAGCTGGTCTCTGAGGACAGATCAGCTGGTCTCTGAGGACGGATCAGCTGGTCTCTGAGGATCAGCTGGTCTCTGAGGACAGATCAGCTGGTCTCTGAGGACAGATCAGCTGGTTGCTGACGTCCCCGTGGGGTCATATCAGCGGAGGTCAGACAGGGAGGGTTGGGGAGGTGGATCACTTCCTTCTCCTGCTTGATAAGTGACTTCCTGCTACACCTCATACCAAACACACAAGTCACCAAGTTACGACAGACGCTTAATCTGGGTCGGGATCTTTAAAACAGGTCAGAATGAGGAAGTCTCTCGTGTGACCCATGACCTTGTTCCTGCATGACCCTATCCCATCTCCTGGTCTGAACTTTTCATTCTAGACTAAGTAAGACGCAGAGCAACATGAGGATGCTGCTCAAACACTTCCTCCTGAGTCCAATAGGAGACAGAGTAGGATGTTGTTGTTATGTTGTTGTTGTTCTGTGGAAGGTGTTGTACGTACAGGGCGATGACACTAGCCCAGTACCCAGGCATAGCCAGCAACCACACTCCAGGTCCAGTACTGTATGACGGATCGTTTCCAGACCAGGAGGGTGAGAGGGAGGATGAGAGGGAGGGAGGGAGGGAGGATGAGAGGGAGGGAGGGATGGATCTTCCAAGCAGCAGTGACAGTTATTGGCATAGCAACCCAAGCAGTGGACAGTCTCAGGACTTAACAGTGAAACATGCCTTCAGATGAGCATGCACACCTTGCACGTGGTTGGTTTCTACCACAGAGCCCTGCAATAGAGAGGATTCTAAAGATTGTAATAGAACATTCAATTGTTATCGTGAATGGAAATCATAAAAGTTTCACATATGTATTTAGTATAAATATGGGATTAGGGATGATAAGGATTAGCTGTGAAGGAGCTGTATCACCTGCCACCACATTCAGGTGAAGGGGAGATACACTGTTTAGAGAAGTCAGACTATCAGTCAGACAAGACAGGTAGTGACACAGAGTTGCATCAAGTCCCAACGAGGCTGCACTTCTGAATGACATCAGCTCAAGCTGGCTGGCGCGCGACTGATAATAAACATCAATGCACTGTTACTGACAACGTTACCTAAAGTGACACATTGACGAGTTGCGCTCTTGACCACTAGGATATCAAGTTTGTTTCCTTCCCGCATTCTTAGTCATCCTCGATTCTTAGCATATCTGACGAGGGATTCACTCACTCTGAGAAACACCGAAACATAATTCCTAATCTCTCCTGCATGTTTACTACTCTCTCTTCTTTGCAGACAGCAGCTCCATAAATAAACACATCTTACAAACAAGTTATAGTCGATTGCGTCAAAAGTTCTCCTACACTTACTATCTCCTTCAGTGTGGACCCGGAAGTCTATAAAAGTCAAGAACGCACTTAATTTGGGGTTGCATTTAGCTATTTATATAGGACACGGGGCCTAGGCAGCTTGGTTGAAAATAACCGCATCGTTTGTAATACAATGGGACCTTCTGCTGTGGGCTCGCTCACTCATACAGGCACAACACGAGACGGAAAACACAAGCATTTACCTGAACAGGTTTTCAACAGTGTGTCCGTTCCATTTTAAGGTGCTCTGTCGGTGATATGTCTTGATGATAAGTCCGTTAATAACCTGAAAAAAAGAGTTCGCATCTACTCCGCTTGTGTTGCCTTTCTCCCACTACACCTCCCAGCGTCTGTCTGCACGGCTCCTGTGGCACAGTCCGCTACGTGGTCCTAGCGCCGTAGGGTCTCTGCGTAAACATAGGACAACAAGTTCTGCTCTCATCCACCCTAGTTGAATGAGAAAATGATATCGATCGGTTTTCAGTGTCACTCCTTCGACACACACTCGGTTACGACAGTGTTGTTATTTTAAAAAGGAAGTCGTAAAATGTAGTAACTGTGAAACTCTCGTGGAACATAAACAAAAAACATGGGACTTTGGACTTTGGAGTCAAGGGTTTGCTTGAACATTTTCTAACAGGTCCTTTATGTACTGAGAAATGTAACTGTGCGGAAATTATACAATAATAATTACCATGTTGATATCGCATTGAAGCATTTGCACTTAATAGTAAATCTAAGGGCTACCAGTATATTCTGTATCTTGTAGGCCCTACATACAATGTATTTAATGTCACTGTGCAGTTTCCCTTCTGGGATATACGCAATACTTCAATACTCTTCTCTCTAGAACTCATCAAGTTTAATCCAGAGGAAAACTTCTTACATTTCTGGCCTACGATTCTATCTTCACTATGAAGCTGCACCGCCTCGACATTATCCTGAGCAGTTTGGTAACGAGTTGGGTAATTATTGAGAAACAACAGTTGAAGATGGAGGATGAGGTCTGCCAAGGTCTGCTCTTGGTGAAACATTTATGGCCGCCTCTTCTTGATTGCCCACTCTGTTTCTCAGACACTTCCTCTCATTGAACCAGCTTCTCTTTAGGACCACAGGAGCGCAGTTCCTGTTCCACAAACAGTGCCGGCCACAGCCTGCTTCGTCTGATCTCTCCTCCTTACGACCACTCCATCCCCCGGCGTGTTGCTGCCGTCTCTGTTCAGTTTGGGACGAGGCCCGTCTATCGGTTCAGTTTGGGACGAGGCCCGTCCATCGGTTCAGTTTGGGACGAGGCCCGTCCATCGGTTCAGTTTGGGACGAGGCCCGTCCATCGGTTCAGTTTGGGACGAGGCCCGTCCATCGGTTCATTTTGGGACGAGGCCCGTCTATCGGTTCAGTTTGGGACGAGGCCCGTCCATCGGTTCAGTTTGGGACGAGGCCCGTCCATCGGTTCAGTTTGGGACGAGGCCCGTCTATCGGTTCAGTTTGGGACGAGGCCCGTCCATCGGTTCAGTTTGGGACGAGGCCCGTCCATCGGTTCAGTTTGGGACGAGGCCCGTGAGATCAAAGGCGTCTGACTAACCTCTGGACAAGACAACCATCACGCCTTCAGAACGACGCGTCGCATCTCTGCAAGCTGGGGTTTCATTATTAAGTGCTACAATAACGGATATAATTGAGAGTTAAAAATTAGGCTTCACTAATACAGCGAAGGAACACTGAAAGCACAAGACACAAAAAGGACAAACATGTTGTTCTTCCTCACATTAGCGCTTCTTTTAAAACACACATAAACACACGGGCCAGTGTTGAGCAGTCTCCAGGGATCCCATTGGTCCAGAGGCCTGAGAGATGTGGCCCTCTGGCTGGGCGGCATGCCGCCAGGCTGCAGAGGAATTCGGAGCCCTTTTGTCAGAGAGGAGGGGGAAGAGGAGAGGGGGGAGAGGAGAGGGGGGAGAGGGGAGGGGAGGGGGGGAGAGGAGAGGGGAGGGGAGGGTGGAGAGGGGGGAAAATGCCATTGATGATTGCAGAGAGGAAGAATGAAACTCCAGGAAGTGTTCTCTCACCCCACCCCCCACCCCCCTCATTCTCCCTCCCTCACCCCACTCCCTCCCCCCTAATTCTCCCCCCCCCCCCCCCTCTCTCTCTCTCTCTCTCTCTCTCTGTGTGTGAGAAACTTCACCATGCTGTTTGGAGGCACAACCACTGCTTTGTCTGGTCCCCGAAAGCCCCCAGTGCTGCTCCCCCGGGCTCCATGGCTGCCAGGCAGGACGACACAGGGACCTTCTCCTGTTCTCATCCACAGAGCTGGGCCTTGCATAGACCCTGTGTGCTAAATACACACATTATTATCTCCATGGCAACATTCTGAATTTTCATCGTCATTGTCATCGTATCATAACATGATGTCATTGTGTGTCTGGGGTTTTGTTGATCATGGCTTCACCTGTCCCAGTTGTTCATGTTACTCACATCAGAGATCTTATGTCTTTCCACAGTGTGAAGAAGCAGAGCTGGCTCGGAGGGAGAGACCTTCCTCAGCGATGGAGGATCAGCAGACTAAAAACAGAATGAAACATCCAGCCAGTGTGCCCCCCCTGCCCCCCCCCCCCTCACAGTGCTCTCCCCCCCTGCCCCCCCCCTCACAGTGCTCTTCCCCCCTGCCCCCCCCCTCACAGTGCTCTTCCCCCCTGCCCCCCCCCTCACAGTGCTCTTCCCCCCTGCCCCCCCCCTCACAGTGCTCTCCCCTCTGTGTCAGGGGGCAGAGAGGAGCCGCAAATGGCCCTTTCAAAACACACGACAGCTGGAACACAGGGCAAAGGTGACCCAGGCAGTTGGGGTGGTGTGGAGGGAGGGGGGAGGGAGGGAGGGGCAGGAGGGAGGGAGGGGCAGGAGGGAGGGGCAGGAGAGGAGCAGCTGCAGCTTCCCAGCTCCTGTCTTCACCGTGCGCTCTCACAGCTAGAACACAAATACAAAAACACTAAACCCTAACCCTACTACAAAAAGTGAGCCAATCTTTATGAAAACGATCGTGACACTCTGAGAAACGACCGTGACACTCTGAGAATCACAGCATCCTTAGCTGTTGGAATAGTTTGACCTAAATCTTTAATTCAACCTTTAATTTGTATTTTTTGGTGTGTTTTCTTGTGAATTTACTGACTGACCCCCCGGTTCCCAGAGACTGTATCATTCCACAGAGACAGTTGAAACGATCTGCACAAACAGCCAGAGGGTGTGATGTGCAGGGAGGAAACAATAGCCCTGGATGGTGCGCTGCCAGGGAATTCCACCGAGGAGCAGGATTAGAGAACACAGTCCTCTATTCCCCCACACACACACCCCACCCCCCCACACACACACCCCACCCCCCTACACACACTGGTGTGCCCAAATTCTTTTTCCTGTTTATACAAATAATTCATTACATCCGATCACTTGTGCTTTGCACCTGCCAAGACGTAGTTTATAATGGATGTACTTTTCTCGTAGTATTAAAGACTTGTAATATTTGAGAAAACAACATTTTTTTAAATGTCAAGAAGGCTAATTCTTTTCTCAGTGAAACATCAAATATATGAATCAAAAGACAGGTTGTGCCTCACAAGCGCAGGCAGTGTTATTTACCTATAAATGACAAACACACATATTTTAGTTTACTTATCGATTTCCGATTGTTTATTAACTGCGAAAAACACTAATCGATGTAAAGGAACTCTGCAACTTGCTGCCACTGTGTGAGTTCATGCAGTAATACAGAACTTATTGTGGTCGGCGCTATCGCGAGACTGGTCCATTATCAACCTGCTTGACACACAGCGCTGAAAGCTGCTCTCCTGCCAGGGTCGAACTGAAGCCTAAGAAACGACAGGAGAAGCGAACATCTGGCCGCACATCATGAGAGGACGTGGGAACAATTAGGAAATACAACGACGGTGTGCATTTATCTGTGAGTATAATGTTCTAGACAAGGAAATGTTGGAACCGAAAGTTATGCCCTATAGCGCTTCCTTCGTTTACCGTAGTTGGCTTGGTCAGCGACAGTTGCCGAGTTCCTCTGCTGTTAAAAGGCTCGCAGCAATGCATTTGCTCACGGACATGAAGCTCTTATACTGCGTCTACGCTCCGCGTAGCCTAACGATCATAGTTTTTCTTTCGATTAAAACGGAACACAAGTGCG
The DNA here is from genome assembly GCA_023658055.1 of Thaleichthys pacificus. Taxonomy (NCBI): domain Eukaryota; kingdom Metazoa; phylum Chordata; class Actinopteri; order Osmeriformes; family Osmeridae; genus Thaleichthys; species Thaleichthys pacificus. Next base: position 797,858 of record CM042866.1, on the reverse strand, counting down.
CGTGATTCAGATATAGGATATAGTAACAGGGGTTGTACAAAAAGGAAAGTTATTGAGGGCATCCTAGCTTGATTTTTATGTGACATTATACTATTTGAGTAACTTACAATATTTACAACAAAACTCGTAATCCGGGAGCGTATGTGGCCGGTGCGTAAAAAAGGCCACGACGCTTTAAAAAAAGTTCTTATCGCCTGATGTTGGGCTTCTGGTTAGGTCTGGGTAAAACTACGAACAAGTTTGTATAGTGGTCCACATGAGTGTTTTGTAGATTTTGTGCATATCTGAAATAAGTTGGGACTCTTTTGTACGTATCTGGATTCAGAGTAACATATGGCGTAAAGAGGAGCACAGCTGGAGGTAGCGTTTCCATTGCGGTGATGTCAGAGCAGCTGACTCCACAGCTTGCAGTGTAATTAGCAAACAGAGCACCAGTTTACTCTCTCCCTTGGCTTCTTTCTTAACCTTGCCCGGTGGGCGAGTACAACTATCCAAATGCCTGCGTTTTGCACTTCTCTATGTTTGCGTGCTCGGTATCAAATGATTGTTCAGTAAACACGAACAACAGCCGAAGAGCAACCGGGTTTTTTTTTGTTCGTGGAAACGTGCGTACGACTGTTTGTACTCGGTCTGCCCGTTGGTTTCACGTTCCGGTGGGAAGCGCAAAAAAGTAATGCTCAATTAAGAAGACTTTTTGATAGCTGAAGCGCAAGGTATTGTATTACATTATAATACGGGCGCAGCTATTTTCGACAATATAGATTATTAGAAAAATAAAATTGCGTGGTGACAATATAGGCTACCTTGTGATCTTACCTTTACATTGGACATGGTTTAATCTTGTAGAACATAAAATATATTTTGCTGTGAAAGCTCACACACGTTCTACTATGTACAGTTGTATTGATTTAATTGGTTTTAAATTGTTGCCCCACTTAAGTCTGCTTGTGTACAGTAATATTTATAATTGTTGCTCTCTTTTCAGTGCGTTGGTTACTTTTGTTTGTAGTTGACTCGAACGCCATACGCGTTGCCAACTCTCAAGGCGCCCTCTAAATGGCCGCATTTCGTTTATTCACTATCCAGTTTTTCCTGTTTTTCATCAGGTTATGAAGGAAGAATGGAGTTCCCAGACCATAGCCGCCAGTTGCTGCAGTGTCTGAGTCAGCAGCGTCACCAAGGTTTCCTGTGTGACTGCACTGTTCTCGTTGGGGAGGCGCGATTCAAAGCACACAGAGCCGTGCTGGCCTCATGTAGCATGTACTTCCATCTCTTCTACAGGGACCAACTAGACAAAAGGGACGTTGTGCATCTGAACAGTGACATTGTGACAGCCCCTGCTTTCAGCCTGCTCCTTGAGTTTATGTATGAGGGGAAGCTGGACTTCAGTACCCTGCCAGCGGAGGATGTCCTGGCTGCCGCTAGCTACCTCCACATGTACGATATAGTGAAGGTGTGTAAAGGGAAGCTAAAAGATAAGGAAGTGTGCTGTCTGGAGGACAAGGCAGGCGAGGGGGCAGAGCTCAGCTGCCTGGACAGGGAGAATTCCTCCGACGATGAGCTGCACAGCAAGCTGTTGGCCCCCCGGCAGGCCAGGGCCCCCCGGAGACCCCCCCCGGCAGAGGAGCTTGACATGGACAACAGCGACGTCAGGCTTGCTGTCACAGGCTGTGACAGGGCCGTGCAGAGCAGGCAGAAGGCGAACGGTCACCCTGGCAGGTCCCCGGACCTTGTAGGTGTCAATTATGTGTCAGCAGAGGCCGAGCCCTGTGTCCAAACAGCTGGAAAAACAAAAGCTGATGTCAGTAGTTCCACGGTATCGCTGTCCCTGAGGTCCAGGGCTTCAGATGACATGGACTGCGCACTGGATTTGTCTTTCAAGCCTCTGTGTAGCAGAGATGCCTTCCACCCTTCCTACGTCTCGGGACAGCTGGCCCTCGACAACCAGCAGCAGGGCACGGAGCCACTTGTTAAAGACGAACACGACTTGCTGTCAGAGCAGGAGGACAGTGAGCCGGTGAGCCCAGAGAGCCTGCGCTTTGGGAATAGTGCCAGGAGCTCAGCGGTGACAGGGTTCGCTGCCCTCTTCCCCGGCAACAACGGCACGGCGACCGCTCTGCTCTCCCGGGAGGAGGACCTGATGGGGGAGGAGGGGGAGGGCTGTGGGGGAAGGGAGGCCGGCAGGGAGGTGGAGGAGAGGAGGGGCCGACTGCTGGGGGACAGCGAGGAGGAGGAGGAAGACGACCTGGCCTCCTCAGACATCTCCACGTCCAGCGGGGTGCTCCTGCCCCCGGGGCAACAGGTGTGCGTGTGCCCCCTCTGCAGCAAAGTGTTCCCCAGCCCCCACGTGCTGCAGCTCCACCTCAGCTCTCACTTCCGTGAGAAGGACGGGGCGCGCTCCAAGCTGTCGCCGGACGGCTCTGTGCCGACCTGCTCCCAGTGTGGGAAGACCTTCTCCTGCATGTACACGCTGAAGCGTCACGAGCGCACGCACTCTGGCGAGAAGCCCTACACCTGCGGCCAGTGCGGGAAGAGCTTCCAGTACTCCCACAACCTGAGCCGCCACGCCGTGGTGCACACGCGAGAGAAGCCCCACGCCTGTAAGTGGTGCGAGAGGCGCTTCACGCAGTCAGGAGACCTGTACCGCCACATCCGCAAGTTCCACTGTGGCCTGGTCAAGACTCTGGCCATAGGATAACCGCCTGCTTCCCACGGGGCCTGGCAGGAAGCCCTCCTGTCCTTTACTCACTATGACTAGAGCACACCAGCTCTCAGCTGGACACATACATATACAAATAGTACAACACATTATCATTCTGGAATTCTACCCTATGTGGCATTTCTGAAATCATAATTAGACAGCGACTTGGATAGTTCACTACATGATTTCCAGTTCAGTTTGATCCAGCTGGACCCTGGTCGGAGAAGCTGGGAGACTGAGTGCTTTTCTACTTTAGTTGGATACACAGTGAAGGAGGATGAATCAGATGCACTTGTTCATTTCTGTCTAGGTAGCAGACATGTATTTAGATTGATGAAGAAAACACTCCACTGATGAAAGAACAACACTTAACATCCGTGTTTGGAGGGTGAGTGAGAGGAAGATGAAGGACTGTAACGGTCCTTTGAGGATCCAGTCGTTGGGAAGACAGAACCGTCCGAGGAAAAGCAATATTTTATTTTAAACAGAAACATTATATATTTATTAGTTGATGGTTGATTAGCTATGGTTAACAACCTAAATATCCCAAGGCAGCAAAATACATAAAGTTTGACTACTGGAAGTTTGCGTTTGTCTGTAGACAGTTTTCTTTTTTTTTAAGGAAATCGGGCCACAGTTTTATGTCCCTTAGAGATGAACCCAACAGGTTATTTCATCATCAGTTTGATAAAAAATAATATACTTTGCTGCGATGGCACTCCAATGTTTATAACAACCTCTCTATCAAGCTGTGTGAACACCTGTAGTGTATTGTATGGTCCTCTCGCCCTTGATCTGAAGATAAGGAGAATGTTGAAAGAATGCAGCTAATTCCTGTAACACTGGTGCCTACTTCTACTGCTTCACACTCCGGAGGCACCAGTACAGGACCTCCCACTGTGCTACCTGACAGGACACTAAAGAACATCACCTTTTTTTGGACTGTGCACAAATACCAGGACATGATTTGGTACCTCTGGTCTTGGGGGTATCTGTTAGTTGTAGAATACCAAGTCATTCAAGAATGTAATAACTGTAATATCTGTATTTATGTCCATTTTTGCCAGGTAGTTGATTATCTTCCTGTAGAAGTTATCTGAGCACTTCCTGGTACTGCGGCGCTAGAAAAGAAAGTGTAAATTGGGAAAGTTATGCTAAAGGAAAGAGAAGTTGGAGAGGGTTGAGACTACACAGCTACACGGGGAGTCAGCTGCCTGTGCTGTACGTTCAGCAGAATTCTTCCTCCTAAAATGCAACATTTGTTTCTACTGCTTTGGCCGTCAGGTTTGTGTTATCCTATATTTTGTTTATTCTGTTTGTGTGTAAGATACTACTGAAGTTTGGAGTGAAGCCTTTGATAGTACTTATCTAAAAGGAATCTGTTTTAGCCCCCTCTTGTTTTAGAACAGTAAAATAGTTTTGTCTTTGTGGATGTTTGGTTCACTTCGATGCTAAATGGATTCTTACAATGGGACTAGCACTAACAGTCTAAGATATTCACTGAATCTGTCCTGAGAAGACTTGATCTGAATTATTTATTAGTTTTACTTGGTTCAGGGTTTACTTTAGGTGTGATCAGTCAAGTTTAGCTCATTTCTATAAGCTTGAAGACTTTGCCTTTCTTGTTGGTACTCGTTCACTGGTTTTGGGGCTGTTTCCTGTTTCCTGATCCAATTACTGTAACAGATCAGGCCTTTACTGTATCTTACACAAAACTCTTAAATTGAGTATTCAAGGTTTGTCTCATACAACATAGAAAAGCACTTGTTTTAAGCATTTAGTTTCAACACTGACATTGTCTAGGCTGCTATTTCTTACGATTTGTATATTTAATGTAAATATATATTCTATTTATCAGACTGTTGTTTCGCTGTAGTAGAAGAACAAGTGGAGTTGACGATGCAAGGTGTCTTACTGAAGCATCAGGCTCCTCGGTCAGAGTCCAGTCTTCCGTGGAGAGTTCAGTTTCTTCTCCTGTTGGTTCCTGTATCTCAGCGTATCAGAATGCCTCATGACCCCTGACCCCTGTTCCAGGAGGGCACGCCTCATGACCCCTGACCCAGCCGGGCAGCCGTTTGTACTCAAGCACAAGTACATTGGTCAGGTATAGCCTACCTATACAAGTCACACAATCCCTGCATTGTTCCGCCGTACCAGGTAGTCCTCAAGGGATCATTGTGCATCCCTGTTTCTGGCTGAGGAGGGCAGCAGGCACTGCTAGCCCCTCTGTGCACTTCCTGTATTGAATGGACCCGTTGGAATGCGAGAAATGTATTTAGCACAGTGGAGACCTGGGAGACTAAACGGGTGCTGGAAGCATCAGAGGACATCTCTACCCTCCGCATGTAGTGGATGTGCTTCGCTGACCTGTGTGTAGAGGATGTACCACGGTGATCTCATTGCACATTTATCAAAATAATCTTTTATTTGTTAGTTTATTGCCTCAATTGTCAGATCTTCTTGACAGATTTCAAACCACGTTTTATAAACTGTGTAGAAGAGGGGGGGAACCTGCTTTACCCTTACAACTTTTAGTGGATATAGAACTCAATCATCTCCTGTATAACATTAAATAGTAAGAGTATTTCATCATGATTGTGTATGTTTTTTCATATATAGGTGTTGTGTAGTGTTGATGTGTGATCAGAACACACAGGAATGTAGGGGAAGTTTTGTCTCACTTTTGAAAAGAGGTTTCTTACACAATGCAGTTTATTGGTCGTTGAATTACTGATGTACACTTGCAGCTGTACAGGCGTGTAAAACTTGATTTAAGATTTGAAGAATCTTCTGTTAGTTTTTCAGTCATTCATGCCTCCACGGTCGTCACCATGTGCCTTGCAGACACAATGACACGTGTAGCACCTGGAGTTGCCCTCTTTTGTACACCGTCGATTAACCAGAGTTTGATGTAGTGAAGTTGGGTCCATTCAAACAGTAACCCAGTGATAAGATTAAGGAAACCTTATGTTTTCTATTAAATGAAAATGCAATTTTCAAAAGTCAATAACTAAGAATGGTGAAGCCCATTAATTTCTGCTGCTGTTGATCACGATTAGGTTTGAGTTTTGCTACTGATGGATACATTTGAAGCTGTTTATTTTCATGTGGAGTTCAGTCATGTTGAACTCAAGACGAAGGTTTTGTCCTGCTGTACAGTAAGTGCAGTCCATTTGTAGGAATTAAAGTATGTTTCATAGATTATGTCAAGTTGAATGTGAAATGCTGAGATTTTAATCATGAAATGTATGACAATTGTGGGGCTGTGTTTTCCTAATTGCTGTAGGATTGTAAAGTCTAAAACTGAATATAAGGTTACATTAATACTGGAATTTTGTCCTTTGCAGGTTAAGACTGTGAAATTGTGTATAATCATGAGAAATATTTATTGAACTGTTTCTTGTGCAACATTTGACTCTCACAATTTTGATTTGTAAAAAATGAAAGATGCTACTAAATGTCATTGGAAATCTTTTTAATAGAATTTGTAGAAGTGCCATTAGAATTTAATATAATTTTTTAATAAGAAAGGTATATTTTATAGTAATCAATTGCTTCAGTGTTAGTGGTTTATAGATTAGGGGACAATCTCATGCAGAACTGACATTGCTTAGATCTTGAGGCAATTTACTTTTGATCCGTAATTGTTTGTGCATTATTTTTGTTTGCGCTTTCAGTGTGCTTGTGTGTGCCGTGGAGATGTGACAATCTTGGTTTAGGTTTATAAAGATGATGCTTAGATTAAACAGAACACTTTTCTGCAGCTGTGTGGATTTCTTTCCTTATTGTTCCTTCCATTACAATCTTAACAAAACATCCTCAATACAACATCGTGTTCAGTCTACCAGGAGAAAGAAGTCCTGAATTGAATAGCGACAAGTTTTGCCATGACTTTGTTGAAAACATGAACCCTCAAAACCGTTTATTCTATTCTCTGTATTGATGACCTTTTAGTGTTCAAGGAGAATATTTGTTGTCAGAGCTCTCGCTGCAGCCAGTGTGTGGGTGTAACACAACTGTATACAGACAACAGCATGGGATAATACTGTGGGTCTAACAGATTCCTTATCCCATTCTAAGTAAAGTTGTTCCCAAGGACAGGATGTGCAGAGATGATTTGTATTAGTCCAGACGTGCTGCCAGTGCACAGAGAGAGCAGCAAAATGCCATCGATAAGATCTAGATTGTTTGGTATCTTAAATTGAAGGTGTAATCCCAAATTCTGATTCACTTACACAGGCAGTAAACAAGCAAACAAAAGAATGCGTGTCTAATTGAGGAACCCCAACACAGTTCAGTGGTTCTTCTCTTTGGAGAGGTTCCCCTGCAGCACATGGAAGGAGATCCAGCTGCCGTGCTACGCAGTCCCACCAGAGACGCACTGACGGTTCCCACCAGAGACGCACTGACGGTTCCCACCACCCTCCCCCACCCACAGCACGGCCTTCTGGGAACCACACACACTGGGCCTACTGCATCCACCCAGCCCCCACCCAGGCCCCAGCCCCCACCCAGGCCCCAGCCCCCACCCAGGCCCCAGCCCCAACCCAGGCCCCACCCCCCACCCAGCCCCCACCCAGGCCCCACCCCCCACCCAGGCCCCAGCCCCCACCCAGCCCCCACCCCCCACCCAGGCCCCACCCAGGCCCCAGCCCCCACCCAGGCCCCAGCCCCCACCCAGGCCCCAGCCCCCACGCCGCCTCTTCCTACCCCTCTATTGTGTGTCTGGGTAGTAGCTCAGCTCTATTGTCTGACCCCGACTCCTCAGCATTTACTTTCTGCACAAACACACGACACGGCGGCGCTGGGCATCCAGGCGCAGCACAAAGACAACAATGTCCTCCTAGATCACTCAGAAACAGGCCGGAGAAACAGGCCTGACCAGCTCCCTGTAAATAAGGGTCCCATCATCAGGCCCTGACCTCCCTGCTCCAGCCCTCCCTGCTCCAGCCCTCCCTGCTCCAGCCCAGCCTCCAGGGCAGCCGGGGCACATCTGCATGCTGGGATCATCATGTGTGGGTTTCTTCTGAGCAGAAACCTGCAGGTGCTCTGCAGGGACCATGTGACGGGGCTTAGAGGGGAGGGGGGCTGGACGTGGGGGCTGGACGTGGGGGCTTAGAGGGGAGGGGGGCTGGACGTGGGGGCTGGACGTGGGGGCTGGACGTGGGGGCTTAGAGGGGAGGGGGGCTGGACGTGGGGGCTGGACGTGGGGGCTGGACGTGGGGGCTGGACGTGGGGGCTGGACGTGGGGGCTGGACGTGGGGGCTGGAGGTGGGGGCTGGACGTGGGGGCTGGAGGTGGGGGCTGGACGTGGGGGCTGGACGTGGGGGCTGGACGTGGGGGCTGGACGTGGGGGCTGGACGTGGGGGCTGGAGGGTGGGGGCTGTGGTGGAAGGATGGAGCAACGAACACATTCCTTTCCAGGATCTTAAGCCTTGATCGTTCGTGCTCCTTTTCTGAATGTATTCATCCCCCAGTTTGCAGAGAGACTTGGGGGAAGTTGAGAGGGAAGTTGTGTCCAGCTCTCAGGACCAGCGGTGGGAGACCTTGACCTCTGAGAGGACAGACTGTCGGGGACAGCTGGCGTGGCCTGTGTTTATTTATTTCTTTCTTCAACAAAAGACAGGTGGTCACACTTGAAAAGGGCACACAAACGCACACATTTACGCTCTCTCTCTCTCTGTGTCTCTCTCTCTGTGTCTCTCTCTCTCTCACACACAGTAAGTGTTTGGCACAACAACCACAGTCTTTTATAAAGCCTGATCTTACTGATCTTGTAGGACGGACATTCACTCTTTTCACTTTTCACTCCAGAAGGTCAGTCATATTTCCCAGAGAAACAGTGACTAACCAGCTGCATTTGTTTACAAATAGATGATATGACCGCTCAGTGTATAGAACTGGTTAAATCAATCAACTTTTCCAGATCGCATTCTGCTGTTTTTCACCGTACGACGTGACTGTAGAGTCTACAAGTCGTAACAGTAATGCCCTGTGTGAGGGCCGGGAGTCAAATCTGTATGAATCTAGCTCAACGTGTGTCCATGCTAGAGTAGCCATGTATGGAGTCACCCGTCACAGGGGTGCCAAGACGGCATGTCCTTGGTCCACTGCACAGCTGTCACTTACTCACTCGTTGACGCATATTTATAGCAGCGGCATCACTGGGCTCGGCACTCGCACACCGGCCACAGCTGGTCTCCAAAAGAATGGGTGAAGACAAAGCCACACACACACACCCCCCCCTGCTGCCGTTGGTCTGGTCTGGAGGCAGCCCTGTGGCCCCACTCCTCATACGGACTCATCCATGTCCTGGGAGAGGAGGGGGCGAGGAGGAGGAGGACCAGCCCATGAAGGCAGACCCTGACCTTTCTCCTAACACTAGCAGGGGTGGGGGATGTGTTGGAGCCTCAGACAGCTGCATGCTCCCATTTTAAGAATGCGTTAACCCACATCAGCTGGGAGGGACGACCTACTGCTGTGGTACCCCCCCCCCCCCCCCTGTAACACGTTAACAATGAATATTTCGAGTAAATGTTTCAGTTGACAGACAGGCATGCGGTACCTCACGCCCACACTAATGTGTACCACAGAGATAGCAAGGAGATGACAACTGTCTAAACTAGCCCAGTGTTCTGAGGTCCTACAAACAGCGCAGAACATCAAGTGTTTACAGTTACATGTTGTTACTGAGAACTTCACATTATCCAGCACGCTCAGACTCCTAGACGCCCTGCTGCCCCCTCAGCTGTCTGTTCACCCAGACAGCCCTCCCGTGTTGCCCTCGACCAGGCCTCCCGTGTTGCCCTCGGCCAGGCCTCCCGTGTTGCCCTCGGCCAGGCCTCCCGTGTTGCCCTCGGCCAGGCCTCCCGTGTTGCCCTCAGACACCAACAGCAGCGGTCCCTGCAGAGCAGACAGAGCTAGAACCAGCCGACCAGCGGCTCACTCCCAACTGATTCCGGGAAACAACTCGACCAAATAAGTATTACCAAGAGATACGACCAGAACCACCGGCTCTGATGGGGACTTCCACCACAAGGAACAATTACTTACAAAGCATAACACATGACCCAGGAGAAAGTCATCGGGGAGGAGAGCCAAGTAAATGTGATGACTACATCAGGTGATGGAACCACTGCCTGGAGGCCTGTCTGCTCTCAGAACATATTGTCTGCTGCCATCTGCTGGTGAGACTACAGAACTGCACTTAGTTTTATTAAACAACTGATTGCCGGTCCCATTTATTTGTGCTGCATCACACCCCAGTTCTCCATGGTCCACTTTAATTACTCAAGACAAAGACGAAAGATTTAAGCATTTATTTTGTAATGATAAGATACATATTTACAAATAAACATTTGCATCATCTTAAAAAGGGATGTATAAAACGTGATATATTTCATGCAAAACAGGGGGAAAACAAAAACATTCAAGCAGTCCTCCATTTTGACCCAAGTGAAGACCTCCCTCAGGTGAGGACCTCCCTCAGGTGAGGACCTCCCTCAGGTGAGGACCTCCCTCAGGTGAAGACCTCCCTCAGGTGAAGACCTCCCTCAGGTGAAGACCTCCCTCAGGTGAAGACCTCCCTCAGGTGAAGACCTCCCTCAGGTGAAGACCTCCCCCAGGTGAAGACCTCCCCCAGGTGAAGACCTCCCCCAGGTGAAGACCTCCCCCAGGTGAAGACCTCCCCCAGGTGAAGACCTCCCCCAGGTGAAGACCTCCCTCAGGTGAAGACCTCCCCAGGTGAAGACCTCCCTCAGGTGAAGACCTCCCTCAGGTGAAGACCTCCCCCAGGTGAAGACCTCCCTCAGGTGAAGACCTCCCCCAGGTGAAGACCTCCCTCAGGTGAAGACCTCCCTCAGGTGAAGACCTCCCCCAGGTGAAGACCTCCCTCAGGTGAAGACCTCCCCCAGGTGAAGACCTCCCCCAGGTGAAGACCTCCCTCAGGTGGAACAGCCACAGCACAACACCTGGTCATACCTGCCGCTGTAACTGAGGAGGCAGACATGATGATCACCACATGGGCACCTAAACAGCTTCCTTCTGACCACACGTGGTTTCAGCCTCGCCTCAGCTAATCCTCACTTTCTAAGGAGAAGTGAAGCCTTCAAAAAGCCTCCAAAAAGGTGAAGACCTCCCTCAGGTGAAGACCTGATCAACTAAATCCATGCTCCTGTAGCAGGTAAAGCCGCATCGCTCGTTAGTTTGGCTTCCTCCTGGGGTTGGAACTCGGGTCCTCTGACTTACAAACACGACCATCGCCTTTTAAACACCGCTAATCCACTACGCTACCGAAAAGCTAGTTACCGGCTGGCACAGGTGGACGGTATTTACACTGAGCAGCGAGTTGAATCAATGACTGTGTTCTACTTACTCTACGACCGTGCAGACAGAGCAGCACAGACTGGCACAGCTGGAGCACTGCTGGGTGCAGGAGGGGCACGCGGGGCGCTCACACTCAGAGCATGACCTCAGGGTCGCCAGGGCCTTCAGACACACACAGCAGCCAGAAGCTGCCACAGCTGCACCTGAGACGAGAACCACAGGAAGTGACTTCACTTATCCTGACAGGTGACACCAATGGAATCTGTTAAACCTTTTCTCAGGTTGAATTATATTATTGTTGCTTGCTTTCCTACAGGTACACTCTCGCACTTTTGAGGTTCATGTTGTTTAATATGTAATTTGTTTAACTACATGTTCTTATGTTTCTTCCTATTGGCACTTACTTGCTTTTCACAATGTATGCTTCATGTTTTGGGGCTATCTCGTTGTTTATGATCATTGACCTATGCACTTTTGTAAAGCTCTCTCTTGGAAGTTGTTTTGGATAAAAGCGTCTGCTAAATGAATACATGTAAATGTAATGTAATGTGAAACACAGTGTTAGCATCCATCGCTAGCTACCTTCAACAGGGGCGTTTCTCTGCAGTTTGCCGTTGAATCCAATGGTCGTCTGTCCCCTCAGTAACGCTGGGGCAGCCGCCGGGGCAGCCGTCGGCGTCTCGGCCGGTGCGGCTGACGGAGGGCTTGTGCGCTCTTCAGCTCCATTCCATAATTTATCCACGACCGCCTTGGCCCCGTTGAACAACAGGTTCTTCGTCTTTTCTGCGGGGAAGGCAAAAGTTAATCTTTAGGACAGCTCCCTACTACGTTTCAAAGAATGAACTAAAATCATGCCCACGGTTTTGTCAGAAAACGGGTAGAGGTAGCTATAGTATAATCTGACTCCGGATTAATTTAAATTACATACGTATTGAAAAGAAAAACGTTGCCAACTGATGACATTTTTGGTCTGTCCACCCTACCGTCAAAATAGCCGTGAAGCTTATTTCCAGGGACACGGTAAAGATGGTTGGCTAGCAAAACGTCCGGTAGGAACGAGTACAGCAACTATCTTGGACTTCGACAACAACATCACACGCAGCCTAGCTAGCCTAGCTTTCTAGGTGATTTGACCAAGAAATTCGAAATGGATGTCAGTGTAACGATACGGGATTGTTCCGACCGGACAAGACATTTCAGATATCAAAATAAGCTTATTAGCTAGCGTCGTAGCGAGAAAACTTTACATAGCTTTCCGTGATTGAGCAGTCACTGCTAACAAAGTATGTTTAAGCTGAACAAAAAAAAATACAGACTTGTCAACTAGCTTACAAAAACTTTAGTTACTATATGGGCCTGTATTAAAACATCCCAGGACTGTCGCGTCTGGACATGCATGAAACAAAACGGTAATATCTAGCCTAGCTGGCTCCTGACTGCAAGCTAGCTAGCTAGCACTAGTTAGGTAAAGACTGGTATGTTTGATGCTTTAACTCGACCCAGCTAAAAGTAGGCTAGTATTAGTAACTTACCATATATTTCTTGTTTGTATTTGTACCCAAATACACCATGGTTCAACTCCCTCTGTCCGATGTGAACTTTATACTGCGACGAGAAGGATTCGTCAAAAGGGTAGGATCTTTTAGGCATTTTCACTGCGTGCTCTTTCTTGCTCGAGAACAAAACAAACTTACGCAGATCAGAACGGGGAAAAACCCTTTCCCGCGAAACCAATCATGACCTCTTTTACGTCACTTGGAACTGACACCACGTGATCGAATAAATGAATAGCCTATATAATAGCAACATATATAAATCTTCTTTCTCTTAAAAACTCCAAATACATGTATTTTTCAAACATCATATAAAAAGAATTGACAACACGTTTAATGTGAAATTATTGACAACTATTCCGCACACTGTTTTAATCCAACACATGTTTATTGTGCAAACTGACTGTCGCCTGAATGATCTGCTGTAATAACTTTGTAAACTCCATACACACAGTAGGGAGGTAGGTGTAAGAGATATCCACTTTAAAACATCTGGATCATGCACTCTCTGGACTTTCCAACACCAACCCACTTGACTGTAGAAAAAAAGAAGAGATATTTGTAATAATAATAACGATATTAAAACATTTTCACAGAAAATTAACCGTGCAGCACTGGGCATGTACGTTACGACCAGTGGCGCCATCTACAGTTCGTAGAGTGAGGTATGGTTCTACTACAGAACAGCCCGCAGCATGCTACAACCTGCCTGTCCTTTTGGTACTTACTGGGCACTCCAATGTGGTTCTCCACAAAGCGGATGTAGTTCTGGGCCTTGGCCGGAAGATCGTTCCACTTCCTGGCTGCTGATGTGTCGGCCTTCCAGCCTGGGAACGTTTCATACTCCACATCTACCTTGTGCAACACTTCCATGTTCGCTGGAATAAATTACGATTCATTTTCATATAATCCAGGGAAGAATGTTTCGTTACACATGAGTGGGACATGACCTTTGCACTAGTACTGTACTTTAGAGGAATACGTATGCTTCTGCCAACATCATACCTGGGAAATGAGGGACTCTTTTTCCATTGATCTTGTAGGCCACTCCTACTTTGATTTCATCCAACACATCAAGGATGTCAAGTTTTGTCAAAGCAATGCTGTAGATAAATAACACGCCCACAGTAAGTACTCATTTGCTCAAAGACAAATATGTGATAACAGACATAACTTCTTTTGAGCTTAGAGGAAGAAGGAAAGCGTGAAGGTGTCGTGTTCCTGAGCGCTCACGCAGTGAAGCCGTTGATCATGTGTGCGTATCTCAGGATGACCAGATCCAGCCAACCACAGCGGCGCTTCCTGCCCGTGGTCACGCCCACCTCGTGACCTCTGGTCTGCAGAAGTTCCCCCACAGCCTGCAAAACACAGCTCACTCATCACCAAGACGGCAGACGGGAACATCCCACGTATACATCTACCTATACAACACTTATCAAATAAACTCATACAGTAACTGACGTCTGCATAGCATTATCAACACTATGTTCGTTCTGACTGAGAGATCAAGTTGCGACATGTTGACCTCTAGCCCGATGGCCAGTTCTCATGTTAGGTAATTTAACCCAAGAACAGACAGTAAATCTATCTTGAACCCGGACACTAGCCCTAAATTTATCTCCTGAACATGTGATCGACATAAGAGCGCTAGAGAGTCAGGACTGGTCTCACACAATATGACAGCTGTTCCACTGGGATAACACCTCGTAGCCCAGCCCTGCTGCATGTCTCAGTCATATGATCTCCATGAAGACAGTCACCAAACATATCAAGCTCCTTTTGTACCACATGTAAGAGCTATTATACATGGCTCTACAATCAAACCAACTCCGTCTGAAACATGCGTCTTCATGTTTGTGGAACCAGAGACCGACAGTGAGTCAGACCTCGCTGGTGCTGGAGCCTTTTGTGTTCAGACGGGGATTATGTAACCGAGTGAAATTGGTTCAACTTCCTCCTCAGTGTAAATACCAACCACCCGCACCATTGAAGATCCAGCTTTTCAGTGGCATAGCTGGTTAAAGCGATGTTTGTAAAGGTGGTAGTCAAGTTCAAAGCCCAGTACGAGGAAGCTACACCGACGAGCGACAACACCCGCTACACCTGTTACACCAGCTACCCGCTACACCCGCTACACCTGCCACACCTGTTACACCAGCTACCCGCTACACCCGCTACACCTGCCACACCTGTTACACCAGCTACCCGCTACACCCGCTACACCCGCTACACCTGCACACCTGTTACACCAGCTACCCGCTACACCCGCTACACCCGCTACACCCGCTATACCTGCTACACCCGCTACACCTGCTACACCCGCTACACTTACATTGAGCTGCTCTGTAGGAAAGGCTCCGATGCCTACTCTTGTGGTGTAGGCTTTCGACACCCCGAACACATCACCGATGTTCACGGGAGGGATGCCCAGGCCGGTACAGGCTCCTCCCACGGTGCAGTTTGATGAGGTCACAAAAGGATATGTGCCTGAAGGGAAAAGAAGGAGGAGTTTGAGGGGACGTAGGCTGTGCGTGTTCTGTACCGTGTCTTGACTCTGAAGCGTTCATGTTTACCAAAGTCGATGTCCAGCAGGGCAGCGTTGGCCCCTTCCACCAGGATCTTCTTGGGAGGCCCGTGCAGAGCTTCATACATGTAGTAGACTCCATCTCTCACCATCGGCCGCAACCTCTCTCCGTACTCCTGCAACAACCAAGACAGACATAAGCTAGAGAAATCACTCACAGACAACGGCAGATGTTTCAGACAGCAGTTAGCCCCCGCTTGTGTCTCCTGTACCTTGAGTTTTTTCAGCTGAGCCTCGACATCTGCGATCAGGGACGGGTACATGGACTGGTACTGCTGGACAAGGTTCCTAAATCTGGAAGGACGCCAACAATCATCTCAGTGTAAATGTTAACTGTGGACTGAGTTCAAAATAACCTTACCCCATTCATATGGGAGGGTTCAGGGTGAACATATTGTGGTTACATAATGTCTCCAGACTGCCATGGGCCCCACCTGGCAGAGAAGTCATTAAAGTCTCCCAGGAGGTCGCACACCCGCAGACCTGTTCGGGATGCTTTGCTGGAATAAGTCGGTCCAATGCCTTTCTTGGTCGTTCCAATACTACCGTGAAGGGGAGAATAAATAATTACACTCCATTAATGTGACTGTAACATTGACTTAATTTCCTCCTCCTTCTCCCCTTCCCTCCTCCTCCCCTCCCCTCCTCCTCCTCCCCCTCCTCTTCCTCCCCTTCCATCCTCCTCCCTTCCCCCCTCCCTCCTCCTCCCCCTCCTCTCCTCCCTCCTCCCCCTCCTCCTCCCCCTCCTCCTCCTCTCCTCCCTCCTCCCCTCCCCTCCTCCTCCCCTTCCTTCCTCCCCTCCTCCCCCTCCTCCTCCTCTCCTCCCCCTCCTCCTCCTCTCCTCCCTCCTCCCCCTCCTCCTCCTCTCCTCCCTCCCTCTCTCCTCCCCTTCCCTCCTCTCCTCCTCCTCTCCTCCCTCCTCCCCCTCCTCCTCCTCTCCTCCCTCCCTCTCTCCTCCCCTTCCCTCCTCTCCTCCCTCCTCCTCTCCTCCCTCCTCCCCCTCCTCCTCCTCCCCCTCTCTCCCCTCCTCCTCCCCTCCTCACTTCTTTCCCTCCTGTGCTTGTCTCTGTGTCTCCTGGATTCCATCCACTACTTGGTGGAAATCAAACACTGTTGAGAGACCAAAGAAAATCAACATGAGTTGGAAGTTATTTAATCATTGATGGTAAACATAGAGTATATTGAACGGTGAACAGCCTCACTTCAGTTGGATTATGTTACAAAATAACAAAGATGTGTACTCACCAAGGTGAGCTCTGTCAGAGACGATCAGCCTCTTCTCCCAGCCTTTGAGACCTGGGAGAAGAGCAGAGATCACAAACACACATTGGTCCCGTTGAATCTGGACGATACAGTCTGAAATGTTTTCGAACGTTGTATACCTTTCTTGTCGTTCTTATCGCCCTCCTCGAACAAGCCTGGTAGATGAATAACAACTCCATTCCCTACAAGCAAAAACAAAACACTTTTTGAATACCAGAAGCAAGATGGCACCAAGATTGGACAAGCACAACACTCACCGATGAGAGAAATGCTTTTGGTGTTGATGATCCCGCTGGGGAGAAGGTGGAAGTCGTATTCTTTGCCGTCCACTACGACCGTGTGGCCAGGCGTTGTTACCTCCCTGGAGACGCAAAACCAGATCTCATTAAAGAGATTAGTGTCCCTACAACTGTAAACATCATCAAGTAACAAATACACACTGATCCATAGAAGGAATATCTTGCCATATTCAAACAATTGCAATTTGACAACCCAGGGCAAAAGTATAATTTTATTTCAGTCAGTGGGAAATATGTTCTTAGCTCTCCACTCTCTGTTCAACCAAGCCCCCCACCCCTCCACCCCCTGTTGCCCCCCTGCCGCACCCGTATATACCCACTACTGGATCAACTATTTTAACAGACTTGGCTGTGAGACCCTCCACTCCGTGCCCCTGGCTAAGACCTGGCCTTCTCACATGTCAAGTCACCCTGGGAATGTGACCCCCCCCCCCCCCCCCGCCCTGAGGGTGGGGGGGGGGGGTGGGGGGGGGGGAGAGGAGAAGGGGAGGGGGGGGGGGAAAGTTCCTCCCAAGGACCAGAGTAGGATCTTTAAAGTTTCCACTGAAGTTATTTTTTAAGTTGATTGATAACAAGCTGATGATGCTAGAAAGAGACATGTCTGTGTAACATAACGACACTATTCTAATTTTGAGATTTGATCGCTTTTCTATTGACGTTACTTTGGTATCTTATCAATATACTATCAGTTGTGTCAGTCAATTGTTGTTCGGCTGTATTTTCTGTAACCTTGTATGAAGACTTGTGTCAGATATATTTCTTGTTTGCCTTATGTTTGGGTTAATCAGTCAGAGATATTTGTTGAATAGGTCAATGAGGGAACAATTCTGTTCCAGCCAGATAATGCAGAGAGACACGATCATGTTACATGCTGGCTACTACTGCTGAACAGAGATAGATGACCTGTCAACTTTTGTAATATACCAAACGACCGTATTGTATCTTGGAGTAGATTTTATATACATGACATGCACTGAACATTGCATATTGATAATGAAAATGTGATTTCCTGTTGGAACATTAACCTCCAGCGAAAAAAACTAGGACCTAGTCCACACCTGTTACACTGTGTGTTTCATTATGTATACTCACTGTATACAGTAGTATGACAGATTGCATTTGGCGAGTTTAACTGAAGACCCGCAGCTACTTTTAAATAAACACCAATGTTGACATTTAAAAAAAGAGTTTACACGACTGTAATTTCAACATTTTTGTCTAATATTACCTGACATCTGCAAACAAGGTCAGACTCAGTCGCCAACAAATCGACAACTTTTCCTTTTCCTTCATCTCCCCACTGCGCGCCGAGCACCACTGTTACTTTGTTCCCTGTGTCGTTGCGTGGTCGCTTCAACCCCGCCGAGGGCGGGTTGGAGTAGCTTTTGTGATCTTTTGCCGACCAGCTAAACGACATGATAGCTCCAGACCGTCTCACTGGAAAGTGATGTAGCGTTGCTTTGCTGTGTTAGTAACTTCACTGCCCGGTGATGTCACCAAGACGCACGCGATGCGCCAGGCTCTCCGTGGCGCTATTTCTTTGGTTTTCTATGTGAATGTAAGGAATATGTAGACACTCAAACTTATAAACGCACAAAGTATAAAAACTGTGAATTTGTATGAGTTACTTTTTAAGGAAGATTAATGACTCATAATAATAATAATTTTATTTTTTAATGTAACGTTAGTCTTAATTTGTGATAAGTAGGCTAGGGCCTACGTGTCTCTCATTTGTATTCCTGATCTTTCAATAAAATAAAAAATAAAAAAACGCTAATGTGCGCTGTGGTCTCTAAATCGTACTGACATTTTGACACATTTAAAACGTAATTCTCTTTTTTATTATGTAGGCTACTCCTAAACCATGCTATAATACATCATCACGCTTTATTAAATATTCTTTATGATAAAGTATTTTCTGACAATTATAGAAATAGGCAACTATTAGGAAAATGCATTTTCTTATTTAACAGTTACATAAACAAGACAGGCAGGATTTAATATTGTGTAAATACTATGATACTTACATCTCTAGAAATATCAATTTAACGTAACAAAGTCACATACAAAATAATTAAATAAAAAGGTAACATAAGTTATTTCTTATTCATCTTTATAGTACACTTATTTACACAGAATAGGATAACACAGGTGCTAGGACATCCAGGCGGTGCATAGCGTCTTTTGTCGAGATAAAGTTTTATCATGTCTCCATAGCGTTGCAGGACTCTGGAACAAGTGCTTCCTCCGGTGAAACGTAGCGGGTGCTCCATTTATTTTGCTTTTTTATTGTAGAAAAAAAAACACTCAAAAGAAGGCATATTTGATATTTTGACAGCAGTCTGTTTTGTTGCAATTTAGTCCGTATTTATACAGAAACTGCTAATATCGCTTCAGCTTTTCCGTTTCCCTCTGGACTTCCGCTTCCTGGAGTCGCCTGCAGGTAGAGAGGTAGAGACGCACGTTTATGTTTATTTATACACATGTATTTATATATTTATAAATGGATTTGGAGGATTCAATATTCTAATCGTTATTAAGGACGGTTAGGATGGTTGATGGACAAGCGTCAGGGAGAAAAGGGGCGTGTTTTTGTATGGAATTATTACGTTTATGAATTATTTGTCAGTGTTTGTAAATTGCATTATTTTAATCTTGGTTGTTTTAAGCATTTCAAGGCTCACAACAAGCAGAACGGTAATCCTATATGTTAGTAAATGAAAAATAATTTTACTCATTGGGGTGTGGTTTAAAAACAAAGAGACACAAACATGGCAGTTAAAACAGTTGGACAATACTGACGTTTTCAAATGAACGCCTTCACAATTAGAGTTGAGTGTTTACGTTGACTTTTTAAATTAATCATCCATACTGGGACGGTTTTCCCAAAAGAATCTGTCAAAACATCCATTCAGATTATAGAGGAATACACAGTACACACATTTACCTGGGAAAATAATCACCACGATTCAAACATGTTAGCTTTTTGCGAACATCAAAGAAGAATGTTAAAGCTTTTTGCGAACATCAAAGAAGAATGTTAAAGATATAATGAACAAACACACACCCCGACTCTGATTAGACCAACGCAAATCTGTTATTTGAAATCAGCGGTTATGGAATTAATATTTTCATGACGTTGCGGCTGCCGTTTCCCCTGTTAGTCTGCCCCCAAGCTGGGAGGTGGACCTACCTCACTGCAACACACAACCCTTTTTACAGTTTTCTGTCCCAGAGTTACCTTGTGTTTCAGAGGGTCAGAGGGAAAAACACAGACACTGATGATCATGAAAGGAATCAGGGATGCGTAAATGAAAGGAGTCAAAGACAACTAAACTCGGCACAAAAAACGAATACATTCAAACTCAGGGGACAAATCCCCACAAATGGTTCACCAGGGGAAAAAACCAGGGCATTTTCCAAATCTTAAAAATAAATAAGCTTTGTATACAAAGCATAATGAAGTAACACAACCACCCGGTAACTGACGGGGAAAACAATCCCTCTGAAGCACTTGAACAGACCACCGTTTAATGCTTGATCTTTATTCGAGTTACATAATGAGTTACCTTCGTGACTTTTCTTTTTATTCCTCCGCAGCAGTTTGTGCTGCTGCCGGGCTGGAGGGTCGAGCGTGCCGGAGGACGCAGAAGCAGGCACAGCCTCTGAAACGGACGAAAACAAATCCTCTGACTCCACCCCGTCCGCAAGGTCGCAGCCCAGGATGCCGTCCTCCACGCTGTCGCAGGGATCCTTCCTGTCATAGTGCCCGTGTCTGCTCCCTCTGTCCTGGCCCACCGTTTCATCTGTTTTGGTTTCCTGCTCCTCTCTCCCTGCAGCTTCCTCTCCCCTCCTGCCATGCTCACCTCCAGTCTCACCCTCCAGTGTTTTACCTGTGGCTTCTCCCTCACCATCCCTAAGTGTGTCTACATCTGCAGGTCTACATGTTCCGTTGACCTGATTCTCTCCAGCGCTCTCCAGCGGCCTTCCACCCAGACCGCTGTTCCCGTCCAGGATAGCTCCAGCCAGGTCCATGAGGCCTGTGGCTGGCATGCTCGTCCTGGCATCCACCTCAGGTGTGGTGCTGGCGGGGAGGCTTGGCTGAGACACCCCCGTCGCCTGGAGGTCAGGGGGAGCTGGAGGACTGCTGGGAGATGACGATGGCTCTTGTCGGGGACTGCTCTGGGATGCAGAAGGATGTTTTCGGTGACTCTCCGAGGACACAGCAGGTCCTTCTTGCGGCGTGTTCAGAGGCGAGGCCGGGCTTCCAGGGGGTCTGGTGGTGGGAGGACAGCCGCCCACTCCTCCTGCGGAGGCTGGCTCCTCGGGTGGAGGCTGCGGGGGACTGGAGGATCTTTCTACGAGAGAGGATCCAGCTCCTTCTACAGGCAAGACACAAGATCCTGACGAGAGAGATTAGTTCAGTTGTTACCACAGACAATACAGTTGAAAATCTAGAAACAAAGTTTAGCGGTGTTCCAAGACACTTTTTTTTTTTTTAACATTTGACATCAAACTGGCACTTTTGTGTCAATCCTAATGCTATAGTCTAAAGAGACTTGATATCAACATCAGCAGGTTAGTGGGGGGTGAGGGGCAGCAGGAAAGCAAGGGTGAGGGCACAGGGTGAAGCCTGGTTATGGAGGCGTGAGCAGGGCTGAGGGTCAGATCATGTCCTTACCAGGTAGGCCGTTATCCCTATGACTGTCACTACAGGAGGGGCTTTCCTTTTCGCACCTGGGCCGTGTTTTCCTGAGGGAGAAGCCTTTCCTGATGTCTGCCAGGAGGTGGTCAACGATGCAGCCCTCGTCCTGCACCAGGGGAACCTTCCTGACTGGAGGGAGAACAGAGAGAGAGAGAGACAGAGAGAGAGAGAGAGACAGAGACAGAGAGAGAGAGAGAGAGAGAGAGAGCGTGAGGGAGAAAGAGAGGTGTGAGAAAGAGAGAGACAGACATACACTCGTGTTAACATACCACCCACCTACAAGACATTGTTGGACTGGTTTCAAAACCAGCCCAGAGGAAGGGAGAAGAACACTCACTGATCTTCCCGTTCTCCCCCTTCTGCCTCTTGGACTCCTCCTCCAGCTGCCTCTTCCTCTTCTCAGCCCTGGCAGCCTGCTCCTTCCGCATCTTGTTCTCCTGTGGGCGGGAACACACATTCGGAAAACATAGATGAAACATCTCCATCTTTTGATAGACGGAGGCTGTGAATGATCCTGTATCGGAATTCCCGCCTTCATTTATCCCCCCCAAAAATCATTATATTATTATCCAACATGTTCTTCTCTAACCTTGAGAGCTTTGATGAAAAGCCCCCGGAAAGTCTTGATGGTTCCGAACAGCTCCTCCAGAGAGAGCTGCCCAGCGTCCTCACAGAGATAGAGTGCCAAGGCAGCTTTCTGCTTGTTGATCTCTGAAAACCGCTCCTCCAGATCCATGCAGGCCTTCACGCTTTCCTGAGGGTGGAAGTGACAACATAGACTCACACTAATCCACAAGAACAATTCCATCCCATTCCTCTGACGATGTCTCGCCAACAAACACCAGTGAGCTGCCTCATCATAACCTGTATTTTCATACCTCGATGGTTTTAGCAAACTGCTCCTTGATGTCCTCCGGAGATTTGGACACTTTAGTGACTGCAGCTTGGAGACGTTT
This sequence comes from Thaleichthys pacificus, assembly GCA_023658055.1. Classification (NCBI taxonomy): domain Eukaryota; kingdom Metazoa; phylum Chordata; class Actinopteri; order Osmeriformes; family Osmeridae; genus Thaleichthys; species Thaleichthys pacificus. The sequence goes on along the minus strand of CM042866.1, from coordinate 775,472 downwards.
CAGTAGAGCACTGGCTTCAGCCTGGATCGACTCCAGGTTGACTCTGAACGACAAAGAAAATCAATGTGACATTTCTGAGCTGCTCTCGTTCTGCAGGCAGGGCAGATGACAGGGGCAGGTGACCATCTTACCCAGCAGCCTTCTCACACACTTCAATATCATCCGGCAGCTGCAGTATCTCTGGGTGGTTCTGCTCTGCCTCCTGTGAAACACATGGCTATTCAACACTCCGCGAGCAAACCACCACGGAATAAATCATGTAATATAATAACAATAACAAGAAATGTATTGATTTAGCAGACACTTGATTCCAGACCAACATACTTGGGGGATTTGAACCTCTTGATCTACGACACTACCGCTGAGCTAACTCCCTCCCCCAGACCGCTGGGCGCCCAGCAGGGCTGCGTACCCCCAGACCGCTGGGCGCCCAGCAGGGCTGCGTACCCCCAGACCGCTGGGCGCCCAGCAGGGCTGCGTACCTCCAGGATGTGGTGCAGCAGAGTGATGCGGCTCTTGTTGGCCTTGGTCTCCGTGAGCTTGAGCAGGGAGCTGATCTTGAAGCCCTCTGCGTTCCCCGTGTGGCTCCCCTGGAGGCGTCAGGAACAACAGGAAGTCAATAAAGACACCGTACCAACCTCGCTAGCAGAATGACTTCTAGAAGGTTCTTACATAGTTGAGGAAGTTTCCCACGTGGAGGATGAGCCTGCAGAAACTGGGCAGGAGACTGCTGTCTCTGAGGCCTGAGGAAACAGACAAACTACACTCACATCTTCAACACCTCTCGTTATCAAATACCCCTAATCTATACCATTAGCTCACAAGGCTCTGATTAAGATGGTCACGAAGCCTTGAGATGGAAGGAGTATATTCTGAGTGCAAGTGTTGATATGACACATGGTGGGTGTTTCCAGACACGTCAGTGCTCCTCCCAGTCTGGTGTTGGTGTCCCGGGGAGACGGGTGTTTCTAGAGAGTGAGGTTGTGTTGACTTACACAGGCAGGCCTGCTCCACCAGCTCTGCCTTGGGCTTGAGCATGTCCAGCACACACACAGTCTCCTCACACAGCAACATGCACTCAATCCTCAACTGGTAACTACAGCGAGGGGGAGAGAGAGAAGGGAGGGAGTGAGGAAGGAGAGGGGGGAGAAAGGAGGGAGAATTAGGTGGAAGGAGGGATAAGGAGCAGTGACAAACATGCCCAAGGAAATGCAATGAGCCACAACATGAGGTTGGAGGTATTGTGTGAGGGACATGACTGCCAGAGATGGGGTCATCCTGCTGCAGCTTGCAGTGTGGTGGTCTACAACCGGAGAGGGAGACAGGTCTTTACCAAGGCACAGCCAGAAGTGAGAGGTAGAAACAGTCAACGCTGGCTAGCTTGTCTTTCTCTCCCTGGAAGGACTTCAAGTTCTCAATCTACAGAGTCAGAAGAGAGATGCTTTGGTAATGGATGCTGTGTTCCTGTGTCCTCTTCACAGGTCTCAGCATCGTGTACGAACCTCGTGCTTCTCTGGCAGCAGTTTGAGAAGCTGCTTCAACACCTCAACGTCAAATCTGGTCCTGTCCCCGTTCTGAACCAGAGCCACGAAGACCTGGTGAGAGCTGGACCCAGCGGAACCAAAATCAACATCATTTGGTTCACAGAAACCTAAACAGCAAACATAACTTCAAATGTATAAGATTTACGTACCACCTGAACTGCTTCAGAAATATGTTCAAATTCAAGTTTTTTTTGGCGTCGATAAAAGAGATCTGCAGGTGAAAAAACAGCAAGAGCGAAGGGTTAGTTTGTTCCTGCACGGCTGAGCGTTGGGAACGAGCAGTGTTTCTGCAGCCGTGTGAGAGCATCTGAAGTGATTGGTCAGCGAGCCGCCCACCTCCTTAGGCTCCTTCTTGGCAGGAGCAGCTGTGCTCTTGGCTTTGTGCTCGGCCACGGGGAGGCAGAACAGCTGCTCGATGCTGCTGTAGTCCGGCTCCCGCGGGGCGTCTGTCTGAGCAGAGGCCCACATGGAGTGACCATCTGGGTGGAGGTGAGGGAGAGGGAGGGAGGGAGGGGCAGAGGGTGAGTGCACGAGTAAAAGAAAGTGTGAGAGAGAAATGGAGGTAGAGAATGAGAGAGGTAGGGAGATTGAGAGAGGTAGGGAGAGAGAGAGAGAGGTAGGGAGAGAGAGAGAGAGGTAGGGAGATTGAGAGAGAGAGAGGTAGAGAGAGAGAGGTAGGGAGAGAGAACGCAGCCTCGCTCCTCTCACCGGTGACGGATCGGAGCTTCTGCCAGTTGAGCTTCTTCATCCTCAGAGTGGGGCAGGGGCCCGTCTGGGGGGCGCAAGCAGGGGGCCCCCCCCAGAGACTGGCTGTTCTGGGCCACCACCACACCAGACGAGCCTGGCGGGGGAGGGGGGGGCGGGGGGGTCCCGTCCTCCAGGTCCTGGTGGAGGGGGAGGAGCCATCCCTGGTAGGGGGGGAGGAGGAGGGGGTGGGGGGGGTCCTCCCCCTATGGGAGGGGGAAGAGGAGGAGGAGGGGGTGGTCCTCCCCCTATGTGAGGGGGAAGAGGGGGAGGAGGAGGAGTGGGTGGTCCTCCCCCTATGGGAGGGGGAAGAGGAGGAGGAGGAGGCACCATCATACATGATGGCAGAGGGGGTGGAGGTGGGGGCTTCTCCCGGCAGGGCGTGGCCTGGGCGGTGGCAGCCACAGGCACAGCACACCTGACCAGGTCATCACCTGCCAGCTCCGTCTGGACGGCCTTGTCCACCCTCCGGCCCGGCTGGCCGTCCACAGCGTGGGAATCTGGAGCCCGGCACTTAGAGGACGTCAGCCGCTGCAGGGCCTTCTCACAGGACTGCACCTGAGCTGGAGAACACAACCACACCAACATCTCACAGGACTGCACCTGAGCTGGAGAACACAACCACACCAACATCTCACAGGACTGCACCTGAGCTGGAGAAGCAGTGGTGGTGGATGGGTGGTGTGACTCACCGTCCTGGCCCAGCAGGATGGCTCTGTTCGTCAGGACCTCCAGGGCCTGCCACAGATCGGACCTGTCTGGGCCCAGCAGCAGCAGAGCCTGCAGGATGGACAGCAGCTGGAGGGAGGCTGGAGAGATGCTGACCTGGACGCGCACCAGAGATGCATGTACACAGAAGACACAAGCACACTGTCTGTAAACTGAAGAACTACTTTTACTCCATTTCAGTCAATACAAACAGGACAACGAACTCCTGTGGCGGGTGTAAAATCCATCTTGCAGTCAATTGTATTTACAACACAATGAATAGAGGTAGAGAGAGGTAGGGGGAGAGAGAGAGAGAGGTCTCATGATTGCTTTCACTCAATCATGCCCTCATGATGCCACCAGCCTTGACCTAAGGCACGGATGTCTCCGTCAGTGCCTACCTTGTTAAAGAGCGTGGTGAACACCTCCTGATGATCGCTCATGTCGATGCCTCCATACAGCCGCATTAGCTCATCTTCATCCTCCGCCATGACCTCCTCGAACGACTCGCACTGAATGATCAAGTCTTCATCCTCCTGCTCCCTATGCAACACACGCAGACACGCTTTTAATAGTTAGTTTTACCACAAATGTAGTCGTTTAACAGAGGGCAAGGCATTCCAAATTATTACATTGTCAAAACAAGTGCGCCACGCCAACTCATTTAATTCAAAAATATTCCAACATTCCAAATTAGTAAACATTCCAAATTATTACATTGTCAAAACAAGCGCACAACGCCAACTCATTTAATTCAAAAAGCCCCTATATTTGTATTAAATACTGAAGGCTACGCTGTCGTTTACGTGCTTGGAACAATGTGCTTAAATGCGTACAAAAACTCACCTTAGTTTGGGAAGGACAGCGAGTAACTGCAATCCTAGAAAATAATCAAACACGCCAAATTAATTGTGAAAATTTTTGCAAGGCACGTTTCCAGTAGCCTACGGTTTTCTATTGAAAATGTAAATCGCTCATGGACGGTTATGCTTTTCTACGAATGGACGTATACAAGCTAAAGTGAGTGATTACACTTGTCTGTTCACCCAATCAACCAATCACAACAAAACAGTCATTTAATGGATGTCAGAGCAACAATGCCATCTTATTACGGGCCGTTTAGGAAATAATTCAGACTGTCCTTACACACACACATATGAAACACATAACCATTCACATATGAAACGTTCACACACATCCATACTGAAAACTCACATCCACATATGTGAAATTCTCTCACAGATTCATACACATTCACTCTCATATATGAAACGCTGAAGTCTTATAAGGATAAGAAGCTTTGAGAATGCATTTTTACAGAAACGGGAGTAAAATAGCTAAACAAGCATGAACATTTTTAAATACTGGTTGACCAAACACCAGAGATTGGGAAATACTTCTCCTATCCTCTCCTTTCACTTTGTTGAAAGGTTAAAAAAATATTTCGAAAAAAGTTCTGAAAAAAAAGTTTGGAAAGGCTGAATAAAAATCTTCGAAAAATTATTTTGAAAAAAAGTTTGCATCATTGATGAGTACTTGATAAAGACTCTACTATACTGTGCATGTACTCTGCTCGAGGCTTCTCTGTTCTCCTCTTCCCTTTCCTCCTCTCCTCCTTTCAATTCACGTGTGGGGAGAAAAACTTTGAAAGGTTGAAAAAACAATTTATAAAAAAAGTTTTACAATATCCTTTTGAAAGGTTGAAACAATATATATATATATATTGTTTTTTTATTCCACCGCAACAAGTGTTATCGTAAAGTAGTGTATAGGTCTACTCTATAAGGAATCTTTTTAATAAAATTGTTAGACACAAATATTCTTACATTTTCGAAAACAACTTCCAAGTAGGAAAGGTGAACTAAAAGGCCCTCTCGATTTATAAATGTATTTTTTTATGAATCTCAGTGCAGGAATGCCATAGCATCCATTGACATACAGGATAATTATTTATATCTTAAGAAAACAATTCAGTACAACTCATGATCTTAACAATTATGGTTGGCAGAAGAGTCAGGTGTTTGGGGACGAGATTGGGGACAGGCCTATAATTAGAAGCCCAGGTGACAGAGCTATTGTCGATGGCCTAAATTCTCACTCCTCCCATGTCTGTGCAGAGAAAAGTACACACATCCTCCACACAAGTACAAGTACTGATACTCAAAAAGACTGGTAAAAGTTGAAGACTACACTTTTTCACTCAAGTAAAAGTAAAGAAGTATGGGCTCTGATCTATACTTAAGTAAAAAGTAGCCTAGCTACCTGTTGGACCTCACATCATATTAATACATGAATACAAATTAAACATCATCAAACATTTACCACCTAGCAGATGAACTACACCGTAAGAAGCGGTTGAGCAGCAGCGGAGCAGAGAAGCTCGTGGTGTGGTGAACCCTACCGATAAACTCCTTGCGCATCTTATCCCTCTGACGGAGGTCATCTGTGCCAAAGATGAGGGCGTTTATAACGCTGAGGAGAGTGACCATGTAAGGGACGTTGTCTGTGGCCTGCAACTCGTTCATGATCACACTGAACCGATACTGCTGGGTCTTCACACCCTACCGGACAAATAAAAACAAATCCCGGGTTATTCCCCAACATCATTTCAGCGGTGACTCAACTGTGATGTTTGCAGTACCGCATGTCTACGCTAGGGTACGCTAAGTAAAGAAGAAGTAAAGCAAATTAGATAATGACCTACACAGCATCTGTGATTCTAACACAAAAACCAACATTAACTTGTTATTTAAAATACTATTCAAACAGCATACAGTTAAAATCCACGGTTAACATGTTACAGCTTTCCCGAGCCGTTGTAGATGTATCCTCTGAAAGGAGAGCTGGCGCTGGGTATCGCTTCATCTGCTCGAACGCTAGCCAGTAGCCTAAACAATAATTTATGTATATTCACGGCTAAGATATGCTATTAGAAAATCCTTAACTGGCGTTTTACACTCTCTGACAGCTGAGTGGCTAGCTAGCTAAAAAGGAGGGACAGTGACAACACCAACGTCTTTCTGAAAAAGACGTTTCTAAGGTTTTTAACTCGAAGCGCTCAGAAGTCATTGACGCTGAGAAGAAAACGCTATGGACACCCAGCATTACCTTGTAGTGGTCCAGGGCGTCCAGGGCCAACCTGTGTCCGTCTGAAGAGAACATACTGAGGGCCGCCAGCAGCTCAAACACCTGCTTCTTCACCATGGTGTTGGAGGTGTCCAGGGCTGGTGAACACGCAGGGGCATCGTTATTTCTGGTCCTCATGTCTCTCTGAAAGCAAGTCCCTGTCTGTGTCCCTGTACGCGCTCTGCCGTAGAATCTTTAGGCATCTTTTGGTCACAGTGAATAACATGAACTTTGCACCTTGGTTAAGATAAGTGTATGTGATTTTCTTTACAATTTGACTGAGACTGTTACACCCCCCCACCCCCCATTAAGACTCCTAACATTGGAGTTTCAGTCCAAATCAATGACTTGTAAAGGACTTGTTTGTCATAGAATGTGAGACATTCTGTTGTTGATTGCTAACCAGTACCTGACCAGACTTGTACCATTATCAGTGCTCTAGGTTAGCAATGTGCTGCTAAAATGCAGCATCTCATTAAACACCTGGAACACCATTGAGAAAATACCATTTCACTATGGAGAGATTAGACCTGGTTTCTTTGGGATCACTGTATTGTTCACCCCTGCACAGGTGTTTGCAAGCCAGCGGACCCACCTTGGGAGAGCTTGCGGATGTAGCCCTCGTTCTCCACGATGAAGTGGATCCCCGCCGAGGAGTTCATGACGGCTCGCACGCAGCACACACAGGTGAGCTGCAGGAGGGCGTCTGCGATGCGCGTGCATCCCCGTCCGGAGAGCCGGTCCAGGGCCTCCAGGAGCAGGTCCAGACCGCTCAGCTCCAGGAACTGGACCATCCAGACCTGGTCGCTGCCCTCCAGACGGCGCTTCAGCCCAGAGTAGTTGACCACGGTGGGAACCTGCAGCAGCCGGATGCACAGCTCCGGGTCCGCGCTCTCCAGGTTGGCCTCCGGCTGCGTGTCCGAGTCCTGGGAGGAGCCCAGGCGGCCTCGGACCGCAGCCCACTTCTTCTTCCCGTCCGAACGCCCTGACATCCTTCTGGAGGCGGGCTGTGGAGGAGACAGGGTCAGTCTGGTGGAGGGGACAGGGTCAGTCTGGTGGAGGAGACAGGGTCAGTCTGGTGGAGGAGACAGGGTCAGTCTGGTGGAGGGAGACAGGGTCAGTCTGGTGGAGGAGACAGGGTCAGTCTGGTGGAGGAGACAGGGTCAGTCTGGTGGAGGAGACAGGGTCAGTCTGGTGGAGGAGACAGGGTCAGTCTGGTGGAGGGGACAGGGTCAGTCTGGTGGAGGAGACAGGGTCAGTCTGGTGGAGGAGACAGGGTCAGTCTGGTGGAGGAGACAGGGTCAGTCTGGTGGAGGAGACAGGGTCAGTCTGGTGGAGGAGACAGGGTCAGTCTGGTGGAGGAGACAGGGTCAGTCTGGTGGAGGAGACAGGGTCAGTCTGGTGGAGGAGACAGGGTCAGTCTGGTGGAGGGGACAGGGTCAGTCTGGTGGAGGGAGACAGGGTCAGTCTGGTGGAGGGGACAGGGTCAGTCTGGTGGAGGAGACAGGGTCAGTCTGGTGGAGGAGACAGGGTCAGTCTGGTGGAGGAGACAGGGTCAGTCTGGTGGAGGAGACAGGGTCAGTCTGGTGGAGGAGACAGGGTCAGTCTGGTGGAGGAGACAGGGTCAGTCTGGTGGAGGAGACAGGGTCAGTCTGGTGGAGGGGACAGGGTCAGTCTGGTGGAGGAGACAGGGTCAGTCTGGTGGAGGAGACAGGGTCAGTCTGGTGGAGGGGACAGGGTCAGTGTGGTGGAGGGGACAGGGTCAGTCTGGTGGAGGAGACAGGGTCAGTCTGGTGGAGGAGACAGGGTCAGTGTGGTGGAGGAGACAGGGTCATACTGGAATGTTGCATCTGCAGGGTGTTCTCTTTGCATTCGAAAAATATGTTCAATTGAGAATAGTGAAGCAAGTGTTATCTACACCAAAGGATGCAGGCATTTTTCAGAAGAGATGCACATTCAGGCTAACTGACAGCTCTGCTCACTGGGGGATGAGTGAAAGATCCGGCAGCAGTCCTGTCATCACTGCTGCCAAACATCCACACTTAATCCTGCCTGAACGGAAAGAGCCTGCCTGTCAGCTCATCAACACAGAGCACAGAGGGAAGCTAATGATAGCATTAGTCTCTATTGTTGTGGAGAACTTTCATCCTGCTGGATAGAGGTTGTTTTCAATAGTCCCAGATGCTCCTCAATTCAATGTTCAATTCACACACGCACTGATGTGAAATCTCAATGACTACAACAATTTGACCCTTTCCTCCCTGGTATAATCACACGTCAACAGACAACAAGGAGAATATCTGGTCTGAAACTGCAGCTGAGGAGAAATGGCTCTTCCAGTAAGGTCTTTATCGTTGAGCGCAGCCTGGCATTGACACAAGCGGCCTGTTCTGGCAGAGCAGGGCCTGTCTCCACCGCCCTGGCCAAACTCCACCTTCTCAAACCCCAACCAGCAGCCGGCGTAAACATCCGACCCGCCCAGCCACACACAGAAATAACAACGTAGGCATTCAGACTAAAAAAGGGAAAAACATTTATAAAAAAACGCTTCTGGGATTGGAAAGCACTGAGATGTGTAAGTTCAACACAAACAGCTCTGAGAGGCAGGGAAGCATACAGGAATTTTCTCTCTGAATTCGACGAGTCAACACCACACATGGCTGGAGAATCTGGTCTGCGCTACATTTCGGTCTGGGAGTTTAACAGAAATTTTACATTTAGTCATTTAGCAGACGCTCTTATCCAGAGCGACTTACAGTAAGTAAAGGGACATTCCTCCCGAGGCAAGTAGGGTGAAGTGCCTTGCCCAAGAACACAACGTCATTTGGCATGGCCGGGAATCGAACCAACAACCTTCTGATTAATAGCCCGACTCCCTAACAGCTCAGCCATCTGACCCCAAATTTTGCTCTTAAATGCCAATTAACATAATGCGAACATAACTCAGAGCCATGAAAAACACCTCTATCACAGGAGTAATTAACACAAACAAAAGTCTATTACACCTACAAATTGGATTTCTATTTACTCAACTGGAAGTTAACATCCAGAACATGGGTTCTGTCTATTCCTCAAACACACAGAGCTTTCAAAACACAACCTCCTTCAACAGGACATCTGTCTCATTCAGCCCCACCAGCCCTGAGTCCTCCTGTTGCCATGAGTGAGTGTTGCCGTGGCAGCCACAGACAGACAATGCCCTTTCACAATAGGCCTCAGTCCTCTTCAATGAGGTCTTCTCATTGGCTACAGAATGGGAGGAATGTGTTCCTGTTTCCTTGTCGGCTTGTGTTTTTGACAATGATTTGAATGACTTTATACCATAAGAATAACATTTTTAGAAACTGAACAGACTAATGAAACTACGTAACCTTGTTTTAAACCAGCAAATAATGTAGCCATCATGACTTCCACTTGTCACTGTTGCACTTCCTTGACTTTTGTCCCTATGCCACTCCCACACAACTGAACCAGAATGTCTGACAAGACTGGAAGTTTTAGATAAGCAAAGCAGGATTTTCCAGCAAAGATCAGCCGCTGTTTATAAAGGAAATGACTTTCCTGGGACAGGAAACTCCTGACACACGACATGAATTCCTCTCTTTCGGTTTCATTTCCACTGCATGCTACTAACACTGTTTCTACCAGCAGTCTGGACCAAGGGTAATTTCCATAAGAAGGAAACAGGGTTTTTTAAGGTGTTTCTGCTGTATACATGCCTCAACTCTGACTGGTAATATCCTGATCTGAAGCACAGAACAGCTCCCACACAGCAACACAGACTCCTCCATCCAGTCCCTCTCATGGGATGCTGCCTACATATGGCCCATCCCAGCTCCCACACAGCAACACAGACTCCTCCATCCAGTCCCTCTCATGGGATGCTGCCTACATATGGCCCATCCCAGCTCCCACACAGCAACACAGGCTCCTCCATCCAGTCTGCCCCCCTCTCATGGGATGCTGCCTACATATGGCCCATCCCAGCTCCCTGCACAAAGCCTTCTACAGTATTAAGTGTCTTGTCCCGCTTGTTCCGAGTAACCTGCCAGTCCAGGTGAGGGCACAGGTACACGGCTGAATCCAGATGTTTGTCAGCTCTACTTGGGTCTGCTTTTCGTTAAGGAGTCTGTCAGTTCTTATCAAGCATTCCTAGTCTCACAAATGCAGATTTGTGTTAGTAAACTAATAACGCTAATATAAGTAAACACATAAAGGGGACACAGTAGGTTTCGGAGAAGGTTGTGTCCCATGAAGCTAAATCAGCTGTTTATGGGATGTTAAAACGTGTTTGTTGTCTTCTCTCTGGCATGCAGACTCTGCCAGAGAGAGACAGACAGACACAGAGCCTCTCTGAACATGTAGGACTCGACCAGAGTACACAACCAGCGAGTTCACTAACTTGCATAGTCAGATTGCCAAACCCCGCTCAGAAACATGTGCGCCCCAGTGATACGGTTTATAAACCTCACTGACCTGTAGCATCATGTGGTTGGACATGCTGGGTCATGGTGCTAGATCACACCCTGTATCTCCCTAATACTGTTAGAGTAAGACTGGATGCTACCAAACCCCCCTGGGTAGTCACACGGTGGAGAGGTGCTCAGGTGGTTGAGATCAGCTGCAAGCAGGTTGCATGTTGGTTATTAAACATGCAACCACATCTAGGTGACACAGTATTCTACATGTGGTACTCATTTCCTGAGCTGGTATGAGCATGGGGTATCTCTCTTGTCTGTGTAGGTTACAGTGCTGCCTGCTACAGCTGTACATCCATAGTAGCTATACCTTTACCCACGTAAAAGTCCTGTGAGAGGCTGTTTGTGTCTGGAAGATTATTTCAGAAGACTCATAAAATATGGACCTGGAGTCCTACCTTATGGTCTTGTTATGGTCACTGGGACTGTGGACCCCAGAGTGTTACACTGGAATAAAACTATAAGCAGAATTTAAACAGTTAAGTTTGATCTAGTTTGTATTTGTATATTGTAATTTTTCGACACAGGTGGGTCACTAGTTACAGATTTTCAATCAAGATCACAAATCATAACTGTCCGTTTACCCAGTGGAGCCGAGACGTTTTAATGCTCCAGACTCGATTTGATTGTCATCCACTGTATCCGTGTTGCAAGATTCAATGTTTCTGAAGGACTGTTACGTCTTGGTAATTGAGGGTCTTTAAATAGCAGGATGTCTCTAAGCTACTTGAGCTTGAATTGGCTTAACATTTTCTTACAACGAGTAAAAGGGCACATTTAATAACAAACTGGACAGACTTACTCACATTTCCATCCAGTTAATACAAATACTTTAATTACATACGGTATTAAGTTCTAAATTATTAGCGTACCAAAACCTCGTTTTCAGTTTAGGCTCATCCTACCTTGTCTTATGCCATAAATAACCACTTGAAGAATCGCGTCCTCTGGTTGTTTTTAGGTCCCTTGCGACACTCGACTCCCTTCAACACGTATCAGTAAAGCGCTATTAGCAGAGCATACAAGATGCACGTATGGTAAAGCGGGATGATTTGTATGATAAGGTCCGCTCGTTTAAGCGCCTGTGACGATGCTGCAGTCACAGCTGGATAGCCCCTCCCACGGCCCTCCTGGCTGGAAATGAATGTGTGGAATGCGGGGCTGAAAGGACATTATAAAATGCCTCAGGCTTTAGTGCCTGAATGACCAAGCTCAGCGATTTCTAAAGCGACATTTAGATTTAGTGATGTGTCAGAAAATTTGACTTTCACTAAAGGTAACAGAATAACATCAGGGCCATGCGGGAGTCGTGTGAAACTATTTAGGCTACTCTTGAACTGTCGGGACACTTTTGTCCAAGTGTCTAACAACGTTGTGTGTGGGGCCACATGGGAGATGAAATGTAGTATAGCCTCTTCTCGAAGTTTAAGAAGAGAGGCTATCATTTCATGGAAACATTTACTTTGGAAATCCTTACTAGGAATCAAAAGTATGCAAAAGTGTGGACTGGACAAGACATAGGCCAGATAGATAGCCTATCTACAATCTATATTCTGTAATACTGACGGTTATAAGGGTCAGATTGTCACCAGGCAGGGATAGAAAGAGCAGTATCACTGTTGTGATAGTTTCAGGGTCAAGTGAAATCCCATCTTTCTAGATGACACAATAGTAGATGCTCAAATAGATGAGATAAAATAAAAATGTGTAAATCAGTATTAAAGTAACTGAAATGAAAACAAGTGTGTCATGGTTTGCCCTTCCGTGACAGCAGGAAAAGTGGCTCATCCTGGGGAAACGCCTGGTTGCTCTTCCCTCAAGATACTGACCCTCTTCCTGACATCGAAATGAAACTCTTGCTACTGAACGTTTACCGCGTGTCATTATGGGCTGGCTTCTTTTCTGTGTCACTTTTCAATTAAATACGTTTTTCTTGTAAACTACGTTCCTACTTTTTGTTATGGATCCTAAACTGGATTCAAACTTCCACTTTTCGTCCTGACCCGGGGTCAAGTCATAACTGAAATTAGAGGGAGGGCTCAAAATGTGCTGGTCAGATCTGTCATCTTCCTTGACTGTGAAAACCCCCCACCAGTATAGTGCTGGTCATTGGCGATTTTAGACTAAATTTCATCTCAGCACCCCTAAAGATAATAATAAAAATAAAACAAAATCTTGAATTATTATGAATTATTATGATCTTAAATAAGTTTTAGTGTGCTCTAACGTAAGAGTTTGCAAACATGTCTGTTAGTGGCAGATGACAAACAATTACAGGTTCAAAGGGCTTTAAACAGGTTTTATATCCAGTGTCGCCATGCACCTTTAACGTTGGTAGTCTGCCAGTAAATCCAAAGGAGAAGAAGCAGCCTAGTTAGTTAATTTCATGGCGCAGATTAAGAACACAAGTCACATACTCATTGGGGGCTGATCGCCCCTAAAGGTCTGATCCTAGAATCGCCCCTGGTGCTAGTCCAATAAGTCCACAGTTTTAAATTATGCTTCTCTGGTCTTGTGTTTTTGTGAAAAAACATTTAAGAGGATCATTTTATCCCACTCAAAAAAATCAGATGGCTGGTGGTTTGTCCCCTTTACAGTTTACCTGCCAGGTGAGGTCAGGACTTGAGCCTTGCAGTTTTGCTTCCAGAGGCTACTAACTCCTACCTGTATCCAGCCATGAATCACAGAAAGGGTTATATCCTTCCACCTTTCAAGTGCTTTGAAGGACATGGTAGAAACGCAGGTAGGCTCACGGAACAGAGACGCACAAAACCGAAGATGAAAGCAAAGCAATCGAAAGAGACTGCAAGTGACCGCTCAATAAAAACAAATCCCCTGCAACAGACCTTTCAAAATACATGCGCGATGAACTACAAATCCCATGTTTGTCGACACAGTAAAATGCATCTCTTCCGGGTTGAAAGGTTACAACGTCATCCATGTGTTTCTTCCACAACAAACACAACTGTATCCTTACTGATTATATTGTTTGTGCAAAATTTAAGAAAATGGCTGGAAAAACTGGAACAAAAGATCTTTTGAAGATGGATTTATACGGTTTACTTGGAATCGACAGCTCTGCGACGCTCAAAGAGGTGTGTACTTGCATGATGCTAGCCTTGAAGCTGTCTGTGTTAGTACAGCTAAGCTAGCTAAATTGCATTTGCACATACTAAAGTAATACTACAAGTCTTTGACAGTCAGATAAAATGAGACGGTTGCATTAAACTAATGTAGTTCACTACCAGCGTGACATAAAATTGTTTTAAATTTTGTCTTCAATAATGCGTCGCATACAATCATCTAGGTAGCTAGCCTAGCTAGCTTTCTGTCATTGCTTAAATACCACCGCTATCGAAATGTACCAGCAATGCAGCACCGGCACGGACGGAGGCTGGATAACTAATAGCTTAAGTTAGTTGTTTGCTATGGGATGATTTATTTAACTAGCCAGCCGGCGGTTGAGCGAAAACCGGCTTTCTCTGCCCGGATCATAGCTAGCTAGTAACTGGATTCACAACCATATTGCTTAAGTACATTTAAATGACCACTAAGTGGCGGTGTAGTATAAGTGTGGGATTACTAGCTAACTCTCAGTGGAGAGTTTCCGTAGCCAACCTGACTGCTGTAGCAGTAACACAGAAGGTACACAGTCTGTAGACCAGCGATTCCCAACCCAGTGGTCCGCGGCCCAGTGGGCCGCTAGGGTAATACAGCATTACAGTACAGGCAAATAATAAATTCTATACTCTTTGATACAGGTGGGCCGCCAAACCAATGAAAAATTAAGTATGAATAAATATCAAAATATTGATATATACTGTAGGTAAATTATTATTACAATTCTTACACATTTTAAAACTACATTTTGCCTTTATTTCATCATGACCGAAACGCCAATAGTTACACTTTGCACGTTGACGAAAGACCAACTGACATTTCTAAACTTGGCCTACCTGCTGTAGACATCTAGGCCTACCTGCTGTAGACATCTAGGCCTACCTGCTGTAGACATCTAGGCCTACCTGCTGTAGACATCTAGGCCTACCTGCTGTAGACATCTAGGCCTATCTGCTGTAGACATCTAGGCCTACCTGTGTGTGCATGAGGCAGTAGAGTGGAGTTTGAATGAGTGGGGGGGAAATTAGAGAGTGCTTAATGGCTTTCATCAGTATTTATAAATAAAAATATATATGTGCAGTTTAGTTAAGTAGGAACTTCTTTTTTATAAAAAAAAAGAAGATTCTAAATGTCTTTAAACGCAGACAGGTGTATTTCTGTTAGTTCTGTAAAGACGCCCCCCACCCCCTTTGTAATTTTTACAGCTCAAAAGCTATTTTCCATCCTGTTGTTCCCAACACGCTCACTCATTTCTCCACAACAACCTCGACACAATTTCCAGCTCCCAAAATCTGCAGGCCAGAAGGGCAACGAAAATTGCTGCCAAATTGAGGAAAGAAGTTAATTTCTTAATTGTGTTTCAAAGTCTCATCCGTCCCAGAGGAACATGGAGGGGAAGTTAGCGGTTGTGGCGGGAGTGTGTGGCCGTACTGTGTGAGGTCTGATGGTCGGGACTGATACCAAACCCAAACCCTCAGACAGTGTCCGTGGGCGGGACTGGGAGGCTTAAAACCAGGCGGCTAAATGTATGAAGTGGATCGATGTGATTAGATTAGATTAGCACCTCCAGCTGCAGCGCTTCAACACGGTTTGCAGTTCATCTTAGCGAGGAAGTCGCGTTTCCCCTAGACCAGACTCATGGTGATATGAGTTCAACCACAGCATGGAAACGCTTTCTCTGACGTATGAGGCTTCCTGGAAGTGCTGCTTCCCCTGGTGTGGGTTAGCCCTCTGGCTACCTCTGTCATTATCTCTGTTATTTCCTTCTGCACCTCTTGTTTAAGAGAGGGGCTGATTTCACGGCCAAGGAGTCAGGAGTGTGGAATTTGTAGATATGAACATCAGTGGTTGGGTGGCGGCCATATTCGTTTCATTTGAGTCACTCTGGCGTCTAATTGCTCCCTCAGTTTGGGGGTGGGGGTTTCAGGGAGTGTGTAGATATTTCATCTTGGCTCTCCTCCACAGCCCTGCGTGTCAGTGTGTCTGTAAGGAGGCTGGCTCTGCCAAGTTCTTCCTGCTGCCCGGACAGCTTTAATGATGTTTAGACCAGAATGTAGCCCACCTAGTGCAAAGGGGCAGAAAGCATTATTATGAAGACAGAGGCAGGCGCCCTTCAGACTTAGTCACTATGCCAAACACACACACACACTCCAACTGTCCTTTGTAGCCAGTGGATTATCCTATCACATCACTGGAAGTCATCGTTTCCAGCCTATCTGCTGTGGTCTGGATGTCCAGGACCTTCCTCAGAGAGCAGAACAGTGAAACATGCCACCTAGAGACCTTCCTCAGAGAGCAGAACAGTGAAACATGCCACCTAGAGACCTTCCTCAGAGAGCAGAACAGTGAAACATGCCACTTAGAGAGGGTCCCAGTCATCCTGGTTATCATTCTGCTGAACAACTAAGAGTTGCAACAAAACTATTAAAAAAAATTACAACCTCAGCTTTTGAGTGGAACCTTGTTTTGGACTACAGTAGTCCAAAGAATTGTTCCAGAATCATTTCCCCGTATTCTCAAAATGTTTTGGCACCGGGCCTAAGTTATTAATGGCCCCATTTCTGTGATAGACAATGGTGTGCTGTTTATATTCGTTCTGGCTTGAATAAAGGCTGGTGTTCACTGCCAACACGTCCACATTTATCCTTGAAATTTGGCTCCTTGGAATTCTCTGGAACTTTTGAGAGTGTAACTGACTGAACAGTCAACAAAAAGACCACGCTATGCTTATATGGACATTGTGAAACATCTATCTGCTACTCGATCCCTTTAAGAAGGATTCAAAAATGTGGGCGAACCAACCACACCACAGTCAAAATATACGGTGCGTTTGCTGCTGAAACTCCTGCAGATCACTTAGTAAAAGACATGGAAGTTAGGTGATCAACACAAAATGGTGACTTGTTATAAATGGCACGGGTCCAAACCATGGGCCACATTTCAACCCTCTGAGTAACAAAATAAATAATTATAATATCTTTAGTACAGTACGTGCTTAGAGTTTCCGAGCCTGTGATATCCTGCCAGAGGCCGTTTGGCCTGGAGACTCTATAGCAGGGGATATCCAGGCCGTAAACAAGCCTCTGTTTGTCACGTGAAGTCAAATGTAAAGTAAACCAGTTTGTGGTGTTTATAAAGACTGTGTTGTGTCTCCTTCTCTTCCAGGTCAAGAAAGCGTATCGACAGAAAGCTCTGACGTGCCACCCAGACAAGAACCCAGACAACCCAAAAGCTGGTGAGCCAAGAGGTTGTTTCCCAGGTCCCCCCACCCCCCTGATGCCCTACCACCCCCCTGATGCCCTACCACCCCCCTGATGCCCTACCACCCCCCCTGATGCCCTACCACCCCCCTGATGCCCCCCCCTGATGCCCTACCACCCCCCCTGATGCCCTACCACCCCCCCTGATGCCCTACCAACTCCCCTGATGCCCTACCAACTCCCCTGGTCGATACCCAACGCCCAACCCCACCCCACTCACCTCTCCACAAGTTTCCCAGCTAGCAGGCTAGCAGGCCTGAAATCGGAAATGTCAGTACAACAATAAAAAACAACAACTGGCTCAGAGACGGGCCGTCCCAGGCATGTGTTCTGCTGAGGTTTGCGCGGTCGCTGGATGCCCCCTAACAATTCCTGATTAAGTCAGGAAAAATGGGAAACGAGGGGGTAATAGAGGGGGCTGAGAAGGGGGGCGGAGGGTGTATTTCCCAGAAATGAGCAGGAGATGGCTAGAAAGCCTCTCGCTCACATGTACAGATTTAGTCCCCTCACGCGAGAGGGGGAAGAGCCCAAGGAAGGGGGGGCGGGGGGGGACGAGGTGAGTTGGGGGTCATGTCCCCCCCGCCCTCCGGCACAGTGACACCCCGTTCTGACGAGGCACCATGGATTCTCAGTGAGCTGTGGGGTAACCCAAGCCCTGTTGCATGTGTGGGGTAACCCAGGCCCTGTTAGATGTGTGGGGTAACCCAGGCCCTGTTAGATGTGTGGGGTAACCCAGGCCCTGTTAGATGTGTGGGGTAACCCAGGCCCTGTTAGATGTGTGGGGTAACCCAGGCCCTGTTAGATGTGTGGGGTAACCCAGGCCCTGTTAGATGTGTGGGGTAACCCAAGCCCTGTTAGATGTGTTGGGTAACCCAAGCCCTGTTAGATGTGTGGGGTAACCCAAGCCCTGTTAGATGTGTGGGGTAACCCAAGCCCTGGGTAGGGGAGCGGGGGCTGTGTGGGTAGGGTAGCGGGCCAGTCATTAAAGGCACCTTTTAACGGAGGAAACGTTTATGTCAGCCTCTGGTCCGCGTTGGCACGGAGACGCAACCCCCCCTCCACCTCCCTCCCTCCCCCGCTCTCCCTCACCTCCCTTCACGTGTTAAGAGCTCACAGACTTCTCATTACTGTGACTGCGTTGTTAACCTTTGTTCCATGTTGTTGTTTAGAGCCGACATGCAACAGATATATGCCTGGGCTTTTCCCCTCGAATGAATGTGTTTCTCTAGGTAGTGTGTGCAGGGTATGCTGTGTGTGTGTGGTGTGTGTGTGGTGTGTGTGTGTGGTGTGTGTGTGGTGTGTGTGTGGTGTGTGTGTGGTGTGTGTGCGGGTGTGTGTGCGGGTGTGTGTGTGTGTGGTGTGCGTGTGGTGTGCGTGTGGTGTGCGTGTGGTGTGTGTGTGGTGTGTGTGTGTGTGTGGTGTGTGTGTGGTGTGTGTGGTGTGTGTGTGGTGTGTGTGTGGTGTGTAATGTGTCATCTTGCTGATGGCCGTTCTCTTTCCTCCCAGCTGACCTGTTCCACCAGCTGTCCCAGGCTCTGGAGGTTCTGACGGACGCTGCAGCCAGGGTACCCCCCCCCCCCCCACACACACACACACGCGCACACACACACACACTGTTGCATTGTTACTGATGGAGGCCATGTCCCGTGTGCCAGGCTGCCTATGACCAGGTGCGTGCTGCCAAGAAGCAGGCAGAGCAGAGGAATAGGAACATGGATGACAAGAGGAAGAAGATCAAGCTTGGTAAGCTCCATCAGTGCTGTCCCTCAGCGCCCTGTCCCTCAGTGCTGTCCCTCAGCGCCCTGTCCCTCAGTGCTGTCCCTCAGCGCCCTGTCCCTCAGTGCTGTCCCTCAGCACCCTGTCCCTCAGTGCTGTCCCTCAGCACCCTGTCCCTCAGTGCTGTCCCTCAGCGCCCTGTCCCCCAGCGCCCTGTCCCTCAGTGCTGTCCCTCAGCACCCTGTCCCTCAGTGCTGTCCCTCAGTGCTGTCCCTCAGTGCTCTGTCCCTCAGTGCTGTCCCTCAGTGCCCTGTCCCTCAGTGCTGTCCCTCAGTGCTGTCCCTCAGTGCTGTCCCTCAGCGCCCTGTCCCTCAGCGCCCTGTCCCTCAGCGCTCTGTCCCTCAGTGCTCTGTCCCTCAGTGCTGTCCCTCAGTGCTGTCCCTCAGTGCTGTCTCAGTGCTGTCCCTCAGTGCTGTCCCTCAGCGCCCTGTCCCTCAGTGCTGTCCCTCAGCGTCCTGTCTCACAGCGCCTTGTACCACCGTACAGTCAACTGTGTGTGTATTCCAGATTTAGAGGCCAGGGAGCGACAGGCTGAGGCCCAGAGCCAGGAGGAGGTGAAGATCACTAGAACACTTGAGGAAGAGGTAAGATGTTTACACACACACACACACTCACACACATCCACTAATCCCTAACTAACCCCAACCCATCCACTAATCCCTAACTAACCCATCCACTAATCCCTAACTAACCATAACCCATCCACTAATCCCTAACTATATCTAACCCTAACCCATCCACTAATCCCTAACTAACCATAACCCATCCACTAATCCCTAACTAACCATAACCCATCCACTAATCCCTAACTATCCCTAACCCATCCACTAATCCCTAACTATCTCTAACCCATCCACTAATCCCCAACTATATCCAACCCTAACCCATCCACTAATCCCTAACTATCTCTAACCCTAACCCATCCACTAATCCCCAACTATATCTAACCCTAACCCATCCATTAATCCCCACCTATCCCTAACCCATCCACTAATCCCCACCTATCCCTAACCCATCCACTCCATGATTTCATGTGCTTTGCCTTTAAAGTCCATGCTGCAGAAATGTTTGGGAGGCTTAAGAGGTGAATCATGATTTGTGACTAATTATGTAATCCCAGCTCCATGTGGAGATGTGGGGTATTACCAGTAGGTGGCAGTGTTCTGTCATCTGTGTGAAACATAAACAAATGAGTAATCCAGTTAGATTAAAAACTGAAATTAGGATTATGTCAACCATTTTCATGTTTTTTTGTTGTCAGGTCATATGAAATTAACTGTGTGTGTGTGTGGGGGGGGTAACTGTGTGTGTGGTAACTGTGTGTGTGTGTGTGTGTGTGTGGGGGGTAACTGTGTGTGTGTGCGCATGTGTGGTAACTGTGTGGGTGTGTGTGTGTGTGGGGGGTAACTGTGTGTGTGTGTGTGTGTGCTCCAGATCGCTCGTCTCAGGGAGGAGGGCTCCAGGCAACTGCAAGAGGAGCAGAGACTGATCAAGGAGCAGATCCAGAGAGAATTACAAGGACACACACACAACACAGGCTGCACACACACAGGTAACACACACACACAACACAGGCTGCACACACACAGGTAACACACACACACAACACAGGCTGCACACACACAGGTAACACACACACACAACACAGGCTGCACACACACAGGTAACACACACACACAACACCGGCTGCACACACACAGGTAACACACACACACAACACAGGCTGCACACACACAGGTAACACACACACACACACACACACAACCTCCTCTGTACCTCCTAATAACGTATTAGCATATGAAGAGAAAGAGGCTGTTTGTTTGGATGGCTGACTGAGCAGGACTGAGGGGCTCGTAAAGGGAGGCTGGCCTCCTCCTGAGGGGGCTGGCCTCCCCCTGAGGGAGGTGTGGGGCTGGCCTCCCCCTGAGGGAGGTGTGGGGCTGGCCTCCCCCTGAGGGAGGTGTGGGGCTGGCCCCCTGAGGGAGGTGTGGGGCTGGCCTCCCCCTGAGGGAGGTGTGGGGCTGGCCTCCCCCTGAGGGAGGTGTGGGGCTGGCCTCCTCCAGAGGCCCCCCTGTGGCCAGCCCAGGTCAGCACATCTTCCCTGAGCTCTCTGCTCGCACGCTAGCAGGCCTCCCCTGGAGGAGAGCGTTCTCCAGGCCAGCAGGCTGGGGCCAGAGCCAGCATGGTGGCCTGGAGGAGAGCGTTCTCCAGGCCAGCAGGCTGGGGCCAGACAGCTACCACGGTAACCACGGTGACCAGCGGCCCGCAGAGAGGGTGGCTGTCTGGATCCACACAGAGGCTGGTCTCTCCTGCAGCCCGGGGGGCACCGCCTTCCCTGACCACACCGGGTGTTTGTCTGTTTGTTTGGATGAATAATCTTCTGTCTTTCTGTCTCCTCTTCTCACGAGCTCAGATTCCAAGAGCAACCAACTCGCCAAGAGCAACGTGACCCCTAAATTAAAAGTAAGAGGTTCTGGGATTAGTCAGGGGAGGGATCAGGAGCCCGGGTTAGGGTCAGGGTTCTTGTGGGAGAGGAGGGGAGGGAGAAAGCGAGGGAGGGAGGGATGGGGGGGGGTTGTGTGGGGGGGGGTCTCCACATTGAGGAATCTGTATATTGAGTAAAACATGTTTCTAACCTCCAAGGTATTTCATGCTGTATGCTAGCGGAGTTCAGCTGAAACCAAAGACATTTGGAGTATATCTGAGAGCCCTCCCCTCTCCCCTAAAGCTGCACGTAGCCCTCCTCCCCTCTCCCCTAAAGCTGCACGTAGCCCTCCTCCCCTCTCCCCTAAAGCTGCACGTAGCCCTCCTCCCCTCTCCCCTAAAGCTGCACGTAGCCCTCCTCCCCTCTCCCCTAAAGCTGCACGTAGCCCTCCTCCCCTCTCCCCTAAAGCTGCACGTAGCCCTCCTCCCCTCTCCCCTAAAGCTGCACGTAGCCCTCCTCCCCTCTCCCCTAAAGCTGCACGTAGCCCTCCTCCCCTCTCCCCTAAAGCTGCACGTAGCCCTCCTCCCCTCTCCCCTAAAGCTGCACGTAGCCCTCCTCCCCTCTCCCCTAAAGCTGCACGTAGCCCTCCTCCCCTCTCCCCTAAAGCTGCACGTAGCCCTCCTCCCCTCTCCCCTAAAGCTGCACGTAGCCCTCCTCCCCTCTTCCCCTAAAGCTGCACGTAGCCCTCCTCCCCTCTCCCCTAAAGCTGCACGTAGCCCTCCTCCCCTCTCCCCTAAAGCTGCACGTAGCCCTCCTCCCCTCTCCCCTAAAGCTGCACGTAGCCCTCCTCCCCTCTCCCCTAAAGCTGCACGTAGCCCTCCTCCCCTCTCCCCTAAAGCTGCACGTAGCCCTCCTCCCCTCTCCCCTAAAGCTGCACGTAGCCCTCCTCCCTCTCCCCTAAAGCTGCACGTAGCCCTCCTCCCCTCTCCCCTAAAGCTGCACGTAGCCCTCCTCCCCTCTCCCCTAAAGCTGCACGTAGCCCTCCTCCCCTCTCCCCTAAAGCTGCACGTAGCCCTCCTCCCCTCTCCCCTAAAGCTGCACGTAGCCCTCCTCCCCTCTCCCTAAAGCTGCACGTAGCCCTCCTCCCCTCTCCCCTAAAGCTGCACGTAGCCCTCCTCCCCTCTCCCCTATAAGCTGCACGTAGCCCTCCTCCCCTCTCCCCTAAAGCTGCACGTAGCCCTCCTCCCCTCTCCCCTAAAGCTGCACGTAGCCCTCCTCCCCCTCTCCCCTAAAGCTGCACGTAGCCCTCCTCCCCTCTCCCCTAAAGCTGCACGTAGCCCTCCTCCCCTCTCCCCTAAAGCTGCACGTAGCCCTCCTCCCCTCTCCCCTAAAGCTGCACGTAGCCCTCCTCCCCTCTCCCCTAAAGCTGCACGTAGCCCTCCTCCCCTCTCCCCTAAAGCTGCACGTAGCCCTCCTCCCCTCTCCCCTAAAGCTGCACGTAGCCCTCCTCCACAGAGGCTGTCGTCAGGAGGGCAGTAACTATGTACAGAGAGGCCTTATTCTCTGTCCTCTGGAACTCACCCAGTTCCTCAGCATTAAAGCACATCAGGGATGTTAGCTAATGTGTTTAGATATTTAATCTTGTTAAAATGTCCGATAGCCATCGGGATCAGTGTATCCCCTCAAAAGGCTTCATTTGTGTTCAAGGAAGACAGGCATGATGGGAAGGCTAGCCTGCTCTGGCCCTGCGCTGTCTGAGGCTCGACACATGTTCACTAAGTAAACCAGCACACAGGTTTAAGCGTGTTCTAGTGCAGTATTGATGGGACTAAATAAAGGGTTATCTGAATAGCTTTTTGATGGCTGGCTGAGTCTCTAATGACCTATGCTATGAAAGCAGTGCTGTTTCTTTGTATTCCAGCACAGAGGTATGTGTTCAGAGTAAATGATCAGAACTTAATCTTTCACTTTGTGCCAAAATAAATCCCACAAGATGAATTTCCAAACAGAACATTTTAAAATGATGACAAATATCAGTTACGTTTTAGGTTGGGGTTAACTGGAGATCCTTTGTCCTTGATACCTTGTCCTCATGCAACTGAATAATATAACTGGTCCTTGTTCATTAATCAGTCTCCTTCTGCATAGAACAACAGATTCTAAGACCAGGACATGTGCCTGTCTGGAGTGTGTTCGTGTGACAGAGTGTTTGTGTTTGAAACCCTTCCCGTTATTTGCTGGTTGCCGGTCCAAGATTTCAAATCTACAACTGGAGACACGTGTATGTGTGTCCAGCCAGAGAACTCCAATCTCCATTAGATTGTTTAGACTATCAGTAACAGAAGTATTCCTGTAAAGTGTTGGAGCAGGCTAGGCCCTGGGCATCCCCTCGCCTGAGAGATGATTGGACTTCAAGGTCATCCTTGAGGAGTAGGACCCTGGAAGAAGACAGCATTTTGACAAATAAATATTGCCAAAAATGGAAGGGTAATTTCTTTGACAGTGAACAGTGCTGGGCCTCTACAGAGCCTTGTCTCCCCCCGCTGAGAGGCGTTAGACCGTTCCACATGCAGGTCGTGGACAGGGGATAAAGCAGAAAGGAAGAGAAGTGTGTATTTGTATGACTGATCTAGGTTGTGTCCTGTGCACTGAATGTTTCTTTTCTCTTCCAGTTGAAGTGGAAATGTAAAAAGCAGGATGACACAGATGGAGATTACTCTCAAGACGTCCTCTCTGCTCTCCTCAGTAAGGTGGGTCTCTCCTCAGTAAGGTGGGTCTCCTCAGTAAGGTGGGTCTCTCCTCAGTAAGGTGGGTCTCCTCAGTAAGGTGGGTCTCTCCTCAGTAAGGTGGGTCTCTCCTCAGTAAGGTGGGTCTCCTCAGTAAGGTGGGTCTCTCCTCAGTAAGGTGGGTCTCCTCAGTAAGGTGGGTCTCTCCTCAGTAAGGTGGGTCTCTCCTCAGTAAGGTGGGTCTCTCCTCAGTAAGGTGGGTCTCTCCTCAGTAAGGTGGGTCTCTCCTCAGTAAGGTGGGTCTCTCCTCAGTAAGGTGGGTCTCTTCTCAGTAAGGTGGGTCAGGCAGTGTGGGGTGAGACAGGCTGTGAGGGGTGAGACAGACTGTGAGGGGTGAGACAGACTGTGAGGGGTGAGACAGACTGTGTGGGGTGAGACAGGCCGTGTGGGGTGAGACAGGCTGTGAGGGGTGAGACAGGTTGTGAGGGTGAGACAGGCCGTGTGGGGTGAGACAGGCTGTGAGGGGTGAGACAGGCTGTGTGGGGTGAGACAGGCCGTGTGGGGTGAGACAGGCCGTGTGGGGTGAGACAGGCCATGTGGGGTGAGACAGGCTGTGAGGGGTGAGACAGGTTGTGAGGGTGAGACAGGCCGTGAGGGGTGAGACAGGCTGTGAGGGGTGAGACGGACTGTGAGGGGTGAGACAGGCTGTGAGGGGTGAGACAGCCGGTCTTATGTCTCTCAGACCAGCTCTCTCCAGTCCAGCTTACTCTGAGGTCTGCATGACTTCACTGGGTTACATGTTTCTTATTTTGCCCCTTAAACAAGCCCAATAAAATGTTGTTGCAACTAAAAATGCTAAGGGCAATGTTGCTATTGCCCTCTTAAACCGGTGCACGCCATTGTTCCATCCCCCTGTTACCAGGAGGGTTTATCAGTGCCAGGGGAGTCATTTGGAAATGTGCTCTTCTCATGCAAGCTGCTACCACCTTGTTCAGTTCACTGCTAGGGGGAGTCCTGGTGGGTGGAGGCTGGGTGGGGGTGAGGCAAGGTGGTGGGGGTGAGGCAGGGTGGGGGTGAGGAGAGCGGATGAGAATGGTGCCAGTGCAGTGTCACTGACGTCAGGAACCCTAAAAAAAAGATGACAGCTTCTCTGTCCTCCGCACGCACTCAGGAGCAGGCACAAGGAGGCCGGGTCAAAGGATTGTGGGAAAATGAGTTTAGTCAGGGTTTTTTCCAAGAGAAAGAGGGAGAGAATAAAAACATTCACCGATGTCTTGGAGGGCAAGTTTGGTTGAGTGACAGTTTGTGTGTGTGTGTGGGGGGGGTACATCCATAGAGTACGTGTGTGAGACTGCGTGTGTGTTTTGGACCCTCTCCCGGTTACGTGTCCTCTAAAGGGAAAAGGAGACATAAAAATATTTGGATTTGTGAAATAGAGTCTAGAGAGACTCTCCTTTTGTCACTCTTGGCCCACTACACTGTCCTCAAACACACTGTATTACTGGCTTGTCCTGTTCCCATAGACACACAGTGTGGGAGTCCCTCCCTCCCTCCCTGTGTCTCCCTCCCTCCCTCCCTCCCTGTGTCTCCCTCCCTCCCTCCCTCCCTGTGTCTCCCTCCCTCTCTCCCTGCCTCACTCCTTTGCTGAGGAAGGAACTGTATGTCAGGTGACACTGTAAATATTCTACCAAACACGGGCTGTGTGCTGTGTGCTGTGTGCTGTGTGCTGTGTGCTGTGTGCTGTGTGCTTGAGAACATCTCCACTAGCCCAGAAGCCCTGATTCCCTCCTGTATCATTATCACTGCAGCTGACAAGGATCACTTTTACTGCAGCCACCCAGGCCAAGTCCCCCAGCCTCTCCTCCCCCAGGCCAAGTCCCCCAGCCTCTCCTCCCCCAGGCCAAGTCCCCCAGCCTCTCCTCCCCCAGGCCAAGTCCCCCAGCCTCTCCTCCCCAGGCCAAGTCCCCCAGCCTCTCCTCCCCCAGGCCAAGTCCCCCAGCCTCTCCTCCCCCCCAGCCTCTCCTCCCCCAGCCTCTCCTCCCCCAGCCTCTCCTCCCCCCAGCCTCTCCTCCCCCCAGCCTCTCCTCACCCCAGCCTCTCCTCCCCCCAGCCTCTCCTCCCCCCCAGCCTCTCCTCCCCCCAGCCTCTCCTCCCCCCAGCCTCTCCTCCCCCCAGCTTCTCCTCCCCCAGCCTCTCCTCTCCCAGCCTCTCCTCCCCCTCTCTTAGACCCAGGGATCAGGGTGATGTGCAGGCCATCACGGGGCCCCAGGTCCCTCCTGGCCTGCCCAGGACCCTCCTCCTGGTCCCTTGCGGTGGTGTGGCCTGGAGGAGAGCCAGGGCTAGCTTCGGCCTTGTCCCAGAACTTGGTTTACTGAAGCTTCTCACGTAGACACACAGAGAGTGAAGGAGTCCAGAACTCTGTCCTCGGACGGACCCAGGCTGGTCTCTGTCCTCGGACGGACTCAGGCTGGTCTCCTCTGTGAAATGCTACAGAGGTCACTGTTTCTAAAGATCATTTGGCTCTCTACTACTCTCTCTCCCACTCTCTCTCCCACTTTCTCTCCTCACTCTCTCTCCTCACTCTCTCCCACTCTCTCTCCCACTCTCTCTCCTGCTCCTACCTGACTGATTGGGCAACTTCTATTCCTGCTTTTCCAGTCCAAGTCTGTGTTTGATTGATAGTGTCTTCCACTGTGAGAAAACAGTTTGAAAATATTAATATCTGGTCATTTTTCTCTCTCTCTCTCTCTCTCTCTCTCTCTCTCTCTCTCTCTCTCTCTCTCTCTCTCTCTCTCTCTCTCTCTCTCTCTCTCCGTCCTTCCTAGTATGGTGATGTTTTAAACGTCCTCATATCCAGTAAGAAGAAGGGAAGTGCTGTGGTGGAATTCGCAACCGTCAGAGCAGCTGTAAGTTCCTTGGCTTTTGTCTTCTTGAACGTACTATACATTTCCTTTGTGTGTGAGCGTGTGTGTGTGAGCTTGTTGATAGAAACCAGGGGACCTGGGGACTGAACCAGCTGATGGTCTAGTGTGGCTCCTGTGTTGTGGTGAGCTGGTTTGTTGTGGCTCCCTTCCAGAGAGCATCTCTGGGGGCCGGGTTGCCCTGCCCTGCTCAGGGCCCCCCACACAGTCTGGGGGACAGACCACCCCTGGGTCTCACAAACACACACTCTCACCAGCCCACACACACACACACAGGGGCCGGGCTGGAAGACACAACAAACTTGAGTCCAGTCTTTAACAGAACGAAGAGAGGATGTGTTGTGTGGGACCTGAGGGCAGGCCCACTCTGGCTGTGGGTACACACTATACAGCACTAACTGGCTTGTTCCTGCAGGAACTGGCTTTCAAGAACGAGAGCGGTTTGACGGGGAACCCTCTGAAGATCTCGTGGTTGGAAGGACAGCCTGAAGTCATCTCTCCAGTGTCTCTCGGCCCCGGCCTGTCCTCACCTGCACAGGTACGTCACCAGGGAGACAGCGTGGGCGTGGCCTCTGGGAGACAGCGTGGGCGTGGCCTCTGGGAGACAGCGTGGGCGTGGCCTCAGGCTGGCTGTCATCTGAATGTGCTTAGTCCTGACTCCCCCTCCGTGCTCCACCAGCCTTCATGTCTGCCCCATGTTACAAAATCCCCCCACATGCACCGCTTCCAATCCAAATACCATTTCTTAAACACCACCCCGCAAGGAGAGGTATGGAAACCTCAGAGGTTTTATTTTTGTATCGGCGAGCAAATATTGCCCTAGCACTTGCTCTCTCCCGGTGTGTTCCAGAACAATGTGTTTGGTTAAATGGGTTGAAGTTTGTTTGGTTTGGATCGGGTTGGGCCCCCGCCTGGCCCCTCCTCCTGGTAACGTCCGACCCCAGGAGGCCGGGGGAATGTGGGGTTCGCTCGGAGGCACGCGGCAAGCAGAGACGAGCGTCCGGCTGTAATGGTGGACTGGCACGACACAGCAGCCCCTCCCACCCCCCACCACGCCAGACTCCCCTATCCTCCTCCTCCCCTCCCACCCCCCACCACGCCAGACTCCCCTCTCCTCCTCCTCCCCTCCCACCCCCCACCACGCCAGACTCCCCTCTCCTCCTCCTCCCCTCCCACCCCCCACCACGCCAGACTCCCCTCTCCTCCTCCTCCCCTCCCACCCCCCCACCACGCCAGACTCCCTCTCCTCCTCCTCCCCTCCCACCCCCCACCACGCCAGACTCCCCTCTCCTCCTCCTCCCCTCCCACCCCCCCACCACGCCAGACTCCCCTCTCCTCCTCCTCCCCTCCCACCCCCCACCACGCCAGACTCCCCTCTCCTCCTCCTCCCCTCCACCCCCCCACCACGCCAGACTCCCCTCTCCTCCTCCCCTCCCACCCCCCACCACGCCAGACTCCCCTCTCCTCCTCCTCCCCTCCCACCCCCCACCACGCCAGACTCCCCTCTCCTCCTCCTCCCCTCCCACCCCACCACCACGCCAGACTCCCCTCTCCTCCTCCTCCCCTCCCACCCACCACCACGCCAGACTCCCCTCTCCTCCACACACCTCTACATCCCTGCCCCCCCCCCCCACACACACACACACACACATACACACACAGCACCCAGGGTGCACATCCACGCACACTGGGACATGTCACACTAATATGTTTTAATGTTGTTATGGTAACCGGTTTGGCCTTACAGATATCTGGCGTAGATTGCTTCATCTCTTTTTTAGCTGGCTTTTACATGGCAGAGTATGAAACATGATTATGGTCATTTTCACATTAGCCCTCAGTGGAGAGGCCTGTATGACATAATGGTAGATCCAGTGGATATTAGGAGTGCTGTCCTACATCTGGCTCAGGGTCGAGAGAGGGAGGGGGGGGAGGGAGGGAGGGAGAATGAATTATGGAGAGAATGAGTGACGCTTTGAGCTTAGTCTCTCCATCCCTCTGTCCATGTCTCTCTCCGTCCCTCTGTCCATGTCTCTCTCCATCCCTCTGTCCATGTCTCTCTCCATCCCTCTGTCCATGTCTCTCTCCGTCCCTCTGTCCATGTCTCTCTCCATCCCCTCTGTCCATGTCTCTCTCCATCCCTCTGTCCATGTCTCTCTCCATCCCTCTGTCCATGTCTCTCTCCATCCCTCTGTCCATGTCTCTCTCCATCCCTCTGTCCATGTCTCTCTCCATCCCTCTGTCCATGTCTCTCTCCATCCCTCTGTCCATGTCTCTCTCCCATCCCCTCTGTCCATGTCTCTCTCGTCCCTCTGTCCATGTCTCTCTCCGTCCCTCTGTCCATGTCTCTCTCCCATCCCTCTGTCCATGTCTCTCTCCATCCCTCTGTCCATGTCTCTCTCCATCCCTCTGTCCATGTCTCTCTCCATCCCTCTGTCCATGTCTCTCTCCATCCCTCTGTCCATGTCTCTCTCCATCCCTCTGTCCATGTCTCTCTCCGTCCCTCCTGTCCATGTCTCTCTCCGTCCCTCTGTCCATGTCTCTCTCCGTCCCTATGTCCATGTCTCTCTCCATCCCTCTGTCCATGTCTCTCTCCGTCCCTCTGTCCATGTCTCTCTCCGTCCCTCTGTCCATGTCTCTCTCCATCCCTCTGTCCATGTCTCTCTCCATCCCTCTGTCCATGTCTCTCTCCGTCCCTCTGTCCATGTCTCTCTCCATCCCTCTGTCCATGTCTCTCTCCGTCCCTCTGTCCATGTCTCTCTCCATCCCTCTGTCCATGTCTCTCTCCATCCCTCTGTCCATGTCTCTCTCCGTCCCTCTGTCCATGTCTCTCTCCATCCCTCTGTCCATGTCTCTCTCCATCCCTCTGTCCATGTCTCTCTCCATCCCTCTGTCCATGTCTCTCTCCATCCCTCTGTCCATGTCTCTCTCCGTCCCATCCGTCTCTCTCTCTCCCTCCCTCCATCCCTCCTCTGGGTAACCTCCCTGCTGTCACTCTGTGTTTGGTGGGCTCTCCAGACCAGTGTGGTCCCTGTTTCTGACCTTACATGGTTATTTATGTTTAGAATGTACAAACTGGAACCAAGGTTTGTCCAGAGTGTGGAGCGTTGCTCCACTCTTCCAGACGTGTTCAGCTTCTCTGTTTGGAGAAGATTTAGTTTCATTTCCTGAGCAGGGCTTGTTGTTTTGTGTCTCCGCCCGGTGCCATAATAAATCCTTAACGAGAACGTTGTGAAATGAGACATCTATGAAATATGTCTTGTAAATCTTTCTCAAGTGAGTGTAGTTCTCCTCTAATAGCCATATTGGCATGGAGACGTGTGTTACGTGCTTCTTGGATATTAAAGGAACAATCATACGACACTGAGGGTGGTTTGTGTGACAATAGGTGCTTTATGTTGTTCCGTCATGGTAGAAGCAGAGGTCCCGGTGATGTAGCTCTCCTCGGAGAACACATCTGTTCTCTGACTGGAGGGACCACAGCCACACTCTTATACTGCTAGAACTCTGACCCAACCTCCCAGAATGTGCTTTTGGAATCCGTGTGAGCAGCTGTGGTGATCCGCCATTAGAACCTGTAACAGAATCACGTTCTGGGTTTGGAGGTGACACACATGGAAATCTCATTGGCCTCCATTTTAGTTTCTTGTATACTGTGTTTCTAGAGCAGGCCTGTCGGTGGGTGAGGGTGTTCCTAGAGCAGGCCTGTCGGTGGGTGAGGGTGTTCCTAGAGCAGCCCTGTCGGTGGGTGAGGGTGTTCCTAGAGCAGGCCTGTCGGTGGGTGAGGGTGTTCCTAGAGCAGGCCTGTCGGTGGGTGAGGGTGTTCCTAGAGCAGGCCTGTCGGTGGGTGAGGGTGTTCCTAGAGCAGGCCTGTAGGTGGGTGAGGGTGTTCCTAGAGCAGGCCTGTCGGTGGGTGAGGGTGTTCCTAGAGCAGGCCTGTAGGTGGGTGAGGGTGTTCCTAGAGCAGGCCTGTCGGTGGGTGAGGGTGTTCCTAGAGCAGGCCTGTAGGTGGGTGAGGGTGTTCCTAGAGCAGGCCTGTCGGTGGGTGAGGGTGTTCCTAGAGCAGGCCTGTAGGTGGGTGAGGGTGTTCCTAGAGCAGCCCTGTAGGAGCGGCCGGTGACTGCAGGGCTGGCAGCCGTAGCAGCGCTGGACCTGCTCTCTCCTGGGGAGATGAGGAGGAGGAAGGAGTCTTCTAACCACACGGGGGACAGATGTTGCTGGTCAGCGTACTGCCGTTATCTGCTTCCAGTTGTTATCGGATTGAATGGATTTAGATGAGTTTGGATAGACATTAGAGAGGCTGTGGAATGCAAGGCCTTCTGACTGGATGGGCAGTCTGGGATCTGAAGTCCTAATATTCTGTAGTCAGTTGTTGATTAGACATTTGTTAAGACTGAATTTAACAAGAACCTTCGGGCTTATCACAGACTCTGCAATTTTCCTAATAAGGACTAGATTCTAATAGATCTTCCTCTTGGGGTTTTTTGGACTAGTCGCCTGGCATGATAATAATCTGTGGTTATCTTAGTGGTGATTAATGTTTGAAAGCCTTGTGATTGGGATGGTTCCTGTGGTGTATTATGGAAATCATGCCGTGTGTGTGCTGAGAGGGGTCCTGGGCCTGAGTTAGTACTAAACAACAAACAGTGTGTGTGGCTGCACTTCTATAACGCACCCTGACACTAAGGACTGTTCTATAAACAATATTGCTTTCAGGAACTCTCCCCTCATGCAGCAAACCCACAAGCCCAGGCTGAATATGTTCAGTAGCATTAGGATCTTCTGCCAGACACAATTAGGAACAGGAATTTCTCAGTTGTCAAAACAATGCCTCAGAAACATTTTTCAGCAAATCAAAAAAGAGAGTCTGTGAAAACCACCCTCTTCTTGTGCGAAGCCAGGGAGGGTTCTGGGTATTCTCCATGATAGCCAGATTGGAATTTGCAGAGAAAGTGCTACCAGATGTGATGGTCGGGGCACCTCACAGTTTAAGATGCTTGGCCAGTTTGTGCTCCGCCAAGATAATTTGTCTCCAATTCCAGCCTCTCTCTTCTCACATCAGCCGTGAGGTCAGACGCTCGTCAGGACCAGCTGAACCTGACCGCGCGTGCGGAGCACGACTCGCACAGGCGGTGGGGGTGTCGTACGGTCCAAGGACAGTCTGTGAGGGGTGTCTGTGGTGTGTGTGTGTGTGTGTGTGGTGTGTGTGCGTGCGAGCAGACATTGTCCTGATTGGAAAAGTACCCAGTAGATCCCAGATCTGGAGATGTCTACAGCCATGGGGAGCCTGTGTTTCTGTGTTTCTGGTGTAATCTTCTTCTCCATGAGTTTGTTTCCTCTGTAAAGCAAAGTTATTATAACAGATTTGAATTGTTATGGGTGGACTGGAGGTTTTACTGCACGCTGTGTTTGTGTGAAGCAGCGTCCAGAAGAACACCAGACCAGGGGTTTAGAAGGCTAGGCTGCGTTAGTTAATACCCCATTTGCATCAGTAACCCTGGTAGACTTTGTGACGCAGTGTAAATGCTTGTCTGGTGCCCTTATCTGGGAGTGTAGCTGGTGACTCAGACGAGCTGCTCCCTGCTGTACAGTAGTCACTGCTAGCTCATTGTTCAAGCAGGTGTTCTCAGTGCTTAGCCAACCATTCAGCGCCTTCCTCATGCTTCATTTCCTTTAAATACCGCTATCTTTCAAATAGAAACTCCCTGCTAAATAGATTGAAATGTCTTTTTGAATTAGTGACCCTCTGTATTTGTGTGTCTGTTGTTCCTGGTCTGTGAGCATGCTGTGTGAGCGGTTATGCTTCAGTGCTGCCTCAACAGCAAAAACATGTCAGTCCATCAAAGTGTGTAAACAGTTTTATACAAGCCTTTCAGAATGCTCATCAGTGCAATTCTTTGAATTTGACAAGATTTTGAGTTCCCCCGTAGAGAATAATACAACACTCTGTACAGTAAGACACTCTCAGCCAGCGTTATTTTCATAAACAATAATAAATAATACCCTGAAGTATATTACACCAGATGTATAATAAGATGCATAGAGCAGATAAAGGGACTTGATCTGATGCTGTTCCTATGCTAGCAAGGGGCCTGGAGCCTGGGTCATCTGGCAGGTGGCTATGAGGTCCAGGGGCCCAGGGTGGGTGTGAGTGTGAGTGTGTGTGTGTGTGTGTGTGTGTGTGTGTGTGTGTGTGTGTGGGGGGGGGGGGGGGGGGGGGGGGGTTCGGGCCTTGTTTGTTCAGCAGGTACTGTTTAAACCCTCATCAGCAGGCCTGGGCAGTAATGGATGTCTCTGGGCCCCCAACATGTGGAAGTATCGGCTTACCCCTTGCCGCCTTCCCACTCCCGCGCCACTCAGCACAACCAGGGACTGCTATTTACAGCTGAGAAAACAGCTCTGGCTGGCTGGTGTCATCTCTGCGGGGGGCGGGGGGGGCCTCTGGTTGCAGCCTGGCCTGCCACCACTGGCTGGCTTTATTGGAAGCAGAGCCAAATGTTTGTTTTCACTGTGTTGTTGAGCAGCAGAGACGGGGGCGCCTCTGTGCCCCCTGCAGGACTGCCTCTGGAAAGCGTGCCGAGGAGAAATTGCGGAGGAACAAGAAAGCCAAATCCTAACAGCTCAGGGACCTTGAAAAGCCCGGAGGTTTTTTTTTTTCTCTCTCCCCAACATAACACTTAAAGTCAACAATCACCTTGGTGAGAAAACAGTACAAATGTGTAGAATGAGAAAGACAGACTAGAATGTTCTCTTCACTGTTCTAGAGCTTGACAGAAATAGAAGTTAAATGATTAACTGGACACAGACTTTATCAAATGCTGTGGCAGATAGAAGATAAAAGAACAGGAACTTCGACCCCTCAAAGAACAAAGTCAAAGTTACTCTTTCATTCAGATAGATCATTTATATGTATATAGCATGAACATTTTCTATAAACTGGTTACGACTCAAAAAGATGGTTTGCTAAACTAAGTATAAGTAGTGGAAATAGATACATTAATAAAAGAAACAGAATTCTTGCCAGTGGGATGGATTCTCACACTTTTGATGTTGTAACTTCGTCAACCAATCACCTCTTACGTACACTTACGTGCTGCTAATTGAGTGAGGCCACAGTTCTGTTCAAACAGTCTTGTTTTAAATTGACTCCTACAGTCTTCATGTCAGAGATGATATCAGCATGTCCTCTGCCTAGCAATATCTTCTTATAGTCTCTGACGTAGGTAATAAAGAGGTCTAGTGTGAGGATAGGTTCCAGGGCTAGTACGACCCAATCCTGCCAGTGAAGACCTTTTACTGAACTCCAACATGGGACCTGTCCTCTTGTTTAGTGGTGGTGTCTCTCCATCACCTGTAGCACGTCGTCTAGGATGGAGGGGCCCAGGTCTAGGCTGAAGAAGAAGCAGTCGTCCTCCTGCAGGGTAGAGTCCTCGGGGCAGGTCAGGGTGGAGTCCTCGGGGCAGGTCAGGGTGGAGTCCTCGGGGCAGGTCAGGGTGGAGTCCTCGGGGCAGGTCAGGGTGGAGTCCTCGGGGCAGGTCAGGGTGGAGTCTCCGTCTCTCCCTGAGCTCAGACTGCCTCCGCCGGGGCTGTAGCGGTCCCCCACCCTGCGCCTGGTGCTGGCCCCACAGGGACCCTGCTCCTCCACCTCACTGTCCAGCAGGGGCATGGAGTTACACTTGGTCTTCCTCTGGGAGGAGCTGTGGGGGCTGCTTGGCCACCCGGGGCTGTCTGTGTGCGTGGGCTCGTCCAGGTTGAGGCGCGGGGGCTTGGGGGGCGGGGAGCAGGCCAGGAAGATGTTCTGCTCGCTCTGGGAACTCTGCAGCAGCAGGCTGTGTCCCTGCTTCAGGAAGGACAGGTCCCCGAAGCTGTCTGCGTGGGCGTCGTTCCCGATGTGGGTGACGTGGCGGAAGTCTGCCAGCGGCAGGCTGATCATGTTGACCGACAGCACCGCCCTCCTCCTGTGGCTACGGCCTGACCAGTACCCAGACCCA
This sequence comes from Thaleichthys pacificus, assembly GCA_023658055.1. Lineage (NCBI taxonomy): Eukaryota > Metazoa > Chordata > Actinopteri > Osmeriformes > Osmeridae > Thaleichthys > Thaleichthys pacificus. Next base: position 740,653 of record CM042866.1, on the reverse strand, counting down.
GGCTTCCGCTGCAGAGACGCCCTCAGCGGCATCCTCCTGTCCTCGCGTGTCCCCGCGTGTCCTCAGACGTCCTCGCGTGTCCTCGCGTGTCCTCAGACGTCCTCGCGTGTCCTCAGACGTCCTCGCGTGTCCTCGCGTGTCCTCAGACGTCCCCTCAGACGTCCTCGCGTGTCCTCGCGTGTCCTCGCCTGCTCTTCTCAGGAAGTGGGTGTGAGCTGAGGATCAGAGGCAGGCGTTCACCCTGGACATCAGAGAGAAGACACAAACCAGGAAGTGTTAACATCGGATCAAACCTAACCTCTGATTGGAGGGTGAACGTGATGTCATCAGCACATAGAACACGTCAGATCTGAATGTACACTTCTAGAACAACAGTGTGCATGGTTGAAGCATGTGATTGCACAGTTTCCCCAGTGCCAGATGGGCTGTGTGGAGGCTGAGGTGGAACAGCAGGCGTTGTTTAGAGAATGCACCTGCTCAGTCAGATGATGGGATTCCTCATTATTTGGCGCCTGGGAGCTGGTCCAACACGTGCTTTGAAGTGTTTCGATTCTAAATGTTTATACTTCTTGAATCGTGCTGTTTCCCATAAATACAGGTGTGCTCCGTTAAGCCCACTAGAGGAAATGCCTCAGCTTGTCTGGCTTACAATAACCATGCACCAAATATGTTCAGTCTTACAGGAACAGTCAGAAGTACTCTTTTTTTTTCTTCTTTTTTTTCACTTTTATCGAGAAGAATAAATAAGAACAATCTTGTTAACTGACATCCTTAATATCTGGACGTGCTGCTCCTGGTTGCACAGCAGCAGAGCTCCTCAGATATATTTTACAGTAATAAAGAGTTACTGAATGACCTCACATCTCATAACTCCAGATTATACATCTGCTCATCTGTGAGGGATGGATCTGGTTTGGTGAGGGTTTTTTTTTTTTTCTCATCCGCAATTTGTAAACTTTTTGCCGAACAAAATGTTCGTACGATAGTGATTAGAGAAAGTCCAGTTTGTCCAACTGACATGATTGATGAGAGGTAAAAGAAATGTATTTTAATTTCCTAACATTTTGCATGCTTGAGATCAATGTCCAAGATAAACTATACCTTCTGTTAGTTCAGCATGGATAGTCATTTAGTGTTTTGTGAGTTGTAATCATTTTATTGACTTGCACAGAGTGTGGTTCATCATCTCTGGCATGTCCAATGGACAATCTCAGTGGTCTCCCTGATTTTTACAGTCCTCCTAACAACTTCGCTCGCATTAGATCTGCCTTCGTGACTTGAAACACTCACTCAGTAAATTTGTAAGGCACTATGGCAAACATGTTTTGTTGGCCCGTAAAGGTTTATCGGCACTTTAGAAGCAGCGGGTGATTGGAGAGCGCGGACACAACAGCATTCCTTTCCAAACATGTCAGTTTGGGCCGGGAAGGAGGGCAGGAGGGCAGGAGGGCTGGGCAGGAGGGCTGGGCAGGAGGGCAGGAGGGCTGGGCAGGAGGGCAGGAGGGCTGTTTGGGCAGGGGCAGGAGGGCTGTTTGGGCAGGGGCAGGAGGGCTGTTTGGGAGGGGCAGGAGGGCTGTTTGGGAGGGGCAGGAGGGCAGGGCAGGAGGGCTGTTTGGGAGGGGCAGGAGGGCTGTTTGGGAGGGGCAGGAGGGCAGGGCAGGAGGGCTGTTAGGGAGGGGCAGGAGGGCTGTTTGGGTCGGGCAGGAGGGCTGTTTGGGAGGGGCAGGAGGGCTGTTTGGGAGGGGCAGGAGGGCAGGAGGGCTGTTTGGGCCGGGCAGGAGGGCTGTTTGGGAGGGCAGGAGGGCAGGAGGGCTGTTTGGGTCGGGCAGGAGGGCTGTTTGGGAGGGCAGGAGGGCAGGAGGGCTGTTTGGGTCGGGCAGGAGGGCTGTTTGGGAGGGCAGGAGGGCAGTTTGGGCTGGGCAGGAGGGCAGTTTGGGCTGGGCAGGAGGGCCGTTTGGGCTGGGCAGGAGGGCAGTTTGGGCCGGGCAGGAGGGCCGTTTGGGCTGGGCAGGAGGGCCGTTTGGGCTGGGCAGGAGGGCAGTTTGGGCTGGGCAGGAGGGCCGTTTGGGCTGGGCAGGAGGGCAGTTTGGGCTGGGCAGGAGGGCAGTTTGGGCCGGGCAGGAGGGCAGGAGGGCTGTTTGGGTCGGGCAGGAGGGCTTTTTCCAGCCCTGGTGATGATGTGGAGGACTAGATGTGTCCAAGTGTGAATGAGAGAATCTGAACAGACGCCAGTTTGCCATTTGACATTTTTTGCGTAATCCTCCTCAATCTACCTGAACGCTTCAGAGAAGCACCTTGACTACCTGTCCACAGTGAACCAATCCAACATCGCTGATTCTAATTCTCTTTTGATCAATACCATAGAACAGTAACTATCATATACGTATTATATGATATATATCATACTTGTGCTATCTTTTTTTTAGGTATAGAGATATGGAATAGTTCTTACCGTGTGTAGATCCAGTGCGTGTTCTTCAGATGAGTGAGTCAGGAAGCTGAGCGGAGCTGCTACCTGCTCGGCCACTTTGCCTCGACATGACGGGACTCGTCCAACACCACCGACGAGTCCCACATGAGGCTGGTCCTTAAATCAAACGAGTCTTTCAACCAAAGCTGTCGCTCACGTCTTACCTGAGTCCTAACGATAGTGGAATGTTTCAGCACCCTCACAGAGGACCCACTTTGTGTCTCCCTGCTTCTTAAGGTTCTTTCAGTTGTCACAGACAGTAGCCTAGGCGACGGCTCCCAGCAGGGTAAAGTCCACGCAGGTGTGTCTGTGAGTCTCCTGGAACTCTGACAGAGTGGCCAGGTGAGGTAGGAGGGCAAACAGGGAGGACATGCAGCTGGGGTGGGTGTTCCTCCCCCTCCTCCTCTCTCTGAGGTCTGTGTGTGTGTGTGTTAACCCAAAGATGATGTCATTCTCCATGCGGTGTGTGTGTGTTCGGTGGTGTGGAGTCTGTCTGTCTGGCAGCACCTGAGAGAGGATGGAAGCTTCTGTGCTTGACCACCTCAGGTTCACAGCGCTGCAGATCGCAGGAACACGACAGCGAGCATGTGAGCGAGCATGTGAGGGAGCATGTGTGTGCCTGTCCAGTTGGAGCCTGAGTGCATTAGTCAACTTGGTATGTGTGTACACTTCCCCTGTGTGTGTGTTCCCCTGCCTCTCTGTGTGTGTTTTGGAGCGAGTGCGGGCCTACACACAGATGGGGGTTAACTGATCACTAATCTCCATGTCATTGTCTCTACTCTGCAGATTTCCTGTGCTGGTCTCTGTTAGCTTGTCCAAAGCCCCCTCAAGCTAACACAGGCCGTTCTGGTTGACTGGAGACCCAGAGAACCAGAGTGGTATCGGATGAAGCCATTGACTCGCACACAGACATGCATGTGCTGGCCGGGGTTGCACAACACTGATAACTTGTTGCCGTTCCAATTCCCACGCCTCCGGCTTGCTACATCACCAGCTGGAATGTGGTAGGAACAGGCTGGTGGAAAATGGATGTAATTTGTCTCTCTTAATATTGTGGAGGCAGGAATGATCCTTAAGATGTTTGCTTTCCACATTCAGATTTCTATAGACAACACGTTAGGCTAATGCTACAGTAAATACTCGCATGAAGCTTAATAAATGATAGGCTGCCAGCATCCTCTGCATCATAACCAGCTGTGAGGACAGACCCTTTAGGAGTTAAGTATTAAGTCTCCTAGGTTAGACATGGTGTTAGGAGTTAAACAGTATTAAGTCTCCTAGGTTAAACTGACATGGTGTTAGGAGTTAAACAGTATTAAGTCTCCTAGGTTAAACGGACATGGTGTTAGGACTTAAACAGTATTAAGTCTCCTAGGTTAAACGGACATGGTGTTAGGACTTAAACAGTATTAAGTCTCCTAGGTTAAACAGACATGGTGTTAGGAGTTAAACAGTATTAAGTCTCCTAGGTTAAACTGACATGGTGTTAGGGAGTGGATTCGTATGCAGTTGTTCTCCTCTTGGAATCCTTTCAGCCGCCCTTCCCTGTTCTCCAGCCCTCCCTGTTCTCCTGCCCTCCCTGTTCTCCTGTCCTCCCTGTTCTCCTGCCCTCCCTGTTCTCCTGCCCTCCCTGTTCTCCTGTCCTCCCTGTTCTCCTGCCCTCCCTGTTCTCCTGCCCTCCCTGTTCTCCTGCCTTCCCTGTTCTCCTGCCCTCCCTGTTCTCCTGCCTTCCCTAGCCCCTGTTAGCTGTGCTAGCCTCTGTTAGCTGTGCTAGCTTCTGTTAGCTGTGCTAGCTTCTGTTAGCTGTGGTGTCGTCGTAAAACACAACCTTGCGCATGACTCTCTAGTGACCAACACTACGAGTTGGGTAACTTCCCATGTTGAATTAGTCAGGCTATGCTGTTCATATCCTGTGGTGATATGGTTGGCTTTGACTGGTTAGCATGCTTGCTATCTGACCACAGTCCTTCCCCCCCCCTCCACTGTGTGTGTGTATGTTTAGATCAATACAAGTCTTGATGTGTTGTAGAACATGGGTCGCAGGTCGTCAGTAGACAGTTGGGGCAGTGTCTCCATGGAGATGGGTCAGTGCTGAGTTCTGTGTCTGAGCTGCAGGTGAGGAGACGACCACACCTGCTGGCAGGTGATGATGTAATGCAGGTGAGGAGATGGCCACACATGCTGTCAGGTGATGACATAACACATTTAGTCATTTAGCAGACGCTCTTATCCAGAACACACAGGGCCTAAAGTATTCCGGCACCCTTGCCGGATGTCCGGCGTGCGGCCGGGAGAAAAAACAAAACGTGCTTGCGGTTTAATATTTTCGAGTCAATTGATTTCCCCTACCAATCATATGAGAGGAACGCAGCCCTAACTAACGTTACAAGCCTATCAGAAGCAGAGCAGGGCGGGTGCTGGCAACACAGTGTGAATGAGATCCATCCGTCACGTTAGCGTTGTCGGTGAAAGCATGGAGCGCAAATTCATGAAGCCTGGGGATGATGTCCTACACATAGATAAAGGACTCTGAATAAACGCTGGGCGTGGATAGAAGAAGGTAGAGACAGCAAACATTTTGGCAGTTGGTGCCAGAAACTGAGAGAGCCTGGTGCTTGTTTCTGCACGTTCTGCTCGAGGAAGCTACTATATGCCAGCAGCGTTAAGAAAGTGCTTGCTCGTCATGAGTTAGACCCCGGTCATAGAGCCGCTGCCCGTGCACTCAAACTAGCCACAACGTTGCCAGGAGCAACTGTTAGAGCTGACACACCGTTGTATGACTGACCGCGTCTGCGACTTAAAAATAAGTTTGTGCACATTTATTGCGGAACATGACTTGTCATTCACAATTTCGCAGTCACTGGTCACTGTGTAGAACATTTTAACATACTTGAAAGTAAAAGGTGCCATTGAAGATAAGTCCGTCTGTGCAGTTTCCCCCCCCCCCTGAACGCCACAATCAGCTCTCACAGCCTGGGATCCAAGTCCAGGTGGTTGTTAACACAGGGTTATGTGCAGCTGAGGGAACACAGGGTTATGTGCAGCTGAGGGAACACAGGGTTATGTGCAGCTGAGGGAACACAGGGTTATGTGCAGCTGAGGGAACACAGGGTTATGTGCAGCTGAGGGAACACAGGGTTATGTGCAGCTGAGGGAACACTGGGGCTGAAGTAGAAGGTCTACAGACCAGGGACAACTTGTACAGGGTCTTTGTAATCTGGGTGAAGGCAGCACCAGCGTACGTTGTCATGATACGCAAGGCACTTCTTGATGTGAATGATTTAAGGATAAAAACTAAACATTTAGGAGGAAGGGTATTAAATGTCAATGAAGTGGAGGATGGGTGTATTTGTTTTGGTTTGCGAGTCACGTATGAGTGGTGCTGTGTGCCTGTCTTACATGTGTCTGTCCTCATACTCTCGGTGTCTGCAGTTAGGGAGGGAGTATCGCTTTTTACTGGGAGTTTTTTTTCATGTCTTGTTTTGGGAGTTTAGGTTGGTTGAGGTGCCGATATACGGACGTATCTGGTCTCTCCTGGTTCTGCACGGCCTGCTTGCCAAAGAGCTGTCTCCTCCAGCCTGGGTGATGTCCACAAGCCCGGCTTCAAAGAGCTGTAGACATTTCTCGGCCCTCTACTGCTCATCCAGGACCTGATTGGCCTTGGCCTCCTTAACCCTCTTCTGAGAGAACAGTTTGTCCTCCAGGCTAGCTGTCTATAAGGAGATCTTCCAGGCTGGCATGGTGTGCTTCCTCCTTGGCCCAGCGTCATGCCTCTCTGGTCAGGGTGTAACGCTCCAGAGCTGCCCTCTTCAGCTCTCTCTGGGCCAGCCCGGACATCACCCACATGGGCTATGGCTTTCTGACTGTTTGTACCAGCGGTCCTCTCTTTCTCACATATCTTTGCCATGAGCTTTGGTTCAAATATATATTTAGTATATTTAACCACGTGCAAACATGCGTAAATAGTGATTTAGCGGTAAAAGTCGGTTAGTGATTCTTCACCGATGATTTAACATGCGCGGTCAAATACTAAATCGACCTAATAATGCAACGGAAGTCAAGTAGGCCAAGTCCAGCTTCACCCAACTGGTTAACCTCACTTCACCTGGGCTTTGTATAATATCCTATTTACCCAACTACACTCATCCTACACTACAACTACACTCAGCAAGATGTGCCCTCTGGCCAGGTCTTAAAGACCTGGCTGCTGTTCTCCCGCTCCTCTTAAGAGGGTTAGACTGAGGGTTCTTAGCAGGCCTGTATCCCTCCATGTTTTGATATGAAATCTGTTGCAATCAGAGGGCCCTTTCCCGGAAGGTAAGCCTCTATGTGAAAGACATAATTCTGGTATTACAAAGATGTATTGTTGAATTTTACATAGCGATTCAGCCCGCTCTCTTATTATAGGAAAGCCAGAACACATCCATCATAGCGAAATAAGCCAGAGCACAGGGAGTTCACGTCTCCACAACCATTTCTCTTTCATTTTGTTTATTTCTCTTTCTTTCGGGCTTCCAAATGCCCAGTCTCTCTCCTATCCAACAGGCCCCAGTCTCTCTCCTATCCAACAGGCCCCAGTCTCTCTCCTATCCAACAGGCCCCAGTCTCTCTCCTATCCAACAGGCCCCAGTCTCTCTCCTATCCAACAGGCCCCAGTCTCTCTCCTATCCAACAGACCCCAGTCTCTCTCCTATCCAACAGACCCCAGTCTCTCTCCTATCCAACAGGCCCCAGTCTCTCTCCTATCCAACAGGCCCCAGTCTCTCTCCTATCCAACAGACCCCAGTCTCTCTCCTATCCAACAGGCCCCAGTATCTCTCCTATCCAACAGACCCCAGTCTCTCTCCTATCCAACAGGCCCCAGTCTCTCTCCTATCCAACAGGCCCCAGTCTCTCTCCTATCCAACAGGCCCCAGTCTCTCTCCTATCCAACAGGCCCCAGTCTCTCTCCTATCCAACAGACCCCAGTCTCTCTCCTATCCAACAGGCCCCAGTCTCTCTCCTATCCAACAGGCCCCAGTCTCTCTCCTATCCAACAGGCCCCAGTCTCTCTCCTATCCAACAGACCCCAGTCTCTCTCCTATCCAACAGGCCCCAGTCTCTCTCCTGTCCAACAGGCCCCAGTCTCTCTCCTATCCAACAGACCCCAGTCTCTCTCCTATCCAACAGGCCCCAGTCTCTCTCCTATCCAACAGGCCCCAGTCTCTCTCCTATCCAACAGACCCCAGTCTCTCTCCTATCCAACAGGCCCCAGTCTCTCTCCTATCCAACAGACCCCAGTCTCTCTCCTATCCAACAGGCCCCAGTCTCTCTCCTATCCAACAGGCCCCAGTCTCTCTCCTATCCAACAGACCCCAGTCTCTCTCCTATCCAACAGGCCCAGTCTCTCTCCTATCCAACAGGCCCCAGTCTCTCTCCTATCCAACAGACCCCAGTCTCTCTCCTATCCAACAGGCCCCAGTCTCTCTCCTATCCAACAGGCCCCAGTCTCTCTCCTATCCAACAGACCCCAGTCTCTCTCCTATCCAACAGGCCCCAGTCTCTCTCCTATCCAACAGGCCCCAGTCTCTCTCCTATCCAACAGACCCCAGTCTCTCTCCTATCCAACAGGCCCCAGTCTCTCTCCTATCCAACAGGCCCCAGTCTCTCTCCTATCCAACAGGCCCCAGTCTCTCTCCTATCCAACAGGCCCCAGTCTCTCTCCTATCCAACAGACCCTAGTCTCTCTCCTATCCAACAGACCCCAGTCTCTCTCCTATCCAACAGGCCCCAGTCTCTCTCCTATCCAACAGGCCCCAGTCTCTCTCCTATCCAACAGGCCCCAGTCTCTCTCCTATCCAACAGACCCCAGTCTCTCTCCTATCCAACAGACCCCAGTCTCTCTCCTATCCAACAGGCCCCAGTCTCTCTCCTATCCAACAGGCCCCAGTCTCTCTCCTATCCAACAGGCCCCAGTCTCTCTCCTATCCAACAGGCCCCAGTCTCTCTCCTATCCAACAGGCCCCAGTCTCTCTCCTATCCAACAGGCCCCAGTCTCTCTCCTATCCAACAGGCCCCAGTCTCTCTCCTATCCAACAGGCCCCAGTCTCTCTCCTATCCGACAGACCCCAGTCTCTCTCCTATCCGACAGACCCCAGTCTCTCTCCTATCCAACAGGCCCCAGTCTCTCTCCTATCCAACAGGCCCCAGTCTCTCTCCTATCCAACAGGCCCCAGTCTCTCTCCTATCCAACAGACCCCAGTCTCTCTCCTATCCAACAGACCCCAGTCTCTCTCCTATCCAACAGGCCCCAGTCTCTCTCCTATCCAACAGGCCCCAGTCTCTCTTCTATCCAACAGGCCCCAGTCTCTCTCCTATCCAACAGGCCCCAGTCTCTCTCCTATCCAACAGGCCCCAGTCTCTCTCCTATCCAACAGACCCCAGTCTCTCTCCTATCCAACAGTCTCTGCACCGGCCCTCACCCAACGCTGACTGCTTTCTCTTTCACACTTTACAACCAAACTCCACAGCACAACTGAAGCGCACTGTCATCCTCACACTGCCCCTAATGAGACACGGGCTCGGTGCTGTGCAGAGATGGCAGCAGTACACACAGCCTTCACTCAAGTAGAAGTACAGATGTTTAATAAGACTCTGATAAAAGTTTGTGCTGACTACACTTTTTCACTCGAGTTAAAGAAGTATGGGCTCTTACATAGTAAAAGGTATCCATTACTACTACTGGTTGGACCTCACATCATATTCATACATTAATACAAAAATACATACAACAAAGGTTTGTAGGATTTATTAAACTTTTTTTCTTTAAGGATTTTCTTTTGTGAACCTTTCTAACCTTTTTTTCACACACTCCACGACAAAAAGTTGATATGATATCTATGAGGGAAAGGAGAACAGAGAAGCCTAAAACAGAGTAAACCAAGCAGGGTACAGCAGTCCTCATCAAGTACATCAATGATGCATTTTTTTTCAACCTTTCAAACTTTTTTTTTTCTTCCCAAAACTTTTTTTCATTTTTTTTTTTTAATGTTTTTTTTGGGGAGCAAAACGATATATTTTTTTTTTCAATAATATTTGAAACAATACGTTCCCAGGTAATATAGTCACCCCCCCCAAACATAATGCCCCAGATGCAAGCGTTGCAAGTTCACCTCACAATTTCCCCAGAAATTGGACCCTCAATAGTTATATTAGTTTGTTACCTACCTGAATTCAAAACATGATCCGATCACAAAACTTTATATAAATGGAGGCAATTCATTTAGACAATTTGTTGAATCCAAACTTTGACCACATAGGTCTTTGTAGAGTGAGATTTGGTGTGAACTAATTTTAAATGTGAGAGAGGGCTTGTGTTTGTGCATCCAGAAGCCAGATGTGTGGTGGATGTGTGTTATGTTTGGAACAACACACAGGACGTGGACTAGGGGCCTGATGCTGTACTCATAACAGTTTCAGGATGCAGGATTTGCGCTTTCATGACTACAGTGTCTGGAACTGCAGACCTGGACTACTCTGGCACTGCTGTCTATCCCCATGAAGAAGAATGATTGATCTTCTCTGCGCTGTGTAAAGCCAGACGTTTGTCTTCACAGGAGAGTCGTTAGCTGTGGCATGTCTGATTCCACTGCCAGGGTGCATTTGTTTGACTTAGCAGGAGTGTCTTACAATACATCTTACAAATTGCAACAAATCCACTCATTTCGGATCATTTATTCGCATCTTGTATGGGATCTTTTGTTTATTAAACAGAGTTCTGAAACAGCCTATCGTTTCATATCTGGCCTGCAGGAGCTGGCAGTGGCTCAAGCAGTCAGGACTCCTAACCCCTAACCACCTCAGAGCCACAGGACGGCCCCCCTGCTGGAGGAGACCCCCTCCAGGGGTCTCCTCCAGCCTCAATCCTGAGGAGTGTTCTGAGGGGAGGTGATGGGGCTCTGAGGGGAGGTGATGAGGCTCTGAGGGGAGGTGATGGGGCTCTGAGGGGAGGTGATGGGGTTCTGAGGGGAGGTGATGGGGTTCTGAGGGGAGGTGATGGGGCTCTGAGGGGAGGTGATGGGGCTCTGAGGGGAGGTGATGAGGCTCTGAGGGGAGGTAATGGGGCTCTGAGGGGAGGTGATGGGCTCTGAGGGGAGGTGGTGGGGCTCTGAGGGGAGGTGATGGCTCCCAGTCCTGTCAGCCAGGGACATACATGTCTATCTGAGCGGTACACAAACGCTCTCTCCAACCTCTCCTGTGAGGGCTGGTGGTCTGCAGGCTGGTGGTCTGTGAGGGGGGATGAGCCTAGCTGGTGGGAGTCTAGACGATAATGGGACCTTATGACATCACTCCCCCCCCCCCCCCCCCCCCCAGCTCACTGCGGTCCTCAGAAGTAGATTGGAAACACGAGGTAATAAGCTGGACATGTTTCTCCTGCTTATCTCTCCTGCCTGGGGCCCTGCATCGCTCTGCACTGGATGTCAATAGGAGAAGTTCCCATTTAATGTTCCTTCTTATCTGCCTTTGGGTCATAATTGACCAAATCTGATATCTGTTCTCCCTCCCGCCTCCCCAACATCACTGACAGCCCAGCTGTGGAAGTCATGGAACACACACACACCACACACACACACACACACACGGGTCAAACATGGAGCAGATCTCATCTGTCGGGAAAACACACTGGCCACCTGCATGTTTAATCAACTCACACTGCACTGATGAACTGTCACACACACACCCACATACTGACTCACACACACACATACTGAATCACCCTCACACACACACACACACACACACACACACGGTGTGACTCCCTCACACACACACACACACACACACACGGTGTGACTCCCTCACACCCTCCGGCTGCTGGAGGTTGTGATGTCAAGACTGGGCCAGGATCAGATGTGGGTCAGTCATGTGATCACGGTGGTCAGTCATGTGATCACGGTGGTCAGTCATGTGATCACGGTGGTCAGTCATGTGAACCGGAGCTGCTCCTCCTCACCCTGACACGCTCATGGTCCATGCCCAGGGAGGCACAGCCGTGTCCGACCTCGTGCTGAACCAGTCTGCCGTTGGAGAAGACGCCCACTAGAGGGCGGTGCAGAGCGGAGGTGTGCGGGCAGGGGGCTGGGGGGAGACGTGCGGGCAGGGGGCTGGGGGGAGGCGTGCGGGCAGGGGGCAGGGGGCTGGGGGAAGACGTGCGGGCAGGGGGCTGGGGGGAGGTGTTAGAACGGCAGGAAGGTACCTACGTCCTTTTGTTTGGTTTAATTGAAGAGACAACAGTTGTTTATTTACCTAATAGGGCTTGCGTGATATTTCATGGTTACATGTCAGACAAGCTCTTGAGCTCACATTACTGGAATGCTAATCCCAGCCTCCCAGCCCCGCATCCAGGGGCAGAGAAAGAGGCTGTCTGCATCCACACACCAGCCCTCCCCTCCCCCTCTCCTCCCTTGTCCTGTCTCTCTCCTGCTCGCGGATGCAGGGCTACCCCGTGATCTCTTCCAGATGCTTTACCTCAGAGAGACACTCCTCCTCACTTTTCACTCTCTCCTCCTCTCCTGTCTCCTCTTCTCACGCACACGCTCTCTCTCTCGCCCTCCCTCCCTCCCTCCACAGCCACACACACACAGACTGCCTCTTTCCCCAGCTCACTGTCTTGTTAAAGAGACACTTCCTTGGCACTGCAAACAGGTTTCTTCTTCTGTGGACCCTGGGCTCCCCTCCCCCTTCCTCTCGGATTAGGGACAGTGAGTGTGTGTGTGTGTGTGTGTCTGTATGATATAATAGTATTACATGTGTGTATCAGTGCATTGAGTTTAGGTGTGTGTGCGCGTGTCTGTGTATGATATAATAGTATTACGTACGTGTGTGTGAATACGATGAGGTGATCCGATTCTGTCTGCCTAGACCGTGTGTGTGAGACTGCACAGGGTCTGGGGGGTCCAGCCTGCTGGCCCTGGCCTCTACAGCGCTTCATGTTTGCTATTGTCATCCCACTTCTACCTGAGATGAAAACGTTGGGCTCCCCCCTCCTCCCCCCCCCCTCCTCTCTTCTCCTCTCTCTCTCTTTACTCCACTCCCCTCTCTACTCTCCTACTCTCTCCACTCCTCTTCTCTTCCCCCTCCTCACTCATCATCTCTCCTCCCCTCATCTCTCCTCTCCTCCCCTCATCTCTCCTCCCCTCATCTCTCCTCATCTCTCCTCTCCTCCCTCATCTCTCCTCCCCTCATCTCTCCTCCCCTCCCCTCATCTCTCCTCATCTCTCCTCTCCTCCCCTCATCTCTCCTCTCCTCATCTCTTCTCCCCTCATCTCTTGTCCCCTCATCTCTCCTCCTCATTTCTCCTCTCCCTGTTGTACAAACACAGACACTGTGGGCAGGTGAACCGTCCCACCTGGATGTGATTGACGTGTGTGTCTCTGCTGCCCCCTGCAGGGCTCCCTGAGCAGCGAGCGGGACTACGAGAGCGTGGTGCTGATGAAGATGAGGCAGGCGGCCGAGAGGCAGAAGCTCATTGAGCAGATGCAGAGAGAAGACGAGGAGGCGTCCTAGCAGAGGAACAACACTCACACTGTCAACCTCACACCTGTCCTCACCAGCAGCTTTAGTTTCATAAAGCCTGCTTCTTCTGGGGTTCAGATTGATTTTCAGGATTACAAATTTTTATAATGACAAAAAATAGACTGTAATAAATATAATGTTTACTGAACTGGCTTACTGATGACTGTTTTAAATGTTTCCGTTTTACAACATCACTATCATGATGGAATGGTTTTGTTGTAGCTGGACCCACGTCCAGGATGGTCAGCAGAGACCAGAACTGTGAGGAACGATGTCTGAAAGGAGGTCATCCTGTTAGCTGACAGACCCAACTCCCTGGCATTTAACAGACAGACCATAATCAAGATTCACCTCATCTTAAAGGTCCTGAGCGTAGGCCTGGACCCTTGAAAGTAGTTGATGTTTGTACCCCCCAGTATCCACCTCCACCCACCACCCCACCCTCTCCAAGTACTGAAACTCTCTTCCTCCGTTATCTGCAGTCTGGTGGAGCTGCAGTCTGGCGGTGCTGCAGTCTGGTGGTGCTGCAGTCTGGTGGGGCTGCAGTCTGGCAGGGCTGCAGTCTGGCGGTGCTGCAGTCTGGTGGAGCTGCAGTCTGGCTGGGCTGCAGTCTGGCAGGGCTGCAGTCTGGCTGGGCTGCAGTCTGGTGGTGCTGCAGTCTGGTGGAGCTGCAGTCTGGTGGAGCTGCAGTCTGGCAGGGCTGCAGTCTGGCAGGGCTGCAGTCTGGCAGGGCTGCAGTCTGGTAGAGCTGCAGTCTGGCTGGGCCGCGTGCGAGGACCAGCCCCTGGGGTCGGTAAACACCGTCTGAAGGTTCACCACATTGCAGAGGCATTGTGAGGAACTGCAAGGACACAGACATGTATTCTCTCGTTTTTTCACTTCTCTCGCATGCTACGTTGTTCAACCCATGTGAGGATAAATCATTACATTGTTTTTATTGACCAACAGTTCATAAAATCAAAAAGGAAAAAACGATTTCCTAATCTCATTAAGTGAGTTTCACAATGGAGGGTTTGTCGAAGGGCGTCTTCGAGGAAGAGGTGTCTGCTGGGAAGGCTGCCCCTCGGGATCTCCGACCAGACTGTGGTCTCCAGGCCGGAACACACCCATACTCAGAACTCCACGGAACATCCTAGAAACAAAATAGATGCATTTGCTGGTCCCCTGAGGATCTGTGGTGTTGTGGAGGCTCCATTTGTGGACGCAGTGTTTCCTCCTGTCATCATGTTGTTTAGAATCCTGTGGGCCCACTGAGACCAGACATCCATCTCCCCAGCACCTCCTCCTTGAACCCCAGCACCTGCTCCCTGAGAGCCCCAGCACCTCCTCCTTGAGCCCCAGCACCTCCTCCCTGAGAGCCCCAGCACCTCCTCCCTGTGAGCCCCAGCACCTCCTCCCTGAGCCCCAGCACCTCCTCCCTGAGAGCCCCAGCACCTCCTCCCTGAGCCCCAGCACCTCCTCCCTGAGAGCCCCAGCACCTCCTCCCTGTGAGCCCCAGCACCTCCTCCCTGTGAGCCCCAGCACCTCCTCCCTGAGAGCCCCAGCACCTCCTCCCTGAGAGCCCCAGCACCTCCTCCCTGAGAGCCCCAGCACCTCCTCCCTGAGAGCCCCAGCACCTCCTCCCTGTGAGCCCCAGCACCTCCTCCCTGTGAGCCCCAGCACCTCCTCCCTGAGAGCCCCAGCACCTCCTCCCTGAGAGCCCCAGCACCTCCTCCCTGAGAGCCCCAGCACCTCCTCCCTGTGAGCCCCAGCGTTACACAACACACAGCTGCAGGCTGGCTCTGTGGCAGGGTGGAACCCATCTGGTCCTCCACACACTCTCCTCTGCTTCCTCAAACTTCGCTCATCAGATGGTTTTGTTTACAGTTTTTTTACGTTCAGCCTTTCCTATACCCCTGAGCCGGAGAAGACACACTCTGTCCCAATGAGACGAGCGGAAACACTGCGACAGCAGCAGCCTTGGAGCGGGCCTCAGCGCTGCGGCTTGGTCTGCGTGCGGGGCAACACGAGGACTCTTCATCCCTGAGACGGCTGGTTCCAAGCGTGAGCGCTGCAGCCTGGAGACGTCTTCCTCGGCTGGTTCCAAGCGTGAGCGCTGCAGCCTGGAGACGTCTTCCTCGGCTGGTTCCCAGCTTGAGCGCTGCAGCCTGGAGACGTCTTCCTCGGCTGGTTCCCAGCGTGAGCGCTGCAGCCTGGAGACGTCTTCCTCGGCTGGTTCCCAGCGTGAGCGCTGCAGCCTGGAGACGTCTTCCTCGGCTGGTTCCAAGCGTGAGCGCTGCAGCCTGGAGACGTCTTCCTCGGCTGGTTCCCAGCGTGAGCGCTGCAGCCTGGAGACGTCTTCCTCGGCTGGTCCGTGTGGAGGCCTGCTGCTCTGCACGAGCCGGCAGGTTCTGTCAGGTCCCGGCCCTGGACGCTCCTCGCTAATTAGAGGGCTGCTTTGATACCGGGCCTGTTGGAGACCGTGCCAAGTCACGTTGTAGGCAGCAAACCTGGCGAAGGCTTAGCGATCAGAGCTGGCCTGACGTAAGACACGCACGCAACTCACTTTAAATAGGGCTGTAAATGAGGCCACCCAGCATGGCTGGCTCTTCTACTTCACCCTCCCCTCCAGCCTCCAGACTGGAGTACACTGGGTACAGACACCCTCCACCCCAGCCTGCAGACCTCTCCACTGGGTACAGACACCCTCCACCCCAGCCTGCAGACCTCTCCACTGGGTACAGACACCCTCCACCCCAGCCTGCAGACCTCTCCACTGGGTACAGACACCCTCCACCTCAGCCTGCAGACCTCTCCACTGGGTACAGACACCCTCCACCCCAGCCTGCAGACCTCTCCACTGGGTACAGACACCCCAGCCTGCAAACCTCTCCGCTGGGTACAGACACCCTCCACCCCAGCCTGCAGACCTCTCCACTGGGTACAGACACCCCAGCCTGCAGACCTCTCCGCTGGGTGCACAAGGGGGGCACCCAGCAGGCAGGGGAGGTAGAGGACCATCCCCATGTGGTTCTGCTGTGGTGGGGATCCCTCAGCTGAGAAACCTCCTCACAGCAGACCAGCAGCACAAGGCTCGCACACTTCTCTACTGACTGGGTTCCTCAGGGTGGTGAGATGGCTTACTGACCTGAGGTGGAAACTAATTACAGTTGCTTATGAATCAAAACAGATTTCCATCCATTATATGTCATTTTTATTACCCCTTTCTACATGGATTGATACATTGTGCATTGTCACATTTTGTGCATGGAAAATTAACACATCATTCCTTAATCTAGCGTAGTACATTTATTTGCTCTAATTGAGCCAAGAGGAAGGACTGATGGACTGCCGTCATGTTGGTCGAGGGGATATATTTGCTAAAGTCCTAAAGCAGAGTAAACTAACTTTGGAACCATTCCCTGCACACATTTGCAGTCTACTGCAGTGGCTGTCGACTTAACAGAGTAAAACCACTGAAGTACTCACACTGTGTCTTCATTATGGCACTTATTGCATCACCAATAACCTTGCGCTCTAGTGGGGTGTAGCAGCCATAGATATATATAAACACTAGATGTCTGGTCCGCACATGGCGGCCATCTTTAAAAAGTACATGTAGCATCAACACAATGTTATGGGTGAGCAAGTTGACTGTAGCAAGATGGCCGCCATGTGCTGACGTTCTAGACTCCGCCGTAAGACATCTAGTGTTTATATATATCTATGGTAGCAGCGCCGCACCATGCAGCTCAGGGCTCAGCTCCCTCAACGTACAAACAGAACGTCATGGTGGTGCCGTGAGGAGGTCAGGCTGGACTGGAGAACGGGTCACCTCTCCCCTGCCTGTGTCTGATGCCAGGGTGACAAGCTGCCCTCCAGCCCCCACGATGGCCCCCCTCCAGCCCCCACAATGGCCCCCCTCCAGCCCCCACGATGGCCCCCCTCCAGCCTCCAGGACGGCCCCCCTCCAGCCCCCACGATGGCCCCCCTCCAGCCCCCACGATGGCCCCCCTCCAGCCCCCACGATGGCCCCCCTCCAGCCCCCACGATGGCCCCCCTCCAGCCTCCAGGACGGCCCCCCTCCAGCCTCCAGGACGGCCCCCCTCCAGCCTCCACGGACGGCCCCCCTCCAGCCTCCAGGACGGCTCACTCTGCCTCGCGGTGCAGACACCACACCAGGGTCTGCCCCACGCCCGTCATGGTCACCACTCGGAAGCCGATCTTCTCCAGCTTGTCCAGAACCAGCCGAGGCGGGTCGTCTACGTGGTACTCAGAGCTGCCGGAAGCACGCACAGTTTATCCCCCCTCCACACACACTAATATAGCATTTAATATTAGAATATAGTAAAATAGTTCAGTGGTACAAACTCAATACTAACAAGTTGTTTCCCAGCATGGTGGTTTTTCTGGCTCCTAGGTAGGTCATGATGACAGGGTCTGAGTATTCATCTCCCACCAAGGTCGGACCAGTCTCCTGAAAACAACAGCAGGAACAGCACACCCCTTAGCTGACATACAGGCACGTGTATCAGCGCTCTGATCACCTTCACCACACCGTGGCCGTGTTAGATCAGAACACCAAACAGTGACTGGTTGATTACCGAACTTTTAACAAGAAACATAACAAGTCCAGTGCGTAACACGCCGGTGCGCCCTGGCACGCGCACTAGCCTACTCTTTAGATTATTCTTAAGAACAGACATAACCCCCAAGTCGTTCACATTTCTGTGTTCTAAAAGATTGTACAATCGACTACACAAAATAACAGGCCGAGTCTATAAATCTTGCAACATGAGGTTTTAATTTAGGGCAGGCAGGGCACCATGGTAAAATAACGCAGCCTGCCATGTTCTGCAGTTTGTAGTTCTGTTTTCTTACTGATAAACATATAGATAGATTATAACAGTATTTTTCTATAAAGCTAGTACTGATTAATCTCTGGCGATGTGTACGCCAATAATAGAAAGAGCGAAGGCTGTCCGTCGCATCGCTGCGTCTCTAACCGTGCAGACCAGAGGACGAGGACAATATAGGGTACTAACCAGTCTGATCTGAGTACTGACGAGGACATAAGGCATCCTGACTCAGCGGGGAATCCTCCTCTGGGAATAGATGTAGACGGGCTTCCAGACACGCGACAGTCTCTGCTCAGAGTTGCGCTTCTACTGACAGCGGAATGCGGAAACACCCATGATCATGGACCAATCACAGTGCTCCTCTTCATCTTTCAACAGAGCGGCAGCAGAGCGTGGACGCTCGTGTGCCTTCAGCTTGCTCAACAGCCTGTGTGAAGTTTGGAATGAAAGTCAAATAAACACATATGCTACTCGAGACAAACCCAGTAAGGCTACATTTTCTAAAGGAGGATATTGATATGGTGCCAGTGTAACTTAAAATGCTCATAATGCGTTAGATCAAATGTATTCAATCTCAAAATGGCATCAGTTTCTATTTCAGTCTTTATCTTGAGACGTTTAGACTATTTACGTTTTGCTTGTCGAAAACTCTTCAGATGTAATCTCTGGCTGGAGTGTAATATATAGCTGGGGTCCTGTTGCAATTCAAGCTATGCTCCCCCGTCGCGTTTGGCGGTCTGAAAATGTGCCATTTCTGTCATGGTTTGCCTGTGCAGTTCAGGTTTCTATTGTAATTATGTGGTTTTGGAAATTGTACAGTGTGGTTTCAGCCAAACACGGACGTGAAGCAATATTCAAGTTTATATGTGAGGGGCTGCTTTAGGCTACAGCCTGTAAGTAAGTTAAACTAAACTCAAAACCAAGCCTGCCGTTGGTTGAGTTGAACTCTATGTAATCCTTTGCTGTCTGATTTGTGAAACTTTAACGTGACTTGATTTCCCGCAGTCAGTTTCCTTCAATCTAAAGCAGACTTTCCCGTCCTCGTTGGCGAGTCTAATATACAACTTTCCGTGCATCAGAGACAATGCTCGATCAGATGAGGTTGCAAAATAAGAACCCCGTTTGAAAAGCAGCATTACTGAAGTCTGCTACTCTAATTTAATTATTTGACATTTTATAAATGTCCTCCCCCGAGCAGCAATAACAAATGTATATTGGTCGTGTGAGTCTGTGAGGGAAATGAAAGACATAAACGACGGCCCTACAACAATGAATGCGCAGTCCGATACAATCAGCAATATAAATGTATTTTTGATGCCAAATAAGCCATTACCACTAGGCTACATGTTTTAGTGTCACGCTGGTAACTGGACCTTACATCATATTAATACATTAATACAAATTATACACTCAGCACATTTGTCAAGAATACTTTTTGACGTCGACAATGTAGAACATCTCCCTCATATGGCCATATAGGTGATCAGGAATGTCTTCATGTCGACATCGCTAATTCCCTGTCTCATCCATAACGTAGGCCTACATTTTTTCTAAACCATTTTTTAAAACGGTGAAGGAGAGGAGAGAGGAGGAGAGGAAAACAGAGAAGCCTAAAACAGAGTAGATTAAAGCAGAGCAGAGTACAATAAAGTCCTCATAAAGGACTTCTCAACGATATAAACTCTTCTTGTCAAACCTTTTTTCAAAAATATTGTTTCTACCTTTCAAACTTTTTTTTGTATAAACTTTAAAAAATATATATTGTTTCTACCTTTCAAAACGTTTTTGTAATTTTTTTTTTTTAATTATAAAAAGTAAAAAAAAATACATGTTTTTACCTTTCAGGGGCTCGGTAGACAGAGGAGAGGACTGTTTTTCAAAACTTTTTTTCGAAAATATTTTTTCGACCTTGAGAAACTTTTTTCTTCTGTACTTTCCCTTTTCACACACACAGTGAAAGGAGAGGAGTACAGCAAAGGATAACACAGAGTAATGCAGAGTAATGCAGAGTTGAAGACAGTAGAGCACAGTATTTTCCTCATCAGTGATGCAAACTATAAAATATATAGACTAGTATGAGTAACCAGAGTAAGTTTAATGCATGTGTCACCTTCCTGGTCAGAGTTAGCATGGGGTGCATTTCCTGGCAAGACTTTAAACGATAGTCTTTGCTCTGCTTTACTAGGGCCTATACTGCCTAGTGTTAGGCCTATAACATAATATAAATAGGCTACATGTCAATAATAATACAGTAGCAGACTATGTTAACGATACAACACACCAATAACCTAATGGTGTTAATTTTCCAAAAGCTGCTGTAAGTCTACTTGGTTGACTACTGCTATCTGTCCCACCAAAAAACATTCAAACTGGTTGATGGTTATGGAGAGCGCGGCCTACTTTAACCACATGGTCGTGGGATCATGCTCTCGGTGTCTTGATGAAGGCAATGAAGCTATAGGTAATGCCATCCACACACCGGAACCTGTAACACAAGAAAGTTTCTCGTGCTGATGCGAAAAGTGTATGAATGTAGGAACTTTTTTTCAAAAATATTTTTTCAATCTTTAGAAACTTTTTTTTCTTCTTAACTTTCTTTTCTACACACACAGTGAAAAGAGAGGAGGGACTGTCTCTGTTTGTGTGTGTGTCTGTGTGTGTGTGTCTCTGTGTGTGTGTCTTGCTTCTGTCCCGGTGTGTCTCCTCCCCTCCCCTGTCCTCCCCCCTTGTCCTCTCTCCTCCCGTCCCCTCTCCTTTCCTCTCGTCCCCTCTCCTCCCCTCTCCTCCCCTCTCCTCCCCTCCCCTCCCCTCCCCTCCCCTCTCCTCCCCTCTCCTCCCCTCTCCTCCCCTCTCCTCCCCTCCTCCAGCACGTGTTGCAACTCTGAGACAAGATCCTCCTTGACCTGCTTTTCTGTTGGTTGTCGTCTTAATTCCACCTGACAGCTTACGTTAAGCTGTGGGCTGCTGCAGGCTGTCCTGCTGCAGCCAGTCCTGCTGCAGACTGTCCTGCTGCAGCCAGTCCTGCTGCAGGCTGTTTTGCTTAATACACCTCGAAGGGATTTGTTAGCTGGTCAGATTTCCCCAGCCTCCCTGCCTGTGTCCTGCACTCCAAAAAGACTAGAGAAGGAACCGCAGAGGAACAGCAGGTCAGACAGGGAGGATGACCTGGGTCACATGATCTCCATTAAGCGTTGGGTTGACATCATGGTTGTTGTTACTGCGCAGGCAACATGCGGTTTTTGTTTACTAACAAACCAGCGGAGCTAATCCGTTCAGTGGATTGCGTCTCTGGACAGGAAATAGACGCCTTTAACAAACAACAACAAAACAGAGGACTGAGAAAACGCAACAGGCCAGCTTGAGTTTGTTAAACAACAACAGGATGGCAGGAGAGATGTCCAGACACACTCCATCTTCCTTCCAGGAACAGGAAGTTACAGACGTTTGTTGGTCTGCACGGTAACTACAGCCAGCCCAGCCATGTCCAACTGCAGGTTGTGTGAGGTGTTCTTAACCACGTCCTTATGAGCTGCAGCAGGAAGTTACTCTGGTGTCAGAGGACAGGAGAGGGGAGCAGGACGTCATGGAAACCACGCGGGGTGTTTACCTACGGCGAAAAACATCTCAAGTCTGGTGAGGTGTGTGAGATCTCTGGAGTGAGATCTCTGGAGTGAGGTGTTCCCAGGATGCATCAGGAGGTGGAGGTGTTCCCAGGATGCATCAGGAGGTGGAGGTGTTCCCAGGATGCATCAGGAGGTGGAGGTGTTCCCAGGATGCATCAGGAGGTGGAGGTGTTCCCAGGATGCATCAGGAGGTGGAGGTGTTCCCAGGATGCATCAGGACGTGGAGGGAGGTGAGAGTGCCCTGCTCTCCACCCGGCATGAGCAGCTCAACAGAAGGTGGAGACGAGAGCCAGCCATGTGACGATGATGTCACAGCTACGGGCCCTGATGAAGAACACATTTGGGAAGGAGGACCCGTCGGTTCAGCAGCCTTTCCTCCACGATGGAGACAGCCTGCTGGGAACATGACAGAGACAGCCTGCTGTGAACATGACAGAGACAGCCTGCTGGGAACATGACAGAGAACATGACAGAGACAGCCTGCTGGGAACATGACAGAGAACATGACAGAGACAGCCTGCTGGGAACATGACAGAGACAGCCTGCTGGGAACATGACAGAGACAGCCTGCTGGGAACATGACAGAGAACATGACAGAGACAGCCTGCTGGGAACATGACAGAGAACATGACAGAGACAGCCTGCTGGGAACATGACAGAGACAGCCTGCTGGGAACATGACAGAGACAGCCTGCTGGGAACATGACAGAGACAGCCTGCTGGGAACATGACAGAGACAGCCTGCTGGGAACATGACAGAGACAGCCTGCTGGGAACATGACAGAGACAGCCTGCTGTTAACATGACAGAGACAGCCTGCTGGGAACATGACAGAGACAGCCTGCTGGGAACATGACAGAGAACATGACAGAGACAGCCTGCTGGGAACATGACAGAGACAGCCTGCTGTGAACATGACAGAGACAGCCTGCTGGGAACATGACAGAGAACATGATAGAGACAGCCTGCTGTGAACATGACAGAGACAGCCTGCTGTTGACAGCTCAAAGCACAATAGACAGTAACTGGATTCACATCTGAACGTCAGTTGTTGGATTTCAGAGAGACAGAATGTACGGTAGCTAGACTTTTCACACTACATAACAAAATACCTTCGCTTGGGGACCAATCTCCGTGACTGGAAGTGAGATTTATGATGTTGTTGTGGCAGGGAGGAGGTCACCATTCACTGCTCTGGTCACGCGAAACCTCCCCATCCTCACTATGATCATGTTGGAGCCTCTGGAGATGAGTAAAGGCCGTCCGACTGACTCGGCAGCACGATAACTCATCTGGCTTCTTGGAAACTGCAGATTCAAGTGGCGCTTTATGGTGGTCAAGGATGAAGCACGATGTTTGGGCCAGCATATCACAGTCTCAGATAACACAGTAGGCTGTATGTCCCAGACACTTAGCTCATTCAGAATTCGCCCTCACTTTACAAGCTTTATGTGAGGTGCAAGGTCATGGGAAGAAACACACACACACACACAAGCACCTAGACCAACAGACACACACACCAGCATACTTCATGGATAGTGGGGAGGCTGGGTAGTGACATTAACAGCATCCATCCTGCTGCTCTTATCTGCTCCTGTCCTCCCTCTGGTGTCCTCTCTCTCCTCCCACCTCTTCATCGTCCCGTCTCTCTCTCCTCCCACCTCTTCATCGCTCGTCTCTGGTGTCCTCTCTCTCCTCCCACCTCTTCATCATCCTGTCTCTGGTGTCTCTCTCTCCTCCCACCTCTTCATCCATCCCGTCTCTCTCTCCTCCCACCTCTTCATCATCCCGTCTCTCTCTCCTCTCACCTCTTCATCGTCTCGTCTCTGGTGTTATCGCTCTCCTCTCACCTCTTCATTGAGGGAAAGTCCACTTTCTCTTTCACACATGATTCTTCCCCCTAGTCCTAAACACTTACATTCCTCAGTGTGTTACGTGAAGGCAAATGCTCCACAGGAAGTCTGAGCCACAGTGAACTAGACTGCTGTGAGCTCCTCGTCCTGTCTCCAGGACCTGTGAAGAGGACGTCCTCCATCAGACTCATCAGAACGTTCTAGACAGAGAGGATCCCCTTGCTGGGTTCTGAGTTCCTGTCCCGCCTGCTGGGGACCTAGAGTGATGTTCTCGTTGTTGACTCAAAGCACAGAGGCTCCACCTCTCCTCCTCTTCTCCATCTCTCTACCTCTCCCGCACTCCCTCCACCTCTCCTCCTCTCCCTCCATCCCTCCCGCACTCCCTCCACCTCTCCTCCTCTCCCTCCATCCCTCCCGCACTCCCTCCACCTCTCCTCCTCTCCCTCCATCCCTCCCGCACTCCCTCCACCTCTCCTCCTCTTTCTCCATCTCTCTACCTCTCCCGCACTCCCTCCACCTCTCCTCCTCTCCCTCCATCCCTCCCGCACTCCCTCCACCTCTCCTCCTCTCCCTCCATCCCTCCCGCACTCCCTCCACCTCTCCTCCTCTTTCTCCATCTCTCTACCTCTCCCGCACTCCCTCCACCTCTCCTCCTCTTTCTCCATCTCTCTACCTCTCCCGCACTCCCTCCACCTCTCCTCCTCTCCCTCCATCCCTCCCGCACTCCCTCCATCTCTCCTCCTCTCCCTCCATCCCTCCCGCACTCCCTCCATCTCTCTACCTCTCCCTCCCTCCACACTCTCCACATGTGAGGGCCCTGGGCTGAGAAGCTGCCTCTCATTCTGGAGGTAATGGCCGTCCAAACTGGGTCACAGCCTAAATCACTTCCACAGACAGGCAGGCAGGCAGGCAGGCAGACTGGCTCTGACCAGGCAGTGTGCATGCCCTGCAGAGGCCCACATGTAAACTGTTTCTCGTTGATCTCAGTGAGTAAGCTGTGCAGGCCCCATTGAAGCCACAAACTTGATTAAAATGGTTTTAAGGTTGGGGTTAGGGCTAGGGCCGGCAACATGAAGTACAGGCTTCAGATGTTGGTTACTGTCATCTCTCTCTTCTCCCTCTCTCTCTCCTCCCTCCCTCTCTCTCTCCTCCCTCCCTCTCTCTCTCTTCACTCTCTCTCTCTCTCCCACCTTCCTCTCTCTCCCCTCTCTCTCTCTCTCTCTCTCTCTCTCTCTCTCTCTCTCTCTCTCTCCTCCCTCCCTCTCTCTCTCCTTCTCTCTCCTCTTTCCTCTCAGGAAGAATGCTGCTTTCTGTCACGTCTCTTTCTGGTCTCTAGGACCTCCCCGTCCTCCCACAGATGTGTGTGTGTGTGTGTGTCTAAGGGAGAGAGACACACAAGAATAGCTCCAGTCAGCCCAGAGCCAGCTAGGGGTCCCGATCCCCCTGGCCTCTGACCTTCCCAGCATTGTCAGCCTGGCAGCCCACCCTGACCTCTATACACTCTGACCCCTGACCACTGACCTCCCCAGGCAGCCCACCCTGACCTCTATACACTCTGACCCCTGACCTCTGACCCCCCCCATTCAGGCCACCCTGATCACTCTGTCCCCAGCAGCCATGTTGAAGCCATGCTTTCTCACAAGCATGTTATATGTTCCTCAGGAATGCCCTCTCTCTCCCTCCCCCATCCTCCCATTCTCTGCCAGCACCCCCACCCCCCTTTCCTAACACTGTGGTATTCAGCGGTCGGTATACACTGGCATTCAAGGACTTGTTGTAAAATGAAACCCAAGAGCCAGGCCAGCAGAAACGTCTGGAATCTGCAGTGTCATGGCTGGCTCCATCTGCCAACGGCTTAACAACACAGAATATTTCGGCAGCCATTCAGGTATTCTTACATCACCAGCTTAAAGATTTGCCAATGTTGTTTTTTTTCTCTCCTTGTCCCAGTTCCTTGGGAGCGCTCCTTCCCAGAGCTGTGCCACACATCCTTGGTTCTTCCTTCAGTGGGTTTGGCTCCAGACCCTTCTGTGCTGGCAGCAAACACCAGCGATCTCCCCTCCCCACCTCCCCTCCCCACCTCCTCTCCCCACCTCCCCTCCCCACAGCTCTCTCTGTACTTCTCCTGCTCGCCCTCCCCTCTCTCTCTCTGTACTTCTCCTGCTCGCCCTCCCCTCTCTCTCTCTGTACTTCTCCTGCTCGCCCTCCCCTCTCTCTCTCTGTACTTCTCCTGCTCGCCCTCCCCTCTCTCTCTCTGTACTTCTCCTGCTCGCCCTCCCCTCTCTCTCTCTGTACTTCTCCTGCTCGCCCTCCCCTCTCTCTCTCTGTACTTCTCCTGCTCGCCCTCCCCTCTCTCTCTCTGTACTTCTCCTGCTCGCCCTCCCCTCTCTCTCTCTGTACTTCTCCTGCTCGCCCTCCCCTCTCTCTCTCTGTACTTCTCCTGCTCGCCCTCCCCTCTCTCTCTCTGTACTTCCCTCCACGTCCCTACAGGTATTATATCTCCCGCCTCCAGACTCACTCTCTTACCAGCCCATTTTTCCTCGTCTGCTCTCTGACCTTGTGGGTCAAGCACATCACACACAAACACAGCTGATGACCCACCATAGATCTTCTAACAGCTCTTACTGAACCTCTCCTCCTCCACGTCTCCTCCTCCACCTCCCCTCTCCTCCTCCACCTCCTCCTCTCCTCCATCTCCCCTCACCTCCTCCTCCACCCCTGGAGGATGGTGGAGGAGGGAGGGATGATGTCAGTGTGCGTCCATGCCAGACCTGTTGGAAGGGGGGAGACGGGAGGTCTGGCTGCTCCTCGGAGCAGAGCGGTGAGATGGGAGGTCTGGCTGCTCCTCGGAGCAGAGCGGTCTGGGTTTTCTCAGCTGCTGAAGGTAGAAGGAGACACAGTTCTCTGGGATCTGCACGTTCCACCCGTATCACCACTGTTACACATGAGCTCTCCACACTCCCTGGACGCAATACAGGAACACTAAAACACACTCTACTCGAAATTCACACACCTCACATATATATATATATGTGTGTGTGTGTGTGGCGGGGGGGTCAAGGAGACATGTTTGTGTAGTCGCTTCCAGGACATATTAAACCTGAAGATGTTGAGCTGGCAGTCTTCAGCTCTCTTGTCCTCATGGTTGTCAGTCCTGAGTCTGAGGCTGACGTGTTCTAAGGCCAGGTCGCTTTCTCAATCTGTCTGTATCTGGGAAAGGGGACATAAAAGATATGGGAGAGGGAGGTAGGGGAGGGAGAGGAGAGAGAGGGGAGAGAGGGGAGAGAGAGGGAGAGAAGGGGAGGGAGAGGGGAGAGGAGAGAGATGGAGAGAAGGGGAGAGAGAGGGAGAGAGAGGGGAGGGAGAGGGGAGAGAGAGGGAGGGAGGTAGGGGAGGGAGAGGGGAGAGAGAGGGGGAGTAGGTGGAGGGGAGTTTTATTTTTACTGGCAGAGGAGAGAGGCGCTACCTTGGAGGTGCTGGGTTCTGCTGAGGCCTATCCATCTTCCCTCCTGGCAGAACATCTAGAGGGGGTAGAGAGGGGGGCCTGGGAGGGGGGCCTTGGAGAGGGGGAGTAGGGAGGGGGGCCAGGGAGAGGGGGGGAGGGGGAGGGAGAGGGGGGGGGGCAGAAAGAGGGGGGGTCGGAGAGGGAGACCAGGGAGAGGGGGGGAGGGAGAGGGGGGACAGGAGTCCAGGGGGGTGGGAGAAGGGGGGTGTTCTTATGGGGAGGGGGGCCAGGAGGAGGGGGGCCCACTCTGCTAGGGAGTCAGCCAAAGTACAGCCCCCCTTAATGGGTTCTCCACTGCTGTGTGATCCCAGCAGGAACCTGGAACAGCTGGGCTGGTGGGGGAACAGACACCCTGACTCCTGTCTTCCTCCCTGGGTGGGACCAGCCTGTCCTGCTGGCTGGGCTGGTGGGGGAGGAGAGCGAGGGTTTGCCCCTGGTGTCTGGAGCCTCTGCACTAGGGACAGGATCCAAACAGCCACCTGTGATCCTGAACCGAGGTCTGACATCCGCACGATTCACCAAACGAGTTCCACACTTTGAGCTGAACCGTTGGAGAGCGGTTCCATGTGTTCTCTAGCTGACTTGCTGCTTGTCCTCACCCTCTAGATGAGGCCGTACAGTCCCCAAGTCCACAGGTCTGCTAGCTGAGTGTTATCTTTGTGTTCTCCGACCTTAAACCCTGTCCTTTGTCATCCACACCAGCACCACCGCGTGACCCCCCTCGCCGTGCTTCCTGTCGAGGTGCGTCATGTTAACTTGTTCTCCAGTCAGCTGGTGGTCTCAGAACAGCTTCCCTGCAGAGCGTCTGTGCAGAGCAGAGCAGGCAGGAGGAGGTCTGTGTGCAGTCTTATCTCACGCTATGAGATCACTCAGCAATGAGGCTTCATTCCGTAACGGGTGCTTGTTGTCATCGACGACCGCGACGAACTTGCCTCAAAACGTGCACGCCACCCCCCCTCCTCCCACAAAAAGAAATCCCTCAATTATACATGATCTGACTGTTTGTAACTTAAAAGTAGAATCTTTACTGTATTTCATGATTTGATCCTAAAACACAGTTCCTGCATCCTTGGTACAGTCATGAGCTGGGGGAACCCACCAAGTCCTGGCCTCGTGTTCCCCTCTCTGAGACCCCTAACTCCGCCCTCTCTGAGACCCCTAACTCCGCCCTCTCTGAGACCCCTAACTCCGCCCTCTCTGAGACCCCTAACTCCGCCCTCTCTGAGACCCCTAACTCCGCCCTCTCTGAGACCCCTAACTCCGCCCTCTCTGAGACCCCTAACTCCGCCCTCTCTGAGACCCCTAACTCCGCCCTCTCTGAGACCCCTAACTCCGCCCTCTCTGAGACCCCTAACTCCGCCCTCTCTGAGACCCCTAACTCCGCCCTCTCTGAGACCCCTAACTCCGCCCTCTCTGAGACCCCTAACTCCACCAGGCTGAGAACACTGAGGCTGCCGAGGATCCGGAGGCGTGTTAGCTGAGAGAGGATCCGGAGGCGTGTTAGCTGAGCGAGGATCCGGAGGCGTGTTAGCTGAGAGAGGATCCGGAGGCGTGTTAGCTGAGCGAGGATCCGGAGGCCATAAGCACCTCTCATCCCCGGCTGTTATTCTCCAAGATCCCTACCTCCGCTCTCCTCAGCCCTCCCTCTGGGCCCTCCCTGTCCCCAGACGGCCCCTGGCCTTCTCTCTCTCTCTCTCTCTCTCTCTCTCTCTCTCTCTCTCTCTCTCTCTCTCCCCCTCTCTGTATCTCTCTCTCTCCCTCTGTCCTCAGTACTGGGGGCAGCGCAGGTCCCAGAGGCATGGAACATGCTGTGTTTGCTGGGCAGGTCTGATTACAGAACACACACAGGACACAGGTAGACACACTTTCTGATTCCTCACAGATGGACAGACGGACAGGCAGGCAGGCAAGCAGGCCAACCTGCTCCTCAGTGTCAGTAGGGGGCCTGCTGGTGTCAGGAAGCTAATGAGCTCTGAATAAAGCAGGGTGGTTCACTGGCTCCCTGGGCGGGGGCCCGGCTGAAACAGAGCTCAGCACCTGGGCCGCTGGCGTGCCAACCAGGTCTGCAGCGCTGGGCCCAGCCACAGCAACAACATGTTGACTCTGAATGTTTCATAAGACCTGTTTCTCGCTGAGAGGGGTTGGTGTTTACACAACTAACCTGGGAAATAGAATGAATATGACTGGAGGGTTGTGGGGATGTGCTGCTGTGAGACCCAAGATCTTCTGACTGAAACGTGTTTTAAAATGTGCTGTTTGATACACATAGAACACATAAAGAAGAGTGCAAGTTCAACGTTTCAATCTGTCTCTCTCTTAAGCAGTTCAGAGTGAACTAAGATCTTCAGGAGTGTGAGGATGTGCAGTTCTTATATTCTAGGTTCTGTTCTCAGGTCTTCTGTGAGGCTTGGTGTTCCAGACATGTCTTCAGTTTGAAGGGTTGATGCAACTTAAAACCAGCTGATATGGACGAGTCTGTGTTTCCTCTGGGTCTGACACACCAGGGAAGCTAAAGAACCTCTTATTCAATTGTAGTGATCTGTGGTGATCCCAAGAAGCCGTTCTTCTGCTTGTCTACCATCATGTCTCACACAGACATGAGACAGTATCTTGTGTTCTGCGAAAAGAACAACATTTATTTCCTCCCTTTGGAAACCTCACAGATACGTCATCTTTTCAAAGACAGTTCCAGGGAGTGAAGCCAGAGAGAGCAGCAAGTCCTGTGAGACTTGTTGGCGCTGCTGTCTCCAACACTACGCTAGTTTTATGGTCTCCGGGGGGGGCTGCCTGACTTACTGCGTGAATCAGTACTCGCTCCAGTTAGAGCAGAAGTTACTCAGGGACACTGTCGAACACAGAGGCATGAAGGTAATTCGTCTGGATGTGGGAAACGTAGTGCAGCCCGAGGAGAAGGATCGATCCCGAGGGAAGTACGGGACAGGAGTCTGGAACTGGTATTTCTCAATAGCTGCTGTGGATCTTTAGTCTCAGGCAGGTTGAAGTCGTCTATCTGCTTCTCCGTTCTGAGAGAAGACTGACGTGTGACGTGTGCTCAGGGATCATTTCATATTTAGTTTTCTGAAAATAACTGTTTTGTGAGAAGAATTTGGAATTGTTCCCTGACTGCAATATACACTATAATTCAACTGCAAATACATGGACACTAGTCTAATATACAACATACTGATAAATCCTGCTGTTAATGAGTGTTTGTCGTTTAGGGTCATTATGTGTCTCACACAATGTGACAGCAGCAATGTTAACTCTCAATTGGAACAGACACCAGCTTGAGTGAGGACAGACTGAATGTCATTAAAACAGAATGTGGCGTTGTAATTGTAATGTTCCAGTCTAGTGACATTTCTATGACTATGAAATTATTCCATATCGTGTTTTCAGAAGAGGAGAAGCATGTGATGGTTGGAAAGCAATGCGTCCTCACACAGAAACTCTGGAACGCATTCAACTGAATTAAAATGCAAATACGAAGCCTTCTCACTCAGAGTTGAACACAGTTAGATTCTTTGTGTGCTGTTTGCTGATGACAGATGGTCATTCTTTAATACATGGAGAACTTGTTCAAGGACTCCCGGAGCCAGATGATCTTATGGGAATGACACCTTCAACCATGTTGGACCGCGGTAGAGTTAGTGTGTGTGTTTTTGTATTTTCTAACATACACCCTGTAAGTTAACATATTTTGGATGACAGCACATGCTTGATTTATTTTAGAGTTGTGGTCATCCTTCAAGGTTAGGTTTCAGCCTGGCCCCTGTCTGTCCTGTCCTGTGGTGGGGGAGTGTGGATGGGATCAGGTAGGTGGCGTTCAGGAGGTGTTTTTGAAAAAATGTCTTGAAGAGGAAAATCTCTGCCTGTCAAGCCAAACGTCTGACAGTGCTGTATTTCTGTAAGACCGGACGAGAGAGGAAGGATATCGCTGCAGTCTAGTGCTACCTCACTGTGGGGGCTGTGCCTCGTCCAGGGAACAGGGATATTAACGCATCCTCCGTCCAGTCAGAGAGAGGACCCAGGTTACTTTCTTACGGTGCCCAGTGACTCTGTGTTAAACATGAGGAATCAGAGCTGGAAAAATAATAATGTTTAAAGTTTTGTTTTCCCGTCAGAAATAACATTCTGCTGGTCTGGTGCCTTCGGGTGTTCAGGGGGAGAGGGAGGGGGCGGGGGAGGGGAGTGTGGGTGAAAGGAAGTCTTTCAGCTGAGGGACTGCTGAGGTGTTCTGGGAAGGTTAGAGGGGGGGGGGGGGGGGGGGGGGGCGTAACGCGGCTACTCTCTGTCTCTTACACACACACTTTCACACACATCCATCCAGCCCCTTAAAAGCTCCCCCTGGTGTCAGAGCAGGGAAAGAGAGTGTGTGTGTGTGTGAGAGAGAGAGAGAGAGAGAGAGAGAGAGAGAGAGAGAGGAGAGAGAGAGAGAGAGAGAGAGAGAGAGAGAGAGAGAGAGAGAGAGAGAGAGAGAGAGAGAGGAGAGAGAGAGAGAGAGAGAGAGAGAGAGAGAGAGAGAGAGAGAGAGAGAAGAGAGGAGAGAGAGAGAGAGAGAGAGAGAGAGAGAGAGAGAGAGAGAGAGAGAGAGAGACGAGGAGAGAGACGAGAGAGAGAGAGAGCAGCTGTACTGTGTCTCTCAGCTCTGTTTTAACCAGGTAAACACAGCATCCCTCAGAGTTCACCTTCCCCAGGGCTCTGGGACCAGCACACTGCAGTCCAACCTAGCCTACGGTCTCATAGCATAGCCTACATTACATTTAGTCATTTAGCAGACGCTCTTATCCAGAGCGACTTACAGTAAGTACAGGGACATTCTCCCCCGAGGCAAGTAGGGTGAAGTGCCTTGCCCAAGGACACAACGTCAGTTTGCACGGCCGGGAATCGAACCGGCAACCTTCAGATTACTAGCCCGCTTCCCTAACCTCTCAGCCACCTGACTCCATCCAGGCCTACAGTAGAGTACATTTATTCATATAGCAGGTCATTAGCTGGTCATTCACAGTAGGACTTTAAGCCTAGTGAGCTGCTGTAAGAAGAGGGGCAGCTTAACTGTGGAACCTGAGAGCCCAGGTTGAGGGGATCCTGCCGCCCAGGCAAGAGCATAGAGTGGCCTGGCTGAAATATGGATGAAGTCTGAGCCTGTGGCCGTCGCTGCTCTCGCTCAGCAGATCCACGGTGTCGGGGGCTGGGGAGGGGGAACGTGTTAGCCTGTAGCCCGCCATCAATCTTTCATAGCAACATACAGACGGTACATCATGATCTATTATTATCTCTTTGACCTCCCACGTTTGTGTTCTCAGCACTTCTGACGGATAGACTGTCCGCACACGCACACGCAGACACAGACAGGCATCATAGACTGTCCGCACACGCAGACACAGACAGGCATCATAGACTGTCCGCACACGCAGACACAGACAGGCATCATAGACTGTCCGCACACGCAGACACAGACAGGCATCATAGACTGTCCGCACACGCAGACACAGACAGGCATCATAAACTGTCCGCACACGCAGACACAGACAGGCATCGCTATCTTTGGATGGTTTGTCGTTGTTGTGCTGTTTGTCGTCGTGGATAAAAACGTCTGCTAAATGAATAAAGTGTCAAATGTCTTTTAAGAACAGGATGTTTATTTCAGGGGTTGGCATTTAGGTTAGATGTTATACAGTCCGGTACAGGGTATGCAGAGTATTCTAAGACATTACATGTATTTATTTTTTTATTCATAAAATAAACTAAATGAAGGATTGGATGAAAACAGTTTTAATTTTTGGGGTATTTTTTTTTTTTAGAATTATTATAATGTTGACCTTAACACATGATATCTCCTCATCAACAAAACAAAAAGAAGTTACAATGAAATGCATTCAAGGACACTTGGCCACTCCAAACTTGTCAGTTTGGAGTGGACAGACTAAGCCTCCATAAGAACCATAGATAAGTAACCATTCATTTCTGTGGTTTTGGTTTGCCACATTAAAGATTGCGATATATATTTTTATATTACTTACATAGAAACGCTGTACAGATTTGTTTTCTTGGTCAAATAGACAGAATTCCATTGTTGCATAACACATGTTGAGAAATTGCCCTATACAATGTAAATATGGCAAGCTTTTTTCTGATGGATTGCAAAAGGCACTTTGTTACGATACTGTAGCATGTTATTTCTGATGCTGCTGTTTCTGAGTGTAGTAAAGGGTATGCTGAGTACAGATTGCAAGGCAGTTAAAGTGAATGTGATTAAATGAAATCGAACACAAATGCATTATACAGTCATTTTGCTAGATATGATTAACAAAACATCCATTCAATACAAATCTCATGAAGACCCAAAGACTGTTTATTCACTGTGTTCAAGTTCATACCTTACAGCATATTGGAAAAACACTAAACACAGTCCTTTATGGTCCGTTCAGCAGCTGTCCTCTGAGCTGAGCAGAGATCTTGTAGTTTAAGGGCTTCAGAGTTAAACCATACACACAGTCTAGAGACGAGTCCTGAGTAGGATCTTTCTCAAAGCTACACTGGTGCAGCAAGATGGCTGAAAATAAAAAGACCTCCACTTTGGCAATCTGGTCGCCGATACACCTCCGCTTCCCTGCAGAGAAGATCATGACGCCGCTGGTCAGGTCCTTGTTGAGGTCACCGTTGTGGTTCAGGAAGCGTGAGGGGTTGAAGATGTGAGGGTCCTTCCACTTGAGAGGGTCGTGGTTGACGGACCACTGGTTGATGAACACCACGGTGTCTTTGGGGATGTGCAGGCCTTCGATGGTGACGTCCGAGGTGGTGGAGTGAGGGATGGTGACAGGCACGAAGCTGGTGTAGCGCAGGGTCTCGTAGATGAAGGCGTCCAGGTAGGCCAGGCTGCTCCTGTCCTCTATGGTGGGTAGCCGGTCTCTGCCCACCACCTTGTCCACTTGGTCCTGCAGTTTGGCTTGGATGTCGGGATACTTCACCAACAGCAGTATCATCCAGTGAAGCGCTGTGGAGACGGTGTCCAGGCCTGCACCAATCAGATCGGACACGGTCGCCTCGGTGTGGGCTTCTGTCAGGCCTGTGTGGCTGTCTGCCTTGTCAATCACTCCGATGATGGCGTCGCTCATGTCCCGGGTCACCTCGGGGTCAAAGGACTCCCGATGCTCCACAACCTTGCTTCTGACGAAGGTGAAGAATTCGTTGTTTAGGTCTTTGAAGCTTTTGTAAACGCTGCGGACGGGGTTGGGAAAGGACTGGAGCCAGGGCATGACGTCCACCAGGCTGCCAGCTCCCACCGTCTCTCCAAACTTGTCCACTCTCCCCAGCAGGGTCCTAAACTCCAGATCATCGTGTCCGTAACGTTTACCGAAGCACAGCGCACAGATGACGTTGGCGGCAGCCACTGTCAGCTCATGAGAAGGATTGAAAAACGAGTGTTCAGCCGAGTGTTTCAGAAAGGCCTCCACCAGTTCCGTTGCCTCTGCCACAATGTGCTTCTCGAACGCCTTCTTAGTCTGACTGTTGGCAGAGGAGAAAGCTCTGATAGTAGACTGAGCTATTTTCCTGTGCATCTTCCACTGTTTGCTGTAGTTGTTAAACGTCATGCCGTTGCCACCAGACACAGATTGAAAAGATATGAAGTTGGGTCTGCCTGCAAACTCTGTGCTGTGTTGGACCAGGGCCTGTCTGATTGCCTTGTCTCCGTTGAGGACCACGATGTCGTTGCAGCCCAGCCTTATCTGATACACGTTCCCGTACTTCTTGGCCAGTCTGGAGAAGGTGATGTGGGGCATCTGGCCCAGCTGCATGGCATTTCCCACCAGCGGCCAGGCGAAGGGTCCTGGCAGCCTTCTCTTCAGACGCAGGTTCCTGACCCACAGACAAGCTTCCAGACAGAAGAGGAACACCAAGGTGGCCACCAGAGCAGGCTGGACCTGCCCGCTCCACTCCCTGATGCTGCTGCTGCTCTCCACCCCCCAGGCTGGGTCCAGCAGGGACATTCTGACCGGGTCTTCTCCCTGGAGTCCAACCACGCAGTTTCCGGCAAGAGGGGCCTTGACCAAACGTGAGCTTTTTACCAGGATGGTTTTAATGCCTCCTTTGACCTTTGAAATATGTAATATTCTAGATTATGTATTTACATATTCACCCCAAAATTTGAGTGAAATTAATTTACTGCCAGAGTCCTCAACACCCCTCCCACTCTGCAGTCTCTCTCTCCCCTTCCTCCGCTCTGCGAGGGCTTGGTCTGGGTGGGCTGAGCAGTGGGGCTGTGTCCATCCACAGATGACCACTTCAGGCGAATGCACATTTCTGCCTTGACACCCTCCCTTATATGTCTGCTGAGTGGGAGGGAGCAGAACCTCAGGTTCTCAGCTCTCTATCTCTCCCCTCCCACTGTGGTGGAGCTGTGATCGCTCTGTCCTCCTCAGTGTGGTCGAGCTGTGATCGCTCTGTTCTCCTCAGTGTTCTCCTCAGTGTTCTCCTCAGTGTTCTCCTCAGTGTTCTCCTCAGTGTTCTCCTCAGTGTTCTCCTCAGTGTTCTCCTCAGTGTTCTCCTCAGTGTTCTCCTCAGGTCTGCATGTGACCACTGTTCCGGCTGAGATGCAGTGGGCGCTGTTCCAGTGAAAAATGTTCACTGTCAAATTTTCAAATTTTCCTGTGGAAAATGAACGGACAAGGAGTGCTACCAGGTACAGGAAGTAGGTCCATGGAGGTGTGTGCTTAATACTAGGCTGTCCATTCTGCCAACGACTAAATCAAGTGTTGTTTTTATTCTATGACGTGTAGGAGGAGGTAAGTGGGTGTGTAGAAGTGTCAGATCACAGGACAGGAGATAGTCAACTCTCACACAGACAGTCCAAAGCTTCTAACCAGAGGGGGCAGAGTGGGACAGCTTATTTATATTAATATTATTCTATGTGAAGTCCGACTGAAACATACTATATTTCAATTACACTTGAAAGGTCCATTAAAGTTACATACTTTAGGAACTTCATGATTTATGTGAGACTGAAGGAACCCCTCAAAAAATCGAATAAAAAATCTTTAGAACCTTTTTTATGTCCAACATTTTTTAGCACACTATTTTTATTTCAGAGTTTTGTCTTTTAAAGCTGTTTTTTTTCCCCTCATCAAAACAACACTAAGAATAGAATCAAAGATAGTTCCATGAATGTTAAGGATCTTGGGTCCGTACAAACAGAATCTAGACTTTATATGTTCCATAAAAGTGTATATTTATCCACAGCTATTGAAGGCATAAGGACTCTTCCCTCACACAATAAGTTCCATAATTGAGCTTTTAGGTAAGTGGCTACAGCTCAAACGTTTTAGAGAAGAACTCTATCAAAACCTCACATACACTAGTACTGGAGCAAACAAAAAAACAGTAAAAAAAATCTAAACTGCAAGTGATTTCAGTTGGAGCAGCCGTGCTCCGTTGTCCTTGGTGACAGCTTGGAGAGAAAGCATGCTGAAACATACTGGGGACTGCTGTTATGATGTTTAACATCCTCTTTAGCAAATGTCCTTGACACTTAAACTGTCAAGTGTGGAGTAATGGTTTATAGGTTGAATAGAGACAGGCTCAGTGAAAGCAACTCTTCACTTTTCTCTTTTTTTAATTTCTTTATTTATTTCAAATGTAGCTTATTTTCCCAACAATTTAAAACAAAACAAAGATAAACATTTTGATATTTTCAGTTATGAATCCATGCCTGAACATTCCATACATGCTATAGTTGAGTTTCTTGGCTTTAGACAGGCACAGAATTAAAAACATGACTTCATCAACTCCTGCACTGTAATTATCTTCTGCTAAAGACAACATGGATCCAGTTTTCAGAGCTTTGCTGTGTAAACAAACGGAGAGTTAGGAGAACACATGACAGGGAAACTCATTCCATTTTGATGTATTACTGTATTTACAAACAGTTTGGATAGCAGCCTTAGGATAGCTGCTGCTGGCAGTGTTTGTACAACATAGCATGCATTTGGCAAATCAGTTTCATGATTAGGTTTGGTCATCTCCTACACAAGAAATCCCACACCTTAAATCCAGATGGTGAGTTTGAAATACATGACGCAATCCCTATTTAGAGGGTTCTCAGCTTTCAGCGTCTGTACCCCTCGATTCATGGTTCATGTGCTCATATGCAGTGAGTACAGTAGATAGTGGAAATGATTACATCAACTTTATGATTTAATACCTGCATTATATCTATAAATATACATTGTAACTGCTTTATGTAACAAAGGTTAAAATATTGTTATCACTGTCTCGACAGTGGCAACAGAAAGTCTTCTGGACTTAGAACTCAAGTGTAACTTAAACATTCACAAACACTCACAACCTTATACTCTATAATGTGGTATTAGTTTACATTGACATTTGAGGGATATTTCCGACATATAATTTTGCGCATGACCATGCTAAACAGTGCATACAAATTTAGCGCACAATGAACAATGTAAGAAAAAGGTATACTTTCTTTAAAATACTGATCAAGTTCATATTTTGAGAATGATCTACTTCAACATCTCCTTGGCCTCAAAAGGTTCCTTCTCAAACCAATCACTCTGCTTAGCTTTGTGTTCAACCCTGCATGCAGACTGTGTTTAGGGATTCATTAAATATTAAATACAATAACAACATTCAGTGCAGGTTTGCAAAAAGAACAACTTACTGTTAAATGTCATTGGTGGAGGGAGAAGAGTGTAGCTGTGGCTGGTCCTCGGGGTGGTGGGAGGGGTCACGCTGGGGACACTAGCCCCAGCAGCTTCCCTCTGAGCTGGGCTGAGATGGTGTATCTCAGAGGCTTGAGTGTGAGCCCGTACGAGCAGTTCAGACTGGTGAGTTCAGACGGGTTTCTCTCAAAGCTACACTGGTGCAGCAAGATGGCTGAAAATAAAAAGACCTCCACTTTGGCAATCTGGTCGCCGATACACCTCCGCTTCCCTGCAGAGAAGATCATGACGCCGCTGGTCAGGTCCTTGTTGAGGTCACCGTTGTGGTTCAGGAAGCGTGAGGGGTCGAAGATGTGAGGGTCCTTCCACTTGAGAGGGTCGTGGTTGACGGACCACTGGTTGATGAACACCACGGTGTCTTTGGGGATGTGCAGGCCTTCGATGGTGACGTCCGAGGTGGTGTAGTGAGGGATGGTGACAGGCACGAAGCTGGTGTAGCGCAGGGTCTCGTAGATGAAGGCGTCCAGGTAGGCCAGGCTGCTCCTGTCCTCTATGGTGGGTAGCCGGTCTCTGCCCACCACCTTGTCCACCTGGTC
Organism: Thaleichthys pacificus; assembly: GCA_023658055.1. NCBI lineage: Eukaryota > Metazoa > Chordata > Actinopteri > Osmeriformes > Osmeridae > Thaleichthys > Thaleichthys pacificus. The sequence goes on along the minus strand of CM042866.1, from coordinate 702,535 downwards.
CTGCAGTTTGGCTTGGATGTCGGGATACTTGATTAAAAGCAGCATGATCCACTGTAGAAAGGTGGACATGGTGTCTTGCCCTGCGCCGATGAGGTCTGTGACAGTCGCCTCCACATAGTCCTTGGTCAGGCTGCTGTGCTCCCCGTGCTCGATGATGTTGATGATGGCGTCGCTCATGTCCCTCGTCACCTCGGGGTCGAACGTCTCCCTGTGCTGCAACACCTTGCTTTTCACAAAGGAAAAAAACTCCTTGTTGAGGTGTTTGAAGTTCTGATAGACGCTGCGGACGGGGTTGGGAAAGGACTGGAGCCAGGGCATGACGTCCACCAGACTGCCAGCTCCCACCGTCTCTCCAAACTTCTCCAGGCTCCCCAGCAGGGTCCTAAACTCCAGATCATCGTGTCCGTAACGTTTACCGAAGCACAGCGCACAGATGACGTTGGCGGCAGCTACCGTGAATTCACGAGAGGGATCGCAGTAGCTCCCACCAGCGCTCATCCTCAGAAACACCTGCACCAGATCCATCGCCTCTGCCATGATATGCTGCTCAAAGGCTTTCTTGGTCTGACTGTTTGCAGAGGTAAACGCTCTGAGTGTTGACTGAGCGATCCGTCGGTGCATCTTCCACTGTTTGCTGTAGCTAGTGAAGGTCAAACTCCTGCCCCCAGACACAGATTGAAAAGATATGAAGTTGGGTCTGCCTGCAAACTCTGTGCTGTGTTGGACCAGGGCCTGTCTGATTGCCTTGTCTCCGTTGAGGACCACGATGTCGTTGCAGCCCAGCCTTATCTGATACACGTTCCCGTACTTCTTGGCCAGTCTGGAGAAGGTGATGTGGGGCATCTGGCCCAGCTGCATGGCGTTTCCCACCAGCGGCCAGGCGAAGGGTCCTGGCAGCCTTCTCTTCAGACGCAGGTTCCTGACCCACAGACAAGCTTCCAGACAGAAGAGGAACACCAAGGTGGCCACCAGAGCAGGCTGGACCTGCCCGCTCCACTCCCTGATGCTGCTGCTGCTCTCCACCCCCCAGGCTGGGTCCAGCAGGGACATTCTGACCAGGTCTTCCTTAAAAAGCTCAAACTAGTGTAAAATAATAAGTACGATTATCTTATTTTCAGTCTAATGCTAATGTTGGTAAAAAAGTTCTGTCTTTGATGCAGTGAAATGAATCCATGTGAAAACAAAAAATCAATATTATTCTGATTCAATAACTGCCTCTAAGATCATGGTAGTAGACTGATTCCAGAACTCCTGGGCAGAGAATCTCAGATGAGTGGAAATATAGTTTTCTAAGCTGTTGTCTTTAGTCAATATTTTTCGTCAAGATTTAAGACTTTAGTGTCTGGTTTAGCTTCACTGCTGCCTCTTATATGTTTGCAGTTGGGGGGCAGGGCTCAACATAACACACTCCTCCCATTGTTGTAACCAAGGAGACCAGCTGTATTATCTTTCTGCTGCTGGACCTTGAGGCGCGCGATGGCGACGTGAACGCGCAGGCGCTGCGGCAGCCTGTGAGGATGAGAAGCAGCAACTGGTGACAAGTTCGAAAGTAAAATTTGAGCCATTAAATCCAAACTTGAGACATTAAAATCCAGAATTTACGTTGGGTTATTTTTGGTAGTGTGCCTCAGAACTCCAGAGCGCATTTGGCGAGATCAGCGCGTATTGTATACGGTTGTCTCACGTGCGTGTTTACCATTTGAATGATTTTACACGATGGGAACTGGATTGTTGATCCTTATAATTTCCCTACATCATATGGCTACAGTTTCACTGTCTGTGAAGACTTATAAATAAAAAGTGTTTTCTGTTTTAACACATTTAAAAGCAAGACCTGTTCATCTTTATATCTTTATTAAATAAATAACCTGTTGACAAGTAGTGCATTTGTAGAATATATATTTACATTTCTGTCGTATGTCTTTGGTAGCGTGCTTTGGACATATGTCTGTGAATTCCATCTGCTTAGATTAACGGTTGAAACCCGTTTTCAAAATCATATACTCAAAATAAAATAGGTATTTTCTTTTGCATGAAACAGATCACCTTCGCGAGTGCGTGTCGAACTCCAACAGAGTGCAGTGAAAGTTGCACGCTCACGGACCCCCACCTCATTTGTCAAACTCGTCAGGTTAGTTTGTTAACCATCAGTGTTCCATTTCACACATGCACATGCTTGGCTTTAATTCACTCCGATTAACACTTAATCACATAACCTTAAAAGGGTTTTAAATTCATGTAATTTCCTTGTTCACCAGAGTTAGACAATATTTCGTAGCTGACAACATTTTTGTAAATGTACAACAAAACAAAGACTTCTTACAAAATGGCCTCAACAATTTAAATGAGAACGTGAAAATGTCATGTTACAATAGCAGTACATGATCTAATTAGACTTGAGTGCTTATACAACAGACCTAAAGCACAATACTAGCATAGACTGTCTATAAAATATTAATATTCACATTCTAGCTGGTCTCATGCAACAGAGTTCCTCACAGCTTAACAATGCAGACAGTCTCTGCAACTTTGCATGACAATCCTGTTGCAGCTGTGCAGCACCCAACAGAAACTTTATATAAAATAAAACTTATATAAACTCCCCTCTTTGGTCGCTTTCCTCAAAAGCTACAGGAAAATTCTCACCTGACACACAATAAATGGAGATCTTCTTGAACACTTTCTCAGACATAGTGTTGAATACTATATAAAGACGAGTGGGTTCCAGGCTTGTATAATTATGTTAGCGACACGCGGCAGAGAGTAATAAGTGTGTTGGCCTGCAGGTATGAAATACAGTATTCATTTCACCTTGTCAAGTAATGCGCCCAGTCTTGTGGATGGATGCTGCTTCAGACACGAGCGCACACTGATCCTGGTATTGATTCTTCTAACCTTTCAGTTCAAAGACTAATTTTTGTTCCCCAGGCAAAACTTTTTTTTCTTTCATTGCCAAAGAAGAAATTTGTGTTTCTTGTTTCCCCGCTAACTGGGAAGTTTATTTTTGCAGGGAGGTGGTGAGTCCAATGACGCTAATTGAAGCACTAACCCGTTTCTGAAGCAGGGCAGTAAGCTAGGGGACAGAGACTGCAGTAATACTGCAGCACAGTGATTCATTATCGGGGCGCGGGGAAGGCAGAGGAGGACTGTGGGTGGGGTAGCATGGGGCTGGTGTCCATATTCAAGCAAGAAACCTCATTCATCTTTGAATGGCACAGTTTATCCAAAGAGAGAATAAAACGGCCTGAATATCAAATAAGGCTTCACATGTGTTTTATGAAAATTCAATCTTTTTAAATAAATGTAATTTCTATATGAATGACCATAAATTGTATAGAAAATAAATATTAAAAACACAATTTTTGCTCAGATTTTTGCTCTGATCACATGTCAAAGGGAACATTAAGCAAAATGTTTCACTACAACTTTGCATACATTCTTGTTACTCTATGAATGGAGGTTAGGAAGTTCTTACAAGTCGGACATTAATAGGGATCAGACACAGCTGCCTGTTCCATACTGCAGGATATATATCCTCCATAGTGCAGGATATATATCCTCCATACTGCAGGGTATATATCCTCCATACTGCAGGATATATATCCTCCATAGTGCAGGGTATATATCCTCCATACTGCAGGGTATATATCCTCCATACTGCAGGATATATATCCTCCATACTGCAGGGTATATATCCTCCATACTGCAGGGATATATATCCTCCATACTGCAGGGTATATATCCTCCATACTGCAGGATATATATCCTCCATACTGCAGGGTATATATCCTCCATACTGCAGGATATATATCCTCCATACTGCAGGGTATATATCCTCCATACTGCAGGGTATATATCCTCCATACTGCAGGATATATATCCTCCATACTGCAGGGTATATATCCTCCATAGCTGCAGGGTATATATCCTCCATACTGCAGGGTATATATCCTCCATACTGCAGGATATATATCCTCCATACTGCAGGGTATATATCCTCCATACTGCAGGGTATATATCCTCCATACTGCAGGGTATATATCCTCCATACTGCAGGGTATATATCCTCCATACTGCAGGGTATATATCCTCCATACTGCAGGGTATATATCCTCCATACTGCAGGGTATATATCCTCCATACTGCAGGGTATATATCCTCCATACTGCAGGGTATATATCCTCCATAGTGCAGGGTATATATCCTCCATACTGCAGGGTATATATCCTCCATACTGCAGGATATATATCCTCCATACTGCAGGGTATATATCCTCCATACTGCAGGTATATATCCTCCATACTGCAGGATATATATCCTCCATACTGCAGGGTATATATCCTCCATACTGCAGGGTATATATCCTCCATACTGCAGGATATATATCCTCCATACTGCAGGGTATATATCCTCCATACTGCAGGGTATATATCCTCCATACTGCAGGGTATATATCCTCCATACTGCAGGTATATATCCTCCATACTGCAGGGTATATATCCTCCATACTGCAGGATATATATCCTCCATACTGCAGGATATATATCCTCCATAGTGCAGGATATATATCCTCCATACTGCAGGGTATATATCCTCCATACTGCAGGATATATATCCTCCATACTGCAGGGTATATATCCTCCATAGTGCAGGGTATATATCCTCCATACTGCAGGATATATATCCTCCATACTGCAGGGTATATATCCTCTATACTGCAGGGTATATATCCTCCATACTGCAGGATATATATCCTCCATACTGCAGGGTATATATCCTCCATACTGCAGGGTATATATCCTCCATACTGCAGGGTATATATCCTCCATACTGCAGGATATATATCCTCCATACTGCAGGGTATATATCCTCCATAGTGCAGGGTATATATCCTCCATACTGCAGGGTATATATCCTCCATACTGCAGGATATATATCCTCCATACTGCAGGGTATATATCCTCCATACTGCAGGATATATATCCTCCATACTGCAGGGTATATATCCTCCATACTGCAGGGTATATATCCTCCATACTGCAGGGTATATATCCTCCATACTGCAGGATATATATCCTCCATACTGCAGGGTATATATCCTCCATACTGCAGGGTATATATCCTCCATACTGCAGGGTATATATCCTCCATACTGCAGGGTATATATCCTCCATACTGCAGGGTATATATCCTCCATACTGCAGGGTATATATCCTCCATACTGCAGGGTATATATCCTCCATACTGCAGGGTATATATCCTCCATGGAAAACATGGAGAACAGAAGCAAAAATCACAGTTGATTCCTGATTTAACAAAAAAATAAATTTTGTCTGGTTGAGTTCATCAACTGAATAGTCGTAGTATTTTTTTTCACACTTTTCACATAATTTCCTTTTTCCAAAGTCTTTAATGTGTTGTTGCGGTGTTTCTGAAAACAGAGTCTCTGGTCCAACATGAGACAGCGATATTTACCAAGACCCAGGCTAACCAAGACCCAGGCTAACCAAGACCCAGGCTAACCAAGACCCAGGCTAACCAAGGGGGATGGCTGGTTCCTGCTTGTCTCTCTGTTCTGTGGTTGGATGGGGAATCCTTCCCCTCCCTGGACGTAACACTACACCCTAACCCCCCCCCCCCCCCGTACAGAACTCTCTCCATACACATGTGGCCTCTCTCTAATCAGACCCAGGTTTACTAGAGGGGGGGGGGGTCTCGTGTGTGCATTTGCGTGTGGCTGCCGTGTTTGCCTGTGATTATCTCCTGTAGCCTGGCTGTGAAAGGTTGGCCCTGACCCCTAGCTGACTCGGCTGGGAGGGGGGCAGAGGGGGGCTGGGGAGATGGGGGTCTACCTGTGACATGTACTGCGCTGGAGGAGGGCAGTGCTGGGGCCGACATTGGCTTGTGGAAACAGAGCCAGCGGTGGACTGTGCTGGTCTGCGTAGCCCTGCGGCTCTGGAGCTAATCACTGTTTACTAGTCTCATTTCCACTTCTCAGTGAGCTACTGTCACGCACAGTACCGCCAGGAGGAAGGAAGGAGGGGGAGCAGGGGGTGCAGGGAGAGGGCGCAGGGAGAGGGGGAGGGAGAGGAAGGGGGAGCAGGGGAGCAGGGAGAGGGAGCAGGGAGAGGAAGGGGGAGCAGGGAGAGGGGGAGGGAGAGGAAGGGGGAGCAGGGGGAGGAAGGGGGTGCAGGGAGAGGGAGCAGGGAGAGGAAGGGGGAGCAGGGGGAGCAGGGAGAGGGCGCAGGGAGAGGGGGAGCAGGGAGAGGAAGGGGGAGCAGGGAGAGGAAGGGGGAGCAGGGGGAGCAGGGAGAGGGCGCAGGGAGAGGGAGGGGGAGCAGGGAGAGGAAGGGGGAGCAGGGAGAGGGAGAGAGAGGGAGCAGGGAGAGGGAGGGGGAGCAGGGAGAGAGAGGGAGCAGGGAGAGAGAGGGGGAGCAGGGAGAGGGAGGGGGAGCAGGGAGAGGGAGAGAGAGAGGGAGCAGGGAGAGGGAGGGGGAGCAGGGAGAGAGAGGGGAGCAGGGAGAGGGAGAGAGAGGGAGCAGGGAGAGGGAGGGGGAGCAGGGAGAGAGAGGGAGCAGGGAGAGGGAGAGAGAGGGAGCAGGGAGAGGGAGGGGGAGCAGGGAGAGAGAGGGAGCAGGGAGAGGGAGAGGAGAGGGAGCAGGGAGAGGGAGGGGGAGCAGGGAGAGAGAGGGAGCAGGGAGAGGGAGAGAGAGGGAGCAGGGAGAGGGACGGACAGGCAGTTGGGGAGCCGATGGGACTCTGGAAAGGGGGAGAGCAGACTCAACCAAAACAGCCTCTGGGCTCTGGGCCCTCCCTCCAGCCACGCAGGTAACACCGGACACTGCAAGGTCAGATGTACATGTTCAAGATCAGTGGGCTTTGGGGTGGGGGGGGGGTGTTGAGACACTGGTCTTCCTGACAAACATGGTCACTGTCTGGACTGTTGAGTACACGACTTAGAAAGGAAAACAGTATAACCACAACAACAACAAAAACCTTTGGGCACCATTCATGTCAGTGGAATGATAACATCTTGAGTTTGTGGTTGGAGGAAGAAGCCTTGTCACGTAACGTGGATTCAAGTTAAACGATGGCTGTCAACCATCCACTTTTTTCTCAAAACTTTCTTTTCAAAACTTTTTTTTCACACACATAGTGAAAGAAGAAGAGAGGAAAAGAGAGAAAGATTTCACTAGCCTGGTCCTAACCAGACTCTCGTACATTTCATTTGTACAGAGGGTCTGGGATCGCTCCATTGACAAGCGTAAACTTCCTTGAAGGTGGGTTGAAGTTTAAAACTATTGGATCTGCCCAGAGCCACTCTGACCTGCTATAACCAATCGCTAGCGTTCGCCTTAGCCAACTCCTTCACCACTACTGGAACGGAGCTAGCTGCCGTAGCTGGAAAATCAAACTGTTCCCGAACCCCGTGGGGAGGAGGGCCACAACATCATGGCCACCAACAAAACTTAGCAAAGATTGTTTTTGCTCCGGCTTTAAATATTTTTTCGACCTTCAACATATTTTATCTAAATGTATTTTTTGTTATTTTCAAAACTTTTTTTCTCCCCATTTTCTTTGTCAATACTTTTTTTCAAATTATTTTTTCAACCTTTCAAAAAAATACATTAGAAACGTATTTTTCAAAACAAACAAAAAACACAGTTCACACACATAGTGAAAGGAGAAGAGAGAGATCAGGCCACCCAATACAGATTTAAACTAAAGTAACGGAGCCTGGCTTGAAAATGTAAGAAGCAGAAAGATATTTGTGTAAAAAAAATTGAGAGTGAAAGTAAAAAGTTGTCAGAAAATTTTACTGTGAAGTAAAGTACTGATACCAGAACAATCTATTAGTAACAATGTATTAGTACTTAGTTACTTCCAATCTTTGGAAGTAGGCAAATCAACTTTCTTGTACGAGTAAGCGTAAAAACGTCCTGAAAGCAAAATAAGTTATCAGAATTTAACAAATTATTTAAATATCTTAAATTAAAGTGTAGTGCAGCGTTCTTATGAAGCGCGATGTACTGTAGATGACAGTAGTCCTACTCTGACATCCATGATACATCCCATAATATGGCCTCATCCGTCGCTCGGTCCATGCAAATATACATTATCAATTAAAAATCTTTGGGGGGAGGCGAGAGGTTAAGGTGAATGAGGGTAGGATGACGTAACAACAACTGTTTACATAACTGCTGCCTGTGAAGTCACTTGCAGCCTAGCCTGCAAAACATTCTCAAGAGACCAAACTTCAGAACAATTTCGTTTTGGATTTTACCATGTTCTTTCCACGTGTAAGACGATCCGCGTGACATATCTTTACCCCAGGTAGCACTGATTACGACACGTGTTATGTTCACGTATTGTTTCTTCTTCTGTTGAGTTTTTGCGTGCTTGGAAATGGAGCTGGGATGAGCTTGCGTGCCATGTCGGCCTAGCGTGCGTAAAGCCTCCACCCCCCAGAGAGCGGGGGGTGGAGATTCTACTAGCAGATTAAAATGAGCCAAAGTAGGGAAAAGTAGAAATGGCTTCGAGATGACCCGTCACCCCGATATCGGTCTCGGTGCTCATCCTTTGCCGGCTGACAGACCAGTTCGGCTCAGTAAGTTTGCATTTCCCACCTTAACGCCAGCTGTGCGTAATAATGAGCTGTGTGCGCTTTTCCAGCTTTTCTTTGAAATTCCCCGACTATGCATCACATCCCTTTCGCATACTTAAAGCACTGATGATCTCACAACTCGGGGAAATTGGCCTAATTGATTCAGTAATTGTTTTAGAAGACACTTTCTTTGACTAATTTAAAAAATGTTCCTGAAAAAAGAGAATCAAAAGAGCTGTTTTGTAAAGTGTGAAATAAAATGGTTAAGATAAATTATGGAGACATTTATAGCTGGAGCCAAGACGTGTAATCACAAGGTCTTCTTTTGTATTGCATACTATTATAATAATTAAATTGCATATTATATATTTAAATCATTTTGTTTGTGTCATGTTTGTGTCAAACAAATACGTATTTTATTTTCTAAGGCTGGGGGAACTTACAAAATACCATGTCTATGTGTGAGTGTGTGCTAGTGTGTGTGTGAGTGAGTGAGTGTGGTGTGTGAGTGTGTGAGTGTGGTGTGTGTGTGTGAGTGTGTGAGTGAGTGAGTGTGGTGTGTGTGTGTGAGTGTGAGTGTGTGAGTGAGTGTGAGTGTGTGAGTGAGTGAGTGTGTGTGAGTGAGTGTGTGAGTGTGGTGTGTGAGTGTGTGTGTGAGTGCGTGTGTGTGTGTGTGAGTGAGTGAGTGAGTGAGTGTGTGAGAGTGTGTGAGTGAAGTTTTAAAGCATCTGGATTGTTTTCAGTCATGGTGTAAAGGCACATTATAGCAGGGCACTGTTCCTGTTCTATCACTGCACTATTGTACTTCACGTGTCTTAGGCTAGTATAGGTTTATAAGGTTAGTATAGGTTATTATGTGTATTTAGAGGTTTAGTATACTGTATTGGATATTGAATATTATTTGTATATTAGGAGGTTTACTATATTTCATCTTATCATAGATGTAATCTATGTTCTGTGTACTTATATGTTATGTGATACCAGGTTGCTTGCGTTGTCTGTTGAATTTCAGTGCCCAGTCTGACCCTGTGTTGTTCTGTGCATCTGACAATAAAATATTTGGAGTTGAACTAGCAGGGCACAGCTGACTCTGATTTCTGCCTCTGTTCTAGCAGGGCACAGCTGACTCTGATTTCTGCCTCTGTTCTAGCAGGGCACAGCTGACTCTGATTGCTGCCTCTGTTGTAGCAGGGCACAGCTGACTCTGATTGCTGCCTCTGTTCTCATCATGAGTGTGTGAGGGGAGTGTGTGTCAGGGGAGAGTGTGTGTGAGGGGAGAGTGTGTGTGAGGGGAGAGTGTGTGTGAGGGGAGAGTGTGTGTGAGGGGAGAGTGTGTGTCAGGGGAGAGTGTGTGTGAGGGGAGAGTGTGTGTGAGGGGAGAGTGTGTGTGAGGGGAGAGTGTGTGTGAGGGGAGAGTGTGTGTGAGGGGAGAGTGTGTGGGCTTGCTGTTGAAGCTGGTGTGCAGCTTGCCTCACCACTGTGTCTGCAGGGCTGTAAATTACAAGGAGTAATTACTGTTTCGGAGTCGACATGCTCTTTACCGAAACCAGGAAGTGAGTCGGGTGTTTGAATCCCTTAAAAATGCCCCTTTCCAGTTCTCTGAACTGAATGCCGCCATTCGCTTCAGTACCTGTGTTTCTCCTGTCGTGTTTTCACTGCAAACAACGAAGAGATTTGAACTGTTTGTCTGAATCCCACAGCTCATCTGTCCGTGTGGGAGACACAGTGACAGAGGGAATGTGACATGCTGACGTGCGCATAAAGTACGCTTAATGTACGCTTAATGTACGCTTAATGTGCGTTTAATGTACGCTTAATGTACGCTTAATGTGCGTTTAATGTGCGTTTAATGTGCTTTTAATTTCTGTTTAATGTGTGTTACATGTGTGTTACATGCACATATTTTCTAGATGGATAGAGAGAGACCCAGGAGTGTTTCCCACAGCAGGATGTAAATCAGCATCATTTGAATGTTTTGCATTTCAAACACTCTTCATCTGACCATAGAAAGAGAGAGGGAGAGACAGAGAGACATAGAAAGAAAAAGAGGGAGAGAGACAGATAGAGAGGGAGAGGGGGGAAAGCCTCCCCAGTCATGGGTGAACACCAGCCTCAGAGGCTCTCATGCTGGATGTGTTTCACATGGTCCTGGGGGTCCGGGGGGCACCTGGGGGCCCGGGGGCACCCTGCCCAGGTCATCTGGCCCAGACCTGCTATATCTGCCTCAGCCGGCAGCAGATCAGCAGGATACAAATGAAATGTATTTCTGTGAGAGCTCTGGAGTACTGGCCTCAGTCAGAGGGTCTGTTTCCACGGAGAGCTCTGGAGTACTGGCCTCAGTCAGAGGGTCTGTTTCCACGGAGAGCTCTGAAGTACTGGCCTCAGTCAGAGGGTCTGTTTCCACGGAGAGCTCTGAAGTACTGGCCTCAGTCAGAGGGTCTGTTTCCACGGAGGCTCTGAGTACTGGCCTCAGTCAGAGGGTCTGTTGAACACGGAGAGCTCTGGAGTACTGGCCTCAGTCAGAGGGTCTGTTTCCACGGAGAGCTCTGAAGTAACTGGCCTCAGTCAGAGGGTCTGTTTCCACGGAGAGCTCTGGAGCTGAGGTTATCTGAGGTCTTCTGGACAGAACAGCTCCAATGTTGTGTTCAGCCAGATGGCTCTGGTGTGTTTGGGCCTAACCAGGCAGCATGACATGCCCTGTTACTGGTCCCCTGGACCAGCTGGGTGAGAGGGAACAGTTTCTGCTGCCAATAGGACCCACCAACACGTCCCAGGATTCAGTCTGAGATCCTGGTGAGGGGAGGGGTGATGGCTGGTCCCCTCCCTCCCTCCCCCCCCACCCCCCCTCTCTCCCTCCCTCCCCCCCCCCCCTCCCCCCACCCCCCCCTCCCTCCCCCCCCCTCCCCCCCCTCCCTCCCTCCCTCCCTCCCTGCCTCCCTCCCTCCCTCCCCCCCTCCCTCCCTCCCCCTCTCCTCCTCTGCTCCACTCCCTCTCTTCACCAGCTCTGTCACTCCTAATCTGGGTTGCTGTGTGGCTGCAGCATGACAGGACACATGACTCTGTCCCTGCGTGAGAAGGCTGGCTGCTCTGTGGCTTGTTTTCTTTGCGTGACCATGTCCTCCTCCCTGTCACTCCTGCCACCTCCCGCTGAGCCCGCCACGACCCCTTTCACGCCCTCGTTAGCCAGAGCACTGCTGGTTTATTTGCTTTGGCCAGTCGCCCGTGTGAAAGGCTCATTCGGACCCGGTGTAGGGGAGTGGGGTCATGGAGGGGTAGGACAGGAGGTGTGGAGGAGCAGGGCCGGCCGGCGGGGGGGAGGTTGGATGAGGTGGAAGTGAGGGGGTGTTGGTTCGGGTGAGATGACGTTCATGTTTATTTAGAGCAATGGTGTGTGTGCGTGTGTGTGGGTGGGTGGGGGGGTTCTGATAGTGTGTGACTGTGTGTGCTTGCAGGGGTGCGTGTGTGTGGTGGTGTGTGTGTGTGGTGGTGTGTGTGTGTGTGGTGGTGTGTGTGTGGTGGTGTGTGTGTGTGTGGTGGTGTGTGTGTGTGGTGGTGTGTGTGTGTGGTGGTGTGTGTGTGTGTGGTGTGTGTGTGTGTGGTGGTGTGTGTGTGTGTGGTGGTGTGTGTGTGTGTGGTGGTGTGTGTGTGTGTGGTGTGTGTGTGGTGGTGTGTGTGTGGTGGTGTGTGTGTGTGGTGGTGTGTGTGTGTGTGGTGGTGTGTGTGTGTGGTGGTGTGTGTGTGTGTGGTGGTGTGTGTGTGTGTGGTGGTGTGTGTGTGTGTGTGGTGGTGTGTGTGTGTGGTGGTGTGTGTGTGTGTGTGGTGGTGTGTGTGTGTGTGGTGTGTGTGTGTGTGGTGGTGTGTGTGTGTGGTGGTGTGTGTGTGTGTGGTGGTGTGTGTGGTGGTGTGTGTGTGTGGTGGTGTGTGTGGTGGTGTGTGTGTGTGGTGGTGTGTGTGTGTGGTGTGTGTGTGTGTGTGGTGTGTGTGTGGTGGTGTGTGTGTGTGTGGTGTGTGTGTGTGGTGGTGTGTGTGTGTGTGACCTCTCCCTGCCTGCTGAAAGAGAAATCTGCCCCCACTGTATCTGCTGTTGAGCAAGGACATGGACATGCAGGTCATCTAGAGTTTACAGATCGGGCTGGGGTCTGTGAGGCTGCTGGGGTCTGTGAGGCTGCTGGGGTCTGTGAGGCTGCTGGGGTCTGTGAGGCTGCTGGGGTCTGTGAGGCTGCTGGGGTCTGTGAGGCTGCTGGGGTCTGTCAGGCTGCTGGGGTCTGTGAGGCTGCTGGGGTCTGTGAGGCTGCTGGGGTCTGTGAGGCTGCTGGGGTCTGTGAGGCTGCTGGGGTCTGTCAGGCTGCTGGGGTCTGTGAGGCTGCTGGGGTCTGTGAGGCTGCTGGGGTCTGTGAGGCTGCTGGGGTCTGTGAGGCTGCTGGGGTCTGTGAGGCTGCTGGGGTCTGTGAGGCTGCTGGGGTCTGTCAGGCTGCTGGGGTCTGTGAGGCTGCTGGAGTCTGTCAGGCTGCTGGGGTCTGTGAGGCTGCTGGGGTCTGTGAGGCTGCTGGGGTCTGTGAGGCTGCTGGGGTCTGTGAGGCTGCTGGGCTGCTGGGCTGAGCTGCACCCTGTGTCAGGGACTTCTCTGACGAGGTCAGGAGGTCAGACAGGAAGTGAGTGTGGAAGGTGCAGTGTGTCATTAATGTGTTGATTTGACTGTCTGCAGTGTTTAATGGACTATGATCAGAACGACAGAAGGAGATTCGACTGTGTGTGGAGGATTGTGAGTACTGTTCATCCAGAGGGTCTGTGTGTGTTCACTCACACATGCACCACACACACACACATGCACCACACACACACACATTTCTATGAGCACTGAGAGCGTGTACAGACCAGACATCCAGGATGGTGATCCTGTGGGCCAGACAGCAGACCAGGATGAATCCCATAAAGGATGAATCCCGTAAAGGATGAATCCCATAAATCAGCAGCAGTTCAGACTTCAGGCAGACGTCACAAGTATGTTCCAGATTAACCTCTGCCTCCATCCCAGGCAGAGCCCTCCCTGGCCTCACCTGCTCCCTGGCCCTCCCTGGCCCTCCCTGGCCCTCCCTGGCCTCACCTGCTCCCTGGCCCTCCCTGGCCCTCCCTGGCCCTCCCTGGCCTCACCTGCTCCCTGGCCCTCCCTGGCCCTCCCTGGCCCTCCCTGGTCCTCCCTGGCCCGGGAGCAGGTGGGGCCTGGATGGAAACACAGACTTGCTTTAGAAGTCAAACGCTTCACTTTCTGTGAACAAAAGTTGAACCCCTATACTTATGCATGTATACTTTGTTGGGACAATATTTCAGTCCCTGAAGGTTCTTGTTTAGGTCACATGACAGCACGTTCCTGAAAGAGCTGCACACTCCAAGTCATCAAGGAACCGTGAGTCGAGGTAAACATTTCTCAATTTCTTCCCAATTTAGCAAACAGGTCGTTATCAACCAGCAACACTGCTGTCGAGCTTGGAAACAGTATTTCATCAGTGCCATCATCACGTAGCTTAATGGGCACTTGTACCATGCTGAAGAGATTTATTCTCTCCAAATGAAAATTCAGCGACCGCAAATTGTGCGGTTTGTCCGATGGTACTTTGAAACAGTTTTATCCCGGGCTGAGATGTTCCCCTGAGGAGCTCCGACTTCCATGAATGACAAATGAGAGACATTACAAACAGGCCACTGAAACAGCTTCCTCCCTCCCCTTCCTGGAAACAGGCGTTTCTGGTGGTCCCTGATTGTAAACTGCTACTAGTGCAAACACACATAGATGCAAACAAAATCTGATTGGGATTGGCATGCGATTGTATACTCGCTGGAAACACAGCCTGCTGGAAGCACAGCCTTGTAAACGAAGAGTCTCACACTCGGATGTGTAAAGTAGAAATCTACAGAGGGAACAAAATCTCACTAGCAAGAGACACATGAATCCCTCAGAGACAGAGAGAGACAGAGAGAGACAGACAGAGAGACAGAGAGAGACAGAGAGAGACAGACAGAGAGACAGAGAGAGACAGAGAGAGACAGAGAGAGACAGAGAGAGAGAGACAGAGAGAGACAGAGAGAGACAAGAGAGACAGAGAGAGACAGACAGAGAGACAGACAGAGAGAGCTATCTAGCCAGAGACAAATGAATCCCTCAGAGAATGCCACACTTGAGCAATAGTCTGACTAAACTGAAAACAGATCCCTGTGGGCTAGGAGCACACACACGTACACACGTACACACACACCCCACATCCTGCTGCACTTCTACCCAGAATGCTTGTCCCCAGGGGAAATGACAGATAAGCATCTCACGACTGCTTTCTCTCTCTGGTCCCAGACAAACGCTCCGCTGCATCACGCTAATTAAACCAGGATGTTGAAGAACATTTTGGTTTTGGAATTCAGATTTTTCGTTGTAAAGCAGCGGATCTTGCTTTTTAAATGAACTACAAGACAAAGTCATCAATTTTTTGATAAGAAACATTATTAATCATTAATAAAACATTAATAATCAGATAGACTTTCAACAATGCCTTTGGATAAAAAAATGGTTTTGTTTCTACCTGTTGTGGTATTGAAACATGGATAACTTTAGTGCCGAAGCGAAGCATGAATCAGCTCTTTTATTTAAAGTCTTCATCATTGTGGGAAAACTATTACCGCTTCTGCAAGGCAAAATAACACAACTTAACCAAGTGTGAATTTTAAAGGGAACATAACAGCCAAGTCACTGAAAGACAAACCAGGCAAAAAGCTTGAAAGAATCCAGACCTCCTTCCTTTCCTCACCATAGTGCTTCCTGTCCCAAAAGTGTGGGACCAAACGAGAAGTTATGAGTTTGGCTCAAATTCCCTTGGAAATACGAGCGCGTTGGTCTAATACGCTTGCGGTATCCTCAGTCCAGCAGCTTCATCTGAAAGATTGATTTCTACATTCTGTGTAGATCAGTTCTATTGTGAAAGCATGTGTGGAGATAGTGGAGATGTGTAAACTTCCAACATCATGGCATGTTTTATCAGCGTTTTGTAAGCTGGTGCAGTGTGTGCTGGTCGTGTCAGTAGCATGTCAGCTAGCTGCCCGTGGGAGCCGGCTGCATCAGGGTGTGATTTGTGGAAGTGTGGGTGACTGATGGGGTAATAGTGCTGCAAGGTCACAGGTCAAGGGGTTAATGTGTTTCCCCGGCCGGGAGAGGGGGGTGGGGGCACCCCCATGCGTGCCACGGAGCAGCCAGCCCCCCTGCCTCCCTGCCCCCCTGCCCCCCTGCCCCCCCTCCCTGACGTGAGAAGGGCAGACGGACTCCGTGGGGAGGAGAGGCATGACATCAGAGGGCAGATCCCCCCCCGTTCTGAATGCTTTTACAGGTTCACCCCCCCGCCATCCCCCCTGCCGCCCCACACAGCATGCCCCCCTTGCAACACACACGCAAACACACAGCATGTCGTCTCCCAGTTCTCCAGTCCTCCAGTCCTCCAGCCCCTCCAGCCCTCCAGTCCTCCAGTCCCTCCAGTCCTCCAGTCCCTCCAGTCCCTCCAGTCCTCCAGTCCTCCAGTCCTCCAGTCCTCCAGCCCCTCCAGTCCTCCAGTCCCTCCAGTCCTCCAGTCCTCCAGCCCCTCCGGTCCTCCAGTCCCTCCAGTCCCTCCAGTCCTCCAGTCCTCCAGTCCCTCCAGTCCCTCCAGTCCTCCAGTCCTCCAGTCCCTCCAGTCCCTCCAGTCCTCCAGTCCCTCCAGTCCCTCCAGTCCTCCAGTCCTCCAGTCCTCCAGTCCTCCAGCCCCTCCAGTCCTCCAGTCCCTCCAGTCCTCCAGTCCTCCAGTCCCTCCAGTCCTCCAGTCCTCCAGTCCTCCAGCCCCTCCGGTCCTCCAGTCCCTCCAGTCCCTCCAGTCCTCCAGTCCTCCAGTCCTCCAGTCCTCCAGCCCCTCCAGTCCTCCAGTCCCTCCAGTCCTCCAGTCCTCCAGTCTTCCAGTCCCTGCTTAGCAGCTGATGAGAGGTAAATGTGAGTAGTAAGAGAGAGACAGAAGTGATTCCTACCTCACGGGATACAGAGAGACAAGCTGGAGAGGGCAGCTGGAGAGGGCAGCTGGAGAGGGCAGCTGCAGAGACAGCGTGTCTCAGGGAAGTGTCTTGCTCTCTCCTTTCCATCCATTCATTTTAGCTCCCAAAGCAGATACTCTATGCATTGTGTTTCCCAACTCCCCAATCACAACCTGCAACCTGAAAGCACCCCTCTCACTTCCCCCTCCACCCCCCTCAACCCCCCCCCCCCTCCACCTCCCTCATCTCCCCCAGTCCTGGGCCTCATTTCGTGCTTGTAGCAACAGTAACTCTGCTTCTCTGACATGCCGTAACGACCCGGTCATAAATCCACACACTTAACTTCTAGCTCTGAGTCTGGGTCGCCGTGGTGACATGTGAGGGGGCGGGGCCCCCTCAGGTGCCCCAGGGCGGAGCCTCATGGGCCCCCCTCTCTACTGTCACGCGAGCACTGCCCCGAGTCTGGACCTCAGCCTTCTTTACTGCAGCCTGCAGGGAAACCAAACTCTACAGAGGGCCCCGGCCCACATCAGTTTCACGAGCAAAGTTACGGGGAAATAAATCATTTCAAGGACTTATGAGAAAGGAGCTGGGAGGGGTGGAGGTGATGGAGGGGGGCGTCCTGGGGCTGAGGCAGCACAGAAAACAAAACGTTGTCTGTGCACTGTGGCGCGTTCCCAGTTCTGCTGCTCAGATAAGGTGTGATAACACTGCTGGGATAACAAGCATCCCTTTAAAATGTTCCCTCCAAGTAGAGGTGTGTGAATTATGCAATTAACTGTTCTGCAAGGATCATAGAATAATAACCGAATATTCAGCTATCTGCTTAGCTAATTCTATTAGCCTAATCATATTTCCTCCTTACATACAGGCCTCCGGGATTAAGGCTTCTAGCTTTACAGGTCATTTGAGATAGGCAATTTGGCTTTTACGAGGCAGGATTTGGCCCTGTCTCCGTAACATAAAATACCTGCAAAGGACAAGCCATTCTTCTAGTAACCTGAAATGTGTATCATAAAACTGGCCCCTAGCACACACTCTGACTGTAGCTGATAACAACATGGACAGCCTGCAGCAGGACCTCAGCCTGGTGTTGTCTGGGCCTGCAGCAGGACCTCAGCCTGGTGTTGTCTGGGCCTGGAGGACTGACCTCAGCCTGGTGTTGTCTGGGCCTGGAGGACTGACCTCAGCCTGGTGTTGTCTGGGCCTGGAGAGGACTGACCTCAGCCTGGTGCTGTCTGGGCCTGGAGAGGACTGACCTCAGCCTGGTGTTGTCTGGGCCTGGAGGACTGACCTCAGCCTGGTGTTGTCTGGGCCTGGAGGACTGACCCAAGAGGAAGGTGTCCAGACAGATATGAGTGTGAGGGGTTCCCGGCCTGATAAACACAGTCCCACATGCTGAAGGCTGGTTTGGTTGTCGTGTAGCTCCAAGGGACTCCTGGAGAGAGGGGAAGAACTCTGACCCTGAACTCTCTCTCTCTTTCTCTCACCCTCTCTCCTTATCGCCCTCTCTCCTCTCTCTCTCCTCTCTCTCTCTCTTTCTATCACCCTCCCCCCTTTCTCTCACCCTCTCTCCTTATCGCCCTCTCTCCTCTCTCTCTCCTCTCTCGCTCTCTCTCTCTCACCCTCTCTCACCCTCTCTATAACCTTCTCACTATTTCAGTAAGATAGGGATATGAATGAGTTCCTTAGTTGTACGATGCAGCCCGGTGCAGTTGACTGTGAACCTGGAGGTCTGAATCTCTGTACTGTGAAAACATCTGCAGCATGAATACAAGACCTGATGATCAGCCTGTGACTCGGCGCTCTCAGATGAGAGGCGTTTGAGTCGTCAGTGTGTTCAGACGGCCAGGGGCCCCTCACACCCCTCTGTGGTACGCTGGGAATGAGAGGAGGAGGAGGGGGGGTGCAAATCAAACATATATGGGAGTAATTACCCTGGTTCTTGGCTGGCACGCTGGGTCATTTAGAAGATTCATCAGCCATAGATAAATAAACAGGGTTCACTCTCAGTATTGGGCCCAGCAAACCTCCAGGTTGTTCAGCTTGGCTTCAGTCCGCTCTCTGCAGGCCCGTGCAGCCATGTGCAGGGCAGGGGAGCTGGCTGAGGGGGTTTCATAACAGGCAGAGAGCTTCTTCCCCTCCACGTCCGGATCCGCTTCAACACAACCACCTCTCAGAAACAGTCTGCCTGTCTGGGTGACTGACCGTAGATCCAAGGAACAAGACTCGTGAAAATCGTTCTAGACAAACCTGGTCGCCAGCAGCCATTCATGTCAGTGAGTAGGAGAGAATGCAATCGTTCTGTGTGATTTAAATTAGCACAAAACTAGGCCTTAGGAGGGCCAATTTTGTGGTTTTAAGACTAGCACAATGAAACACATGTATTTCATCCCAGCCCCAAATGGTACTCATGCGAGAGGGTTATGGGTGACTGCTTGTACTGAAGTTCTTTAGTCTGCAGTGCATAAGGTGCTTGTACTGAAGTTCCTAAGTCTGTATAAGGTGCTTGTACTGAAGTTCCTAAGTCTGTATAAGGTGCTTGTACTGAAGTTCCTAAGTCTGTATAAGGTGCTTGTACTGAAGTTCCTAAGTCTGTATAAGGTGCTTGTACTGAAGTTCCTAAGTCTGTATAAGGTGCTATTGGGGCTTCAGCACTGTAGTATTACAGTACTTGACTAGCAAACAGTAGAAAGACAGATACAAATCTTACTGAAACAATTTAATTTTTATTCATAACCTCAGCCACCAGTAATAATAGTTCAATCAATACATAAAACTGAACATAAAAAGTTTAAGCAAACTGACACTCTCAGTCTCCAAAGTAACCACCTAGCGTAGTTAAACTCATCCTGGATGTTAGATCCTCAATAGCAGGCAGGACTCTGCAGCAGGTACACACTTCTATCTATGCTCAGAAGCAGAAACGCGATAGTGCCCCCTTTTGGATACAATAAAACACGGGAGCAGAATATAGAGGCAACTAAAATGACAAACCAACAATATGATTATGTTAGTAGATTATTGGATTTCTGATACAAGCAGTATGGTACTGAAGGCATCGGTCTAATCTACATTCAGATCTACATTACAACCGACTGATTTACAGATTAATGGATACAACAGCGCATAGCTACCCTGGAGAACATTATGTATGGTACAGAACAGAGCTATTGCTAGTTGATATCATAGGTGTTCGTTGTCTTGTCCGTGCTACTGCGGGAGGACACTGGCCTGGCCTGAAAACCTTGGCTGTTCTTGTAGTAATAAATGAAAAGGAAAAAACCTGGAGAAACAAAGGAGATTACACTTCACAACAGGAAGTCCTTCACACATCACATATCACAACAGGAAGTCCTTCACACATCACATATCACAACAGGAAGTCCTTCACACATCCCACATCACAACAGGAAGTCCTTCACACATCCCACATCACAACAGGAAGTCCTTCACACATCACATATCACAACAGGAAGTCCTTCACACATCACATATCACAACAGGAAGTTCATCACACAGCCACAACAGGACGTTTTTCTTCAGAGAACAGGAAGACAGAAAGGTATATCATCCTAACAATACCCCCCAAAATAATTCACAAAGCAGTAACGCTTTTTATAAGATTTGATTCACGCCTAGAGATGTTCTTGGCTGGGCCCACCTTGGAAGGAGTTGATGATGCTGAAGATGTAGTAAGATGGGATTGCCATGGGTCCGTAGCTGAAGAAAGCAAAGCCCCAGGACAGGCCAAGCATGGAGAACAGGCCCAGGATGGAGAAGGTGTTTGTGGGCGTGGAGCCTTTCACCTCCTTGGCTTTGAGCTGCTTCTGGAGCTGAATCTGTCGCACCACGAAGATGAAGATGGCCAGGTTGAAGAGAAACACCAACGTGTAGTAGCCAATGTTTACTGCATAGTGAACCTGGACATCAGGGATCCAACACCTGAGGTAAAAGAACATTTTATTAGCACCTTTTTGTTCAATTTGTCTGTCATGGAAAATGTAATTATTGAATTGCAGTAGTGGAAACTTACATGTTTACTGTGCTTCCATCATCTACATGTGTGGTTTGCATTTTATATTTATTAAGGATAATGAGGATGACAACAACAAGACCTGGAGTAACTGGAAGACAGAACATGGATGTTTATGGAAATACAGATGTAAAATATGTTGGAGGCACAAGGACAGCTCTGTCATCACTCTCACCCCATCCGGAAATGTAAATCTTCACCAGGTAGCTTTTGATAGCAGTGTTGACATCTTTCATCTGCAGGAAAATGTGGAGGGCCTCTAAAAAGAACCAGGTAAATGTGGACAGCATGAAGTAGTGCATGGCCGCCGCCATGACCACACAGGAGGCTGGGTTGTTCAAGCCTGCGATGGTCTGGTTCAGGAGGAAGGTGAGGTTTAAGAAGAACAGGGACAGGAAGAGATTCAGCAGGATTTTGGTGGTCGAGTTCGACTTGGCTGACCTGCGACAGAGAAGGAAGTGAGTCAGTAGCCTCAGTTATCAGTGTTTCAGCCTTCTAGGCTTGTTGGCCTGTCAAAACTATCAAACCACGACAACCAGGAAGGTTGTTTTAAAGCTTGTTACCTCATAGCACACTGCATGAAGAGAGCGACTGCCAAGAAGAACATGGACAAGCCAGAGCCGATGTAGGAGATGTACGTTAGAGATTTCATGTCTGCTGAGGTCATCTTGTCCGTTTGTGACTGTTGCAGTTACAGTTTTAAAAGTCAGTTAGCAAGAGGGAGCTATACAGACCAATCAACACACAGATGCAGCTCTCCTTTACAGGTATTCACAGGAGAGGAGTCTCACCATTAAAATAGCAAAGAAGGACAAGTGAGTACAGTTGCATTTGATGCTGTCGTTGAGAAACTCAGTTTCGCATCCATCAGTGGTCCAGTTGACTTCCCCTGAAAAACAGAGTCAGGTGAGCTGACAGGTGAGTCAGCTCACCTGTCTGGAACATTCTTCCCGCTAGAACTGCTCTATGGTGATGCTGTTTATAATCATGAGTGTATCTGGTTGGGGCAGTACCTTCACCATTCCAGGAATTGCAAGTGAAATTACATTCCTTTGCATTGCACTCCTTCTGGAAAACAACACACACAAGATAAAGTCCCCTGGTCTCTCCTCACACGTGACCAGGACTGTCTCCCTCTGTCTCACCTGGTTAACTCACCTGGTTAACGCCTCTGTAGTGAATGTCGATGGTATCTGTGAGGTTGTGGATTTCTGCCCCCATTTTGATTCCAACTACCTCATTATTCAAAACCTTGCTTTTTAATTTATCCTGAAGAGAGTGGATGGATGGATGGATTAAAATGAGACATTGCTGAAGCTTACCAGTTTACTGTGCCTGGTAGCAGTCATGCTCGCACGGTTTACTGTGCCTGGTAGCAGTCATGCTCGGGCAGTTTACTGTGCCTGGTAGCAGACATGCTCGCACAGTTTACTGTGCCTGGTAGCAGTCATGCTCGGGCAGTTTACTGTGGTCGTCTCTGCTCACCTGAGCCATGTTGAGGAAGACAAGAACCCCAACAAATGTACCACTTCTGTTCACTGCCATGGCAACCGCCTCCTTGGATACGTGTACGGACCTGCTGAACTCTCTCTGCAGGGCGCTCTCACTGTCCACAATCTGCAGAAGACACGCTGTCAATCTCACTGCAGAAGACACGCTGTCAATCACACTGCAGAAGACACGCTGTCAATCACACTGCAGAAGACACGCTGTCAATCACACTGCAGAAGACACGCTGTCAATCACACTGCAGAAGACACGCTGTCAATCACACTGCAGAAGACACACTGTCAATCACACTGCAGAAGACACGCTGTCAATCACACTGCAGAAGACACGCTGTCAATCACACTGCAGAAGACACGCTGTCAATCACACTGCAGAAGACACGCTGTCAATCACACTGCAGAAGACACGCTGTCAATCACACTGCAGAAGACACACTGTCCACAATCTGCAGAAGAGAAGCTGTCAATCACACTTCACAATCATCTCTACGTCAGGTTTGTGTACTTGGTAGCCCTCTCCCTCCGGGACGTACGCTCATGCTCTTATTGGATGAGAAGCCAAAGTTGATCTTGTTAGGCTGCTCTTTGGGCAGTCTGCTCAGTAGGCCCTTGACCTCACCCATGGAGAGGGCTAATGTGCTTGAGTTGCCCATTCTCTCCAACAAGGACGACAGGTTGTTCATGACCCCTCTGGCACAAGACAGCAACAGTGGGACACAGTTAGTTTATTTATTTATTTTTATTCTATATATGTTTTTAAGCAGTGAATTTTCTACGTAATCAATTTCATTTTCTATTAGAACATACATTGTAAGGATAATGCTATATGAGTTAGTACTGATCGTGTGACAGTGTGACAGTGTGACAGTGTTGTTTGATACGCACGCTGCAGCAGCTGCATCGATCACCCCTCCAGAGCCCCCCCCCACGTTGGGAAGCTCCAGCTCCATGTCAGGCTTCTTCACTGGGTTGTCACATGTCTGGCAGGACTCAAGGCCCTTGGATGTGACAGTCAGAATGTAGCTGGTTTTATTAACTACGTCTATCAAAACAGAAGATCAAAACCTAAATTCACATTCAGAAATGCCTTTGCCTGTATGTTGCGTGTCATTTCTTGTAGAAAACAAGGACAGAAGGTAGATTACAATACCTGCACAAGTAGTTTCATTGTAAAATGACTTTTCCTTATCACACATGTTGCTGAGATTGATCTCCTGGGCGTCAAAGCCGGCTTCAGCAGAAGAGAAAGTGTTGAAGTGAGTCTTGCCAGTAGAGGGCACTGTGTAACAGTTTATTAATTTACCCTCTATGATCATTTGCTAAGCTGTCTCTACTATTTACCAAAGACAATCCCCCACCCCTGACCATCCACGTGATCCTCCACCCCTGACCATCCACGTGATCCTCCACCCCTGACCATCCACGTGATCCTCCACCCCTGACCATCCAGGTGATGCCCCACACCTACCTATCCAGGTGTACAAGGTCAACTGGGAAGGTCTTGCAGATCCATTTTCAAGAATACTTAACTTGAATTTATCAACCATTTCAGCATCAAAAAAGATCACATCTGAATTTTGATTTCTCCGAACTGTAAAGTTACACTTGGAATTCCCTGGGTGACACATTTCCATGGATACAAATCACATTTCACACTTCAACACTTCACCTACAAGTCAGGACATCAATGTGAAGAAATCCAGTCACTGACACAATGTTCACTACTGCACTCCAGGGATCAAGGCTTCACTCACCTGAGCTCACAGTTTTTCCGACGTCAGGAGACAGAAATAAATCTACGGTCTTCGTAAAATCTGAAAAAAAAATACAGAATATTTTTTTTAAATGGTTTTATATTTTGACTTGAAATGTGATTGAAGTCTCAGTAAAATGTTTGATCTTACTCCTGGTAGGACATGTGAAATTCAACGAACTGACATTTGATGACAGGACCCCTGTCAGGTTGTCATGTATGATCAGTACGTGATTTGGACAGTCCAAGGTTTCACTAGTAATTCCATAAAACAGTTCTGCTGTGGCCAGATAGAGTATATAATACAGGTATCTCTGCATGGCTGCCCTGGAGTCTGAAGACCAAAATAACGTCATTATTTCAACGTAATACATACACAGCTAACTTTCAGTACAAAATGTTTTTTAGATCAGCAAATCCTGAATGATTCTTACCTGTTCGATGAGTGTGAGCGAGTGTTGCGTCAGGATACACAACACAGTCCACTGGGTGGAAAAATGACAGCTGACGTTTCGAGTTGAGATATTTACCTTGCAAATGAGACGTTCTGTATTCTCAGAAGCCCCGGAAGCCAACTCGGCCTCCTCAGATACATCCATGTGTAGATGTTTTCTGACCGATACATGTTTGATCCTGGCCTCTCTCTCAACATGGCTGTCCCATGTTTGATTGCTTTATGGATGAGATCTGGATGTTAAACTTACAGTAGATGCATGTTGGATTCATGATTGTGATGGACAGAGTGTTACAGTAATAAAACACTCTTCATGATAAAGTTCAGTGGCAAAGGTGTGACAGTTTCAAACACACATCCAGCTGTTTTGGCTGTTCTGAATGTTTTGTTGTTATGAATCCTGTCTGATGCTGTGTAGTCGTGACAGATGTCAGTGTTATGAATCCTGTCTGATGCTGTACAGTCGTGGCAGATGTCAATGTGCACTGCTGTCCCAAATATTCAAATAACAGTAATGACCATATGTGTACAGTATGATGCAAATAGTCCATTCAAATATTTCCTTTTGACTGTTGTGTACAGAAACTGTGATATGATCAGCTAATCATCTTTCTGGCTTGCTGCCAATCACTGCTTTGCTGGACAGGTGTGCTGGACAGGTGTGTGTGGTTAGTCTTCAGTCTGTGTGGATATGTGGTGTGTGTGTGTGTGGTTAGTCTTCAGTCTGTGTGGATATGTGGTGTGTGTGTGTGTGGTTAGTCTTCAGTCTGTGTGGATATGTGGTGTGTGTGTGGTTAGTCTTCAGTCTGTGTGGATATGTGGTGTGTGTGTGTGTGGTTAGTCTTCAGTCTGTGTGGATATGTGGTGTGTGTGTGTGTGGTTAGTCTTCAGTCTGTGTGGATATGTGGTGTGTGTGTGTGTGGTTAGTCTTCAGTCTGTGTGGATATGTGGTGTGTGTGTGTGTGGTTAGTCTTCAGTCTGTGTGGATATGTGGTGTGTGTGTGGTTAGTCTTCAGTCTGTGTGGATATGTGGTGTGTGTGTGGTTAGTCTTCAGTCTGTGTGGATATGTGGTGTGTGTGTGTGTGGTTAGTCTTCAGTCTGTGTGGATATGTGGTGTGTGTGTGTGTGGTTAGTCTTCAGTCTGTGTGGATATGTGGTGTGTGTGTGGTTAGTCTTCAGTCTGTGTGGATATGTGGTGTGTGTGTGTGTGGTTAGTCTTCAGTCTGTGTGGATATGTGGTGTGTGTGTGGTTAGTCTTCAGTCTGTGTGGATATGTGGTGTGTGTGTGGTTAGTCTTCAGTCTGTGTGGATATGTGGTGTGTGTGTGGTTAGTCTTCAGTCTGTGTGGATATGTGGTGTGTGTGTGTGTGGTTAGTCTTCAGTCTGTGTGGATATGTGGTGTGTGTGTGGTTAGTCTTCAGTCTGTGTGGATATGTGGTGTGTGTGTGGTTAGTCTTCAGTCTGTGTGGATATGTGGTGTGTGTGTGTGTGGTTAGTCTTCAGTCTGTGTGGATATGTGGTGTGTGTGTGTGTGGTTAGTCTTCAGTCTGTGTGGATATGTGGTGTGTGTGTGTGTGGTTAGTCTTCAGTCTGTGTGGATATGTGGTGTGTGTGTGTGTGGTTAGTCTTCAGTCTGTGTGGATATGTGGTGTGTGTGTGTGTGGTTAGTCTTCAGTCTGTGTGGATATGTGGTGTGTGTGTGTGTGGTTAGTCTTCAGTCTGTGTGGATATGTGGTGTGTGTGTGTGTGGTTAGTCTTCAGTCTGTGTGGATATGTGGTGTGTGTGTGTGTGGTTAGTCTTCAGTCTGTGTGGATATGTGGTGTGTGTGTGTGTGGTTAGTCTTCAGTCTGTGTGGATATGTGGTGTGTGTGTGTGTGGTTAGTCTTCAGTCTGTGTGGATATGTGGTGTGTGTGTGTGTGGTTAGTCTTCAGTCTGTGTGGATATGTGGTGTGTGTGTGTGTGGTTAGTCTTCAGTCTGTGTGGATATGTGGTGTGTGTGTGTGTGGTTAGTCTTCAGTCTGTGTGGATATGTGGTGTGTGTGTGGTTAGTCTTCAGTCTGTGTGGATATGTGGTGTGTGTGTGATCCCTTACAGCTGGGGGCTCTTGAGTCTTTCAGCCTCTCAGCTTTCAGACAGCCTAACTGTCCACAGCAACAATAGCTCCCTTGTGTCACCAGTTCACATCATAAATTACCTGTACACTGTGGCTTGGTGGATGCGTGTGTATGTGTACATTCGTGTGTGCGTATGCTTGTGTGTGTGTGCGTCTGTGTGTGTTTGCATGTGCGTGTGTGCGCATGTGTGTTTGCATGTGCGTGTGTGTGCGTGTGTGTGTGCGTGTGTGTGCGTGTGTGTGTGCGTGTGTGTGATAGCTGCGAGGAAACTAACCCCTCTCCAGCTCTATAGCAGACTGACTCCACAGCACACAGAACCCCATGATCACAGTCCAGGACACCAGCAGGAGACCAGCAGGACACCAGCAGGAGACCAGCAGGAGACCAGCAGGACACCAGCAGGAGACCAGCAGGACACCAGCAGGAGACCAGCAGGACACCAGCAGGAGACCAGCAGGAGACCAGCAGGACACCAGCAGGACACCAGCAGGAGACCAGCAGGAGACCAGCAGGACACCAGCAGGAGACCAGCAGGAGACCAGCAGGACACCAGTAGCCCCCTCCCCTCCTCCATGCAGCTGGAGTGTTTAACAGGTGCAGCCCCCTTTTCAACTGAAGAGACCAAATATCTAGAGAATTGTGTTGTGAATGCAGCTCAAGATCGCCCTCTTGTGTTTATTGCGACGCAGTGACCAACAGGATTCTCTGAACAATCCATATTCATACTCAGAGATTGCAAAAGTACACACATCCATCACTCAAGTAGAAGTACAGATACTCATGTTTAAAAAGACTCTAGTCAAAAAGTACTGACTACATCTGTTTTAGTGTCACACAGGTAACGGGACCTGACATCATATGAATACATAAATACAAAAATACACTCAGCACATTTGCCAGGAATCCTTTTTTGACGGTGACAATTTAGAACATCTCCCTCATATATGGCCATGGGTGATCAGGAATGTCAAAACCCTTTTCAAAAATATATTTTCAACCTTTCTAAACTTTTTTTTCGAAAATATGTTTTCAACCTTGCTAAAGTTTCTGTCTAAATAACATTTTCAAAAATATCTTTAAACCTTTTTAAACTTTTTTTTCAAAACTTTTTTTCAAAAATACTTTAAAACGTTTTCAAAGTTTCTTTCTAACAAACTTGAACACTTAACACTTTTTCCACACACAGTGAGAAGACGAGAGCAGAGCACAGTAGAGTAAAGCAGAGCAGAGTAACCTTTTGAAACAAAAAAACCCCCACAAAATCCACAAATATGTTTCCAACCTTTTGAAACTTTTTTTCAAAACTTTTCTTTTCACAAAGTAAAAGAAGAGGAGAGAGGAATAGAACAGAACAACCTAAAACAGTCAAGTCAAGCAGAAACCTTTTTTTAAATATTTTCCTAACCTTTCGAACCTTTTTTTCAAAAACATAAAGGCAAGCGGGCAGGCAGCTATGGTGATTAGAACCCATTCTGGTGCACTAAATACATTTAAGATACAATCACATTCTGGATGTTCTGGATGGATCGAGTTTTCATTGACACGCTCCAACTTAATTCAACAGATTAAGACAGTGATGTCATTGGCAGCGTGTGGAGAGGTCAGACTACACTAACCCTGTGTCATGCTCCTCCACTACACCGTCAGAAACCTGGTTACTGACCAGCGTGAAACCTGGTTACTGACCAGCGTGAAACCTGGCTAATCTATCATGTGATCATGACTGCATCAGACCAGTCTGACTGGGTCATTAGTTTCCACCACCCCCGATCGTTCCTGGCCACGGCAGATGATGAATGGGTTTCAGTTTGAGATCCAGTCTTGAATCCACCAATCAATTGTGTAGTTGATGTACAGTACTTATTGAGAGTGACGGTGAATGCACAGATGAGTGTGGTGCAGAGCCTGGCTGAACAGTTGGGTGCTGTGATGATGCAGGTGTGTGTGTGTGTTCAGAGAGCTGGGTGCTGTGATGCTGCAGGTGTGTGTGTGTGTTCAGAGAGCTGGGTGCTGTGATGCTGCAGGTGTGTGTGTTCAGAGAGCTGGGTGCTGTGATGCTGCAGGTGTGTGTGTGTGTTCAGAGAGCTGGGTGCTGTGATGCTGCAGGTGTGTGTGTGTGTTCAGAGAGCTGGGTGCTGTGATGCTGCAGGTGTGTGTGTGTGTTCAGAGAGCTGGGTGCTGTGATGCTGCAGGTGTGTGTGTGTGTTCAGAGAGCTGGGTGCTGTGATGCTGCAGGTGTGTGTGTTCAGAGAGCTGGGTGCTGTGATGCTGCAGGTGTGTGTGTTCAGAGAGCTGGGTGCTGTGATGCTGCAGGTGTGTGTGTGTGTTCAGAGAGCTGGGTGCTGTGATGCTGCAGGTGTGTGTGTGTGTTCAGAGAGCTGGGTGCTGTGATGCTGCAGGTGTGTGTGTTCAGAGAGCTGGGTGCTGTGATGCTGCAGGTGTGTGTGTTCAGAGAGCTGGGTGCTGTGATGCTGCAGGTGTGTGTGTTCAGAGAGCTGGGTGCTGTGATGCTGCAGGTGTGTGTGTTCAGAGTGTCACCAACTCAGCACCCTATGGAAGATGAATATTTGATGCCCCATAAGGAGGGGGGAGGGGGAGGTGGAGGTGGAGGGGGAGGTGGAGGGGGAGGTGGAGTGGGAGGTGGAGGGGGAGGTGGAGGTGGAGTGGGAGGTGGAGGGGGAGGTGGAGGGGGAGGTGGAGGGGGAGGTGGAGTGGGAGGTGGAGGGGGAGGTGGAGGGGGAGGTGGAGGAGTCTGTGTGTATGTTGGAATGTGGGACATGAGAGGAGCGGTGTGTGTGTGTGTTTGGAGAGGGAAAGTGCATCGCTGACCCTGTATGTGGGTCATAAATAGCAGTGTGATGCTGGGCAGCTGGAGGGGGGGTGGGGGGGGGGTACGGGGGTACAGGGGGGAGGGGGGGGTACAGGCTCCAACATGCACAGAAGAAGAGAGGCCCAGAAGAGACAGGTGCCCTACACACACACACTCACACACACAATTACACACACACATAGCAAGAGTCATTGGCACCTACTGTTTATTTTGTTATTATGTTGAATGTCGTTCCGTCTCCAGTCTGGTCAGAGACAAAGATCTTCCGTCTGAACCGGAGGTGTGATGGATTAAGCTGTCACACTCAGGACAGGACATGATTTCTTTTCTGGTTGACTCTTGCATTACCCTGTTGTTTGTGTGTGTGTGCATATGTGAATGTTTGTGTGTGTGTGCGGGGTGTGTGCGTCTCACTGTGCGTAGCCATGATGGATGGCTCTGTGTGGTGAGGTCACTGATTGCTTTACTGCCCACTGTAAAACCTGATCGGCATCTGGCTGAAATATCACAGATATAAATCAATTTGCTGTAAACTGAAGTCCACTCCGGTTACCAGAACACAACCGTAAAGTTCACCTCTGCTAACTATAATCCAAATATCTGGGAGGGGAGAAAGGGCGGGAAAAAAAACGAACATAATTAATGACCTTGAAAGCTTTAAATGGCAAAACAAAACAGGGTGGTTGTGTTTCTCCTATTAACATTTCATAGCTTCTCATTTACCAGGTCACAGGCTGGCACCCTACACTGGCCAGTACCTCAGGTCTCCAGATCAACAACAAACACACAAACAGGCCACAGCAACACAGCAACACCGCTGTGGAAAGTCCAGGTGGACGAGGGTCTTTAGGGGGCATCACCCATCACTGAGGGCCAGTTCCCCTCTCAGGAGATGTTGGGACTACATCATGACAACAGCTGTTTACCCGGCCCTTAGACTCATGGGAACTATGAACTCATGGCTAGGGGACTGGGGCTGGGGGAAGGGGGCTGGGGGCTGTGAACTAGGGGCCTGTGTCGGACTGCTAAGCCCCTCCAGGGTGCCGGGTGTGGGGCCACACAGAGGTGTGAAGAGCATCAGAAAGGCAGGAGATCCAGGAGCTGTAATAACAGACTGGCTAGCGTCACGGAGGGGTGTGAAGGAGGAGGAGAGGGCTCGCAGAGGAGTGAGAGAAACAGGACCAAAAGCAGGAATGTGGAAATGGAGGGATGAGCTGGGAGGACATGGACTGAGGGAAGCCTGCTGAGAGAGGCATGCTGGGAAAAACAACAGGTCATAAACAAGATGAGGTGATTCGTTTTTTTGGAGTTAAGCAGTTCTGGTGCTTCTGTAGTTGTCTAATGTTACATGATTCTGCTAAGTACCTCACAGTAAAGGATTTCTAGTCTGACTCACAAGCCACAAATGCAGCAGAAATACCTCAGTCTCCCCACATCCCCTAGCCCACTTTCTAACACGTCTTGCTATTCATAGACCGGCCGGTTGTGTTGTTGCCCTCATCGCAGGCACCGTGACCAGAGAGGCGTGTGTGGTCCTCCATGACACACCCAACCCCTCCTCTCCCCCTCCCTCTCCCAAGGCCACAAGATCTAAGTGGGTGGTGACCTCACTTGGGGCGACGCCCACAGATCCATGACCACCCTGAGACAAGGGTTTCATCATGTTTCTGTCTGGAACCCTGGGAAGGTGACTGTCACATCGACCAGGCCCGCCTCCACAGCCGTCTTGCAGCGGGAAGTGACATCATCCAGCACGCGTTGTGTGTGTCGGATGCCAGTCTGGCAGCGGGAAGTGACATCATCCAGCACGTGTTGTGTGTGTCGGATGCCAGCCTATCAGAAGGGCTCCGAGCTCGAGGTGGGGCCTGCCTCTCACAGCCCCGTCCTCTGAGGCTGAGGGAGCCTCTCACAGCCTCGTCCTCTGAGGCTGAGGGAGCCTCTCTCTGGCTCAGATACATCCCGCTGCTCCTGGTCCCAGCCCGACCTCTAGGGTCCAGATCACAGCTCAGACTGAGATGACACAGAACCTGTTTGATGAGTTTAACTCCAACATGCAGCGTCTTGATTGAATATGTTGACAATGACACAACCGATCCCAGCTTCTGTTTCCCTCAGGAAGAATAAGAACCCAAACAGGTTAAGAGGACTGTTGAGGCGCTGAAATGTCTGATTGTCCTTCCCAGGGTC
Source organism: Thaleichthys pacificus (assembly GCA_023658055.1). Taxonomy (NCBI): domain Eukaryota; kingdom Metazoa; phylum Chordata; class Actinopteri; order Osmeriformes; family Osmeridae; genus Thaleichthys; species Thaleichthys pacificus. The sequence continues at coordinate 671,011 of CM042866.1, read as the reverse complement.
ACTGGGGGTCACCCCCCCCCCCCCCCCCCTCTGATAAAGGACCTTCACACCCATAACTCCTCAGCTGGGGGTCAGAGAGGGTCTTTTGTCAAACCTGATGTCATCATTCCTGGCCACAGCTGCAGGTGGCTGAAGTGTGTGAGAGTGTGTGCTGAGGTAGGGGGGGCTCCAGTAGACTCCCAGAGTCAGCACATTACCCTGACAAAGGAGAGGATTAAGGAACTCACAGAGAGATCCCACTGAGCCTCCAGCCCACTCATCTGCATACAGCACACTGACCTCAGCCCTGCCCAGCCCTGCCCAGGCCTGCCCAGGCCTGCCCAGCCCCTCACCAACTTTCTGGGGTTTTTAGGGGTTTTCCTGGAAAACTGTCTTCTGTCCTGGTGATTGTAGGACACAGTGGCCTGCAGGTCAAACAGAAACATACATGATGAGGTTTTTACAGGCATCTGGTCTCTGTGTGAAGCAGTGTTTGCCTTCTGTGACGTGTGAGAGGTTGTTGTCCCTGTGTGGAGGCTGTATCATTGGCTCATGTTCCTGAACTGTATAGATGGGTTAAGCCCCAGAGAAGAAGGAAAGATGACATTTCCAGGGCAAAGGTCATGGAGAGAACAACAAGGCCATCGTGACTTCCTGCTCCTACTGAGGAACACAAACAATGCTGTTTCAGGATGACGTCTCTGACCCGTCTGATGAAAACAAACCAAGAGTCTCTCTGCTGTTCTGGCCAAGCTCTTCCTCAGAGGAGGAGGCAGGGAGGCAGGGAGGGGGGAGCCAAGCTCTTCCTCAGAGGAGGAGGAGGAGGCAGGGAGGGGGGGAGGACACAGGAAACTTCACTGCCTGCTATGAGCAATCAATAAAGCTGCTTTTATGTGAACTTCTCAAGGAGGAATGACCCAGAATGGCTCTCACTGGCTCATTAGCAGAGACCCTGAGCTCATGCCTGTGTTGTCATCTCCTGTAGCTCCTGTGGTTGTTGCCCAGGGGCAGGAGAGAAAGGGCAGGAGAGAGAAGACTGAGATGTTTATCGTTAGGAAGGCAATTGGCACAGTGAGCTAGTCTGCCATATGCGCCCCCCCAGCATGAAATATGGATGTTAATCCATATGTTAAAGCGTCTTCATGCATGAATATTTAACATTCCAGCAGAGCCACACAGCAGATCCTTGCGTTCTCTGACACTTGTGCACAGAGAGGAGAGCTCTCTCACAGACCAGCCTTCTTGCTTTCATGCCACGCTCTGATCAATAAATCATCCTCTCTGACAAGATGAATCGAAAGATGGGAATTTCAAAAGCGATTGCCAGCCGGAAGCAAAACAAAGCAGAATAGAATTTTACCACCCGACTCAATGATGTTCCAAACATCAAAGACGGTGTTATCAGTTTGTGGTGTGAGTGTGCGTGAGTGTGTGTGGGTTTGAGGGAGAGAGTATTGATCTAGACCCTCAGAGAGGTGTGTAGAGTTCAGGTAAACAGGGGCCCATCTCTGTGGCTGGACCCCCCCCCCCCCCCCCCCCTCTCTGGTGGACAGACGTGGGGGTCAGGGAGGGAGGGGGGGTCGCTGGTCCGCCCCCCAGTGAGACGCGCTCGGAGGATATTGTTGCTGCAGAGTTATGCATATCATCTGCTGTGACCTCCACCTAACAGCTCAGCAAGCATCCTTCATGCTTATGGTTCAACACATACTGTGTGGTTGGGTGATTCACATTATGATGCTTGTCTTCAGGCTGTTGGTGTTACAGAGTTATGGCACCTTTCCTTTCCAGTTTTTCAAGTAAAAGCAATTATTATTCGAGATGGACAACTGAGTATAAAATTAATATGTCTTATGTTGGTGTAGTAGCCTAATTAACAATAAATTATCTACATTTAATTGGCAACTTGATCTCAATCTAATTCCCCCCACTTGAAAGGAGACCCTTGCCCTTCCATTAATATTAGACGAGTATTATCCCTTGTGTCAGGCAGGAGTGTGCTTTGATGTAGTGCCAGCTCTCTTATCAGAGTAGCGGTGTGTATTGATCCTTCAGCAGATAGAACCGCAATCAAAGGGATTCCTTCGGGGCGGTCGACTAGCGGTCACTTCATACACCAGGAATGTGGTTTAGTACTGGTCAGTCATGGGCGGAGCGGTGGCTTCTGGAGCTTGAGCCACGAAAGTTTTCTCAAAAGCCCCGAATCTTTTAGGTTAAAAATTGGGTTGTAATTTTCGGCGCGCGCACACATTCCCAGCATCACAAAATTGTTGTTTTACACAAATATTACGAAACAGAGCGGGCTTTCTGTTGTGAAAGTAGGTCTGGTTGACAGCTGCATCAAAATCAGCAAGCTATCGGCAATGTCCAATCAACAACCTGGACTCTTTCCTCTCTCTCTCGCCTCTGTAGTCAGTTTATTTTAACTTTACTCACTCACCAGCGGTCAATCAAGGACAGTCGGAATTTAGATTAGCCTACATAACAATAGCAGCAAGTAAGATTGAATTTATTGAATAATAGGGAACAAAATATGTTGACAAACTATTATTTTTCTGTACTCACAAAGTTGTATGATAATAGTTAACGGTAAATATCTATATGTGTAAACTGTAGCCGGTGCTTTAATCAGAGCTAATTAGCTAACCATCGTAAAGTTGGCTAGGTTTGAGCCATGATGACGCTCACTCCCCACGCATCACTTCCGCATATTGCATAAGCCAAGGTAACAACTTCCAGTAGCTAGCAGTTCTCTCCCACAAAATGCCGTTTTTACTGAGTTTAGGTGGTCTTCCAAAAATGACAATTAAAGGATTAGTTGGATTCTATGTTGCTCCCCTTCAAGCAAGAGGGAAAAGGGGTTCAAATTGTAGCCTACGTTTCAAGCTACATCGACAATTACGATGGTAAGGTTTGTCTAACTCACACAGTAAAAGTAGCAAGAGCTAGCTATCACTAGCTAGCCATCGTCCGAACCGATTTGAGCAGTAACATTAGCTAGGTGTAGCTGAGTGTAGATTTAAGAGAGCAATAGCTAAGAGTAAACCAACCTGTTTTGATTATTAAAAGTCACGTTTGTAACTTCACCAGAAGTTCTAGACTATCTTTTTCCCGGAAGTACGAATCACTGTCGTGTGCATTGCATAGTAAACAAACCAGACATGTGTAACGGAGTGAGAACCGTGAAACTCGCTCCTCAGGTATGTAAGAGACCACCCGCGTCAAAGAAGAGCTAGCGTTTCTTTGGCGTAGTTGGTAGTGGTCACGCTTGGCAAGTCGGAGGCCGAGCGTTTGAATCCCGTGAGTGGCGAACTACCTTGTCAGACGGGGCGTGGCTACGGCTCTTACAGACCCGTCACACATGTAACGAATTTACAAATTTATTTCTGACTGCACAGAATAACAATGTGTCCAACGTAATGTTATATTACATAAAGATCAAGCTACTGTATTTTGCGTTCAAATTAATACAAAAAAGGTTTGCCTCACGCACTCACACCAACTGTGGAAGTCCCTATCTAAGCTCAAAAGAAAAATGTGTCTCGCTTCGCCATGTTCTCTCTCTCTCTCTCTCTCTCTTTCTCTCCTCCCTGTTCGTTCGATCCTCTTTGAGCGCTGGGTGATCAGGGGTGTGAAAATTCAAGAAAAAAAAAAAAAAAAATCTGAACAGGCCAGGAAAATGACATTCGCCAACCCAGTCAGAGTGGAGTTGCTGTAGCACCATGGCTTGTCACAGAGAGACATTTCACAACATTCGTCTCAGCTGTGATGGAGGAAGGTCTTCGCTGTGTAAACATACATGACCTCTTCGTTATCGCTCAGTTGACAGGCTGCTAGCGGCAAGTCACAGCAAATGATCTCATTCTGATGCTCATTACGGCTCACTGACACGGTTCGCCTATCAAGCTAACCAGGACTGACGGACACATTGAAAACACACAGTATATACAGGACATCAATGGGGGAGGAAGATGGGGTTTTTCCAGGGTGAAGGTACAAAATCTTGTAGAAAATATATCCGTAGTTTTTCTTTTAAAATCGCTTTATCAAACTGTTTCCTTGAGCTAGGTGTTAAAGTGATTAAACTGATTATCAAGGCTTTGCTGGGATTCAATCAACTGGCCAATCAGTGAGCTCCATCCTCCTCAGAACTAGAGAGAGGAGACTAAGCAGGATGAGGTTAAGCTGTTTGCAGCGTGGCTTTTAACCTATCATGTCCATACATGGATCTATATGGTATCATAATGTCCAACATGCTGCATAGAGACGCATCACACAATCAGATCCCTGAAGAGGTTGTTGACCTGCTGTAGACTCCTCACTGCTGTGTTAAAACACTGGGAGCCGCATGTTTGTGGCCATTACTGTACGACATGTTAAAAATAATTTAGAAGTCTCATATTTGTCTGAGTACATAATGGTTTGGTATCTATAAAGGAAGTCAAATGTTTCTTTGTCAACACTTAGCTAATGGCCATTAGGAACACTGGAAAACCCACAGTTTCATCATCAATACTCCATAAGTGCCCAGCAGACAGTTGCTGAGTCTGTTGGAATTCTCCCGTGCTGCTGCTGGTGAGGTCTGGTCCAGACTGACTGACAGCACTTTTGTTTTCCGTGTATTAGAGAATCTGACTTCATCTCTGCCCACAAGGGGGTTCACGTAACTCTGCCTGGAGGTCAGCTCTCACGTGACCCCGTCAGTCTGACACCACAACACACACTCACACACACACACTCACACACACTCACACACACTCACCCTGCGGAGCAGCGGGTGGACTGGATGGAGTGACCCCTCCTCGCACACTCACGTACTCACACACACACAGAAACACACACATATTTGCACAAACATACAGTGAAGACATTTACAGTTTTTCTCTCTTCTTTTATCTTCCCCCCCCCCCTCTCTCTCTCTCTCTCTCTCTCTCTCACACACACATGAGGTCAGTGTACCAGAGAGCTGTATATCAGACAGGGGGCCCTGGGACAGTGTAGCTCACACTCACAGCTCATCATGACTGCCTGTAAATATTTAATGGAATATACATTAAGAGGCATCCATGGACTGATGTATGGTGTTCTTACCCAGCTAATATTTCAGAAGACTGTATGTGCATGGGATTGAATGATTGATTTTCTATCGCTGGTGTTTCTCTTGGATGAATAATTCAGGGTTATACCTTGTGACGCCTCAGTGTATTCTGTTACACTGGCTCTCCAGGTTTTCATCAACAGCTCATTTAGATTTTGGTCACAATGATATAACCATTATTTGAAACTGATAGAGATGAATAATGAAAAGGTCACACTGAAGATCAAACATGAGTAAATCATGACATCATGAACGTGTTGTCATGGTGCGAAGGTGTAAGTGGGAAGTTTTGTGCACGTGGGTGTGTAGTTTGGTGTGTATGTGGTTTGGTGTGAAGGCACATTGTGTTTGTGTACATGGTGTGTGGTGGGAGCACAGGACCGGTGTCCACACTTTCCCTGGGAGGGTGTGTTTGTGCCAAGGGCGGGAAAGGAGAAACTGGTGTTTCTGAGGTCACCGCCTGATTACCTGTCCCTGCTAGGGGTCAGATGACTCCTAAATGCCTTGTTTACAGTTGGGCCTGTGTGGCCGGGACCAGGCCGTACGGAGGCCTAACGGGGACATAAAGCACCACGGTTTATGCACGTACCTTTTAAAACATTTAGAGTGAGTCTGCATCATGCCAATGTGACTGTAGAAACGGCTCATGATTCACTGGGACTTGCAAGTGTCGATGATGATGATAATGATGATAAATTCTTCTTACAAAGTTTGGACAGGTGACAGGACCTCTGAGAGTCCGGACTTGTCAACACCAACACTGCTGTAGAGGAACAGACTAATACCTGGATGGTGAGCAGTTTGGAACAGACTAATACCTGGATGGTGAGCAGTTTGGAACAGACTAATACCTGGATGGTGAGCAGTTTGGAACAGACTAATACCTGGATGGTGAGCAGTTTGGAACAGACTAATACCTGGATGGTGAGCAGTTTGCTTTTCAATTCCACTGTATCATTCAGGATCAAAATACAATACATATCTGACTGGGGTCTTTACATGTTTGGCTTGTTTGTTATGAGTGTTCCCAAGTACAGAAATTCCTCCCATGAAGACTGGAGAAAGCATCCATGTGAGGTTTGGTCTACACGTCCATTCACAGGTACGAGACAGGTGAGTTTGGACTGTTTTTGTTTAATAGCTCCTGAATGTTTCAGCTGTGGCTCAGGTTACAGCTGGCTGGAGGCCTGGCGCTGGAATGACAAGCGCTGGATAATGATCCGGGCCAGTGTAAGTACAAATTGTTGGGACCAGGTCTTGAAAGGGCTTGCTCAAGCATGTCAGTTAGGTTCTGGCATAGGGCTGGAGGTCTCCAGCTGGCCCTTAACTCTCACTGATCTCCCCTAGTACGTACTGTAAACACACACACACACACATGCCCTTGCACACACATACACAAACACACGTGTGCAACACACACACTGACATGTGCCCTTGTATACACATTACCAAACATACACACACATGCACTTGCACACATACACACCTAAACAGACACAATCATCTCACTGAAATGATTTGACAGTAGCTAAATCCCACTGCTTCTGGTTGTGATGTTGTGGTGATTGTCTCCCCTGACAATAACATGGCCAGGTGGTCTGATCTTAGTCATATTTGATGTCCAACATACAACAGCCTTGACTTGAGAGAATGACATCAAGCTGCCTCTAAGCTGATAACCCAGCAACAAACCTGCCGTTGTTGTGTGGATAAAGGCTTAACCTCATGTTGGCTGTGCTGCTGTTTGAACCAGAACGAGGTCTGGCCAGGGGATCCTGAATGAAAAGGCCATTCTGCTGAGAAAGCAAAACTTGGGGAACATCTACACATCAACGGTTTGAGTCACTTCTAGACAGATTTTTGGGACGTGTGTGTGTGTGTGTGTGTGCCAGCTGGAGGGCTGTGAGGGATGTGTCTGGCTGTCATTGTCTCTGTCTTTAGGTGGTGGCGTGTGTGATTTTCTTTCTCTGTGTGTGTGTGTGTGTGTCGACCATGTCTGGTATCAGGTAAGGGTATGGCTGCTTCCTACATTGTAGTGAGATAATGAGGTTTGATTAAATATGGATGCTAAGTGTTTAGTGGCTGCAGCAGAAACAGGATCCTGAGGCTCCCCAGGGCTGTGTAATTAGCAGCTGCTGATGGATGCCTTCAGTGCTGCTTCTCCACGCAGGCTGGCCTGTCGCCCCGTCGGCTGCTAGCCGGGATCCAGCCAGGCCCACTTTAAACCACCCACAGGTAATTAAGCCCCAGAGAAACAAAAACACTTGTCTGATTACCAGAGTAACGCTCTGCCAGTGGTCTGCAGGTACCCTGCAGATGGATTCATGTGGAATGACTGATGATCACAGATAGATGTATCACAGTGCTCCAATAAAGATGTAAACTACAAAACAACTTGATGACTTCAAGAATAGGATTGCGAGAGTAAGATGACACATTATTATTATTTAAAGCTCTTGGCACTTCAAGGGTTGTGAGGAGCCGGGGGATTCTTCAGGGGATATTGTACGGGGGAAAGTCCTTCATGTGTGAGAGGGAGACTTGCTGTGTGGTTTGAGGGCTCTGTGTGTTGTTAACCCTGGTGTGAGATTGACTCATTCGTAGCGTGCGGTCTCCATGCTGTTCCTCCTCTCCTCCTCTGAGCTGTGTTCTCTCCCTTCAGAGAGAGAGAGAGAGAGAGAGAGAGAGAGAGAGAGGGAGGGAGGGAGGGAGGGAGGGAGGGAGAGAGAGAGAGAGAGAGAGAGAGAGCGGGGGATAGAGAGAGAGAGAGAGAGAGAGAGCGGGGGATAGAGAGAGAGAGAGAGCGGGGGATAGAGAGAGAGAGAGAGAGAGAGAGAGCGGGGGATAGAGAGAGAGAGAGAGAGAGAGAGAGAGAGAGAGAGAGCGGGGGATAGAGAGAGAGAGAGAGAGAGAGAGAGAGAGAGAGAGAGAGCGGGGGATAGAGAGAGAGAGAGAGAGAGAGAGAGAGAGAGAGAGAGCGAGCGGGGGATAGAGAGAGAGAGTCATGTCCACATCTGTTTGAACATGCCTGCTTTTAGGCAGCCAGACTTTAATGTGTGCAGCAGATTAAACAGGGTGTCTTTGTAGAGGCAGGGTCACCGGTCAACTCTCCCACAGTCATCTCTGCTGCATGCGTGTGTGTGTCAAAACTTCATAGGATCAAACAGATGAAAACAGCTTTCCCCACACACTCATGATCTCATCAAATGATGCTTAGATTCCCTAAAGCAGCTAGTTTATCCGTTGTGTGGTTAAGCACTGGCCCAGGGAGCTCTCTGGAGGCAGAACTTCTAACTGTGGACAGCAGAGTCTGCAGTTGTAGATTCTTCTCACTAAACATGAAAGCGTCACCCGAGGTGTGATGTGTGGTGAGCCACGGTTCACACACGCAGCTGACAGACACCTGAGGGGAAGATAACCAGTTCAGGTAAAGGTCAGCGCTCTCTGAGCTGGTAGAGAGGTCTCAAGTCTCTCATCCTCAGTGTGCATTCAAAAATCCACTGACTAGAGAACAGAAATGACCGTCAGGGTAAAGCATCATGCAACGTCTCAATAAGCATGTGGAGTTTGTTCAAGCATTGTCTCCAGAATATCCTGTTTTCACATGTTTAATATCCTGCATGTCATGTTGTGATGGACGGACACAGGGCCATTACATGCGTGGCCTGCTTGTTAAAGCTCCCAGGGTTAGACGTCAACAACATAACAACAGTAGCTCTAATTCCTGGATGTACATAGCTGCACATGCAGCCAGGACAGTAAATCCCAGTCTTGTGTTTGAGCCTGAGGACCCAGGATGACAGGATCAGCTGTGACCAATGGAAAGGCCACTGTTCAAACAGATGGACTTAGACAGACCTCAGGTCATGTGATTCACACCCTGATTGACCAGTTTATGAATTGTACATCCTGGGTTCAGCCTCTGCATTCAGACATTCAGATTAGGCCTTTTTGACAATTGCTGCTTGTTACAGTAAACTAGGACACTTGGTTATTCTTCATGGATTACATGGGAATAAAATAGAGATTATTTAACAACAAATCAGAGTGATCTGTGCCAACCTAAAGTTTGAACCCAAACAAACACAGTCAGATGGAACACTTCAACACAACATGGAAGTCGCTTTTTAATTGTGCTGGATTGTCTTCTGCATTTGGCCTTTAGGAGGAAGGAACTCTTACCCTGAAACAGATTCTTCCAGTAAAGCGCTTACTCATCTTTCGGGAACTATGTTTGTTTGTTTGTTTGTTTGTTTGTTTGGCCAGTGAAGGGGGAGGCTCTGCTGGCAGAGATGTTTGTTCACCAGAGGAAAACGATGGTGGTTTGTGTCTGCGTATCTCTGTTACCGAGGAGGGATCACATGTCATTAATAACGAGGCCGTCCTGAGTCCTCCTCACCTTCAGACATTTCTCTGTCTGAACAAAGCTGGGGGGTCAGATGCTGATTATACACCCCTCCCCCCCAGCGCTTGACCTGCTGCATAATTGACTCTGTCTTCACCTGAGAGGACCTGCAAGGGGCTGTAGACAGACACACACCTTGTCATCTCTGTCTCCTCTCCTAGATGTCTGATTCTGACACGCTGTCACGCGCCCCGCCAGATCAAAAAACAACCAGTAAATAGAAGACTCAACACCGCAATGAATCTTAGACTGTCATACTTCTGTTCTCTTATCTCCTCTGCCTGTCGTTCCAGGACTGTTTCATTCATGGCAGGGTGTTAAGCAAGCCTGTCTGCCCTGCTTGTCTGCCCTCCTGTTCTAGGATGAGAGGCAGCCGTACGTGAGGAGAAAAGGAGCAGCATGTCTCCGGGTCATTTAGCTTTGCAAAAACAACAGATCACTTTGATGATCCAATAACAGACCTGAAGCTAAACCAGCATAGGGTTTACAGGAGCAGAGCCCCGGTGTGTCACACACCTCCTCCTGTTCTCCCTGGCCCCCCTCACGCTGGTCTCACATTGTTGATGTTTAGCGATAGCGATCTTGACCCTGTGGCACCAACACTTCTAGGAAGATTCCATGAGAAGACGTACGTATGTACGTATGTGCGTGTAAAAGGGAGAAGGAAGGGTGTAAACACCGGGAGGGCTGTCCAGAGTGGCCCTGGGGTCTCTAGAGTCGGTGACAGTGACGAGACGACGGGGGAGCAGCCATAGTTCAGCCCCCTCTCTACCAGGTCAGCCAGGCTCCCTGACCGGGGTCTAGTTCAGCCCCCTCTCTACCAGGTCAGCCAGGCTCCCTGACCGGGGTCTAGTTCAGTCCCCTCTCTACCAGGTCAGCCAGGCTCCCTGACCGGGGTCTAGTTCAGCCCCCTCTCTACCAGGTCAGCCAGGCTCCCTGACCGGGGTCTCCACTGTCCTCACATTCCTCATCTGACTGGCTGGCTGTGAGGACGTGGTTGCCATGGAACACGTCCAATTGGAGAACATGGAATCCCCCTCCCCCTTCCCGCCCCTTTCTAGTTTCTAGGCAGGATTCACATGCTGATGATGTTGTGGTGGGAGTCTGTGTGTGTGTGTACGTGTGTTTGTGAGTGATTGTGTGGAGGATGGGGAGAGATATCGAGTGGGAGGATGGGTCTTTGAGGTTGCCTGGGAAGTGGAGCATGTGATGTGCGCAGCTGTGTGTGGTGTGTGTGTGTGGTGTGTGGTGTGTGTGTGTGTGTGTCTCACAGTCTCTCTTAGTAAGAACATTCTGATGCAACTGAAAGTGATGCCTGCCTGGCGTTGAAGGGAACTTTGTTTCTGCAGCTCCTCCACGCCGCAAGCACACCAGCGACCACACGCCAGCGACCACACACCAGCGACCACACGCCAGCGACCACACGCCAGCGACCACACTGATGCCCTCTCAACTCAACAGACATTCGACTCAGCGCCTGTACAAACAAATCACTGCTGGTTCTCAGAGTAAAATACTTTTTTTTCCTTATTCTAATCTGACGTCTCCCTGTGTGGGATCAGGAGCACGCCTCAGCATGGGTCGTGTCAGCACAAGACACATGATGGAGATTGAAAAAGACATTTGAATGATAAACAGGCTGGGTTATTAGAATGCTTCTGAGAACTGCCTGGATACAGAAGATGCTGTTCTGCCAAGCCATCCCAGGACCCCGCTGCTCATAATCCCTGATACTGGACATCCTGCATGTTATTAAATATGAATGGGGCTCCTAAGATGTAAACAGTCTTTATAACACCACTCCCAAGCAAATCCGTAGTTTATGATGTCAAATACTCTATTAAATATTCAGAATCATAAAATGAAGAAATTCATCATAAGAGAAATAAAGCAAACTCCAAGTATCCAGTCATGTTTGTGGCGAATAGTATCATTGAGTCTAAAGTATGAGATGTATTAAGTGGATCTGCATGTAGCACTTCCCCTGGTGACAGACTGCTGAGAAAACAAGCGTACACAGATCATAACGCAGTGATACTGGAGGGTTATTTCAATAAACTCTTTCCTCAAAACATTTACAGAAAGGAAAACAAAGCATTGTAAACTATAGGATTACTTTCTCAGTCTAGGTCTTGATGACTCGTGGAAACATGCCAGCACACAGCCTCATCACCTCATGTGAAAAGGCTGTTTGACAATCATGACATAATAAAGGCATTGGGTGACATAACATTCTACTCAGTGTGATATAAGGGCAATTATCTTTTTTGTAGTAATTACTTCAGTTCTGCACGACTTGTCTCTATCAACGAACTCCAAAGTGGCAAATTGAAAAGCTATTTTGTTTTCCTGCCGCACAAAGGAGCGTACCATCAGTGCATCCTCTCCTCCAAGCCGTTGTTATTTTAGAGGTCGCTCATGCGTGGGCGATCACGTTTCCAATATCACACTGAGAAACTAATCCACCTCCAGACAGGCTGCAGTGCACCCAGGGCCCGGCAAAGAAGCAGAGAGAAACCAGGGACCCATGACTTCTCACACGGCTACTGTAGCAGGACAGACCTGACAGAGGGAGAGAGACATATAGAGTGTGAGAGAGAGAGATGGGGGCAGGGTGACTGTTGTGTGGGAGAATGCAGGGTCACCGTCAGCTGTCCCAGTGTTTATTGATCAGTGATGCACCCATGAGGGAGGAACCCACTCTGCACCTGCCTGCCCAGCGCCCTCCATACCAGCCCAGCACCCTCCATACCAGCCCAGCACCCTCCATACCAGCCAGCACCCTCCATACCAGCCAGCACCCTCCATACCAGCCCAGCCAGCACCCTCCATACCAGCCCAGCACCCTCCATACCAGCCCAGCCAGCACCCTCCTAACCAGCCCAGCCAGCACCCTCCATACCAGCCCAGCCAGCACCCTCCATACCAGCCCAGCCAGCACCCTCCATACCAGCCCAGCGCCCTCCATACCAGCCCAGCGCCCTCCATACCAGCCCAGCGCCCTCCATACCAGCCCAGCGCCCTCCATACCAGCCCAGCGCCCTCCATACCAGCCTAGCCAGCACCCTCCATACCAGCCCAGCACCCTCCTAACCAGCCCAGCACCCTCCATACCAGCCCAGCACCCTCCATACCATCCAGCACCCTCCATACCAGCCCAGCACCCTCCATACCAGCCCAGCCAGCACCCTCCATACCAGCCCAGCCAGCACCCTCCATACCAGCCCAGCCAGCACCCTCCATACCAGCCCAGCACCCTCCATACCAGCCCAGCACCCTCCATACCAGCCCAGCACCCTCCATACCAGCCCAGCCAGCACCCTCCATACCAGCCCAGCCAGCACCCTCCATACCAGCCCAGCCAGCACCCTCCATACCAGCCCAGCACCCTCCATACCAGCCCAGCCAGCACCCTCCATACCAGCCCAGCCAGCACCCTCCATACCAGCCCAGCCAGCACCCTCCTAACCAGCCCAGCACCCTCCATACCAGCCCAGCCAGCACCCTCCATACCAGCCCAGCCAGCACCCTCCATACCAGCCCAGCCAGCACCCTCCATACCAGCCCAGCACCCTCCATACCAGCCCAGCGCCCTCCATACCAGCCCAGCGCCCTCCATACCAGCCCAGCGCCCTCCATACCAGCCCAGCGCCCTCCATACCAGCCTAGCCAGCACCCTCCATACCAGCCCAGCACCCTCCTAACCAGCCCAGCACCCTCCATACCAGCCCAGCACCCTCCATACCATCCAGCACCCTCCATACCAGCCCAGCACCCTCCATACCAGCCCAGCCAGCACCCTCCATACCAGCCCAGCCAGCACCCTCCATACCAGCCCAGCACCCTCCATACCAGCCCAGCACCCTCCATACCAGCCCAGCCAGCACCCTCCATACCAGCCCAGCCAGCACCCTCCATACCAGCCCAGCCAGCACCCTCCATACCAGCCCAGCACCCTCCATACCAGCCCAGCACCCTCCATACCAGCCAGCACCCTCCATACCAGCCCAACACCCTCCATACCAGCCCAGCACCCTCCATACCAGCCCAGCACCCTCCATACCAGCCCAGCACCCTCCATACCAGCCCAGCACCCTCCATACCAGCCAGCACCCTCCATACCAGCCCAACACCCTCCATACCAGCCCAGCACCCTCCATACCAGCCCAGCACCCTCCATACCAGCCCAGCACCCTCCATACCAGCCAGCACCCTCCATACCAGCCCAACACCCTCCATACCAGCCCAGCACCCTCCATACCAGCCCAGCACCCTCCATACCAGCCCAGCACCCTCCATACCAGCCCAGCACCCTCCATACCAGCCAGCACCCTCCATACCAGCCCAACACCCTCCATACCAGCCCAACACCCTCCATACCAGCCCAACACCCTCCATACCAGCCCAGCCAGCACCCTCCATACCAGCCCAGCACCCTCCATACCAGCCAGCACCCTCCATACCAGCCCAACACCCTCCATACCAGCCCAACACCCTCCATACCAGCCCAGCCAGCACCCTCCATACCAGCCCAGCCAGCACCCTCCATACCAGCCCAACACCCTCCATACCAGCCCAGCGCCCTCCATACCAGCCCAGCACCCTCCATACCAGCCCAGCACCCTCCATACCAGCCCAGCACCCTCCATACCAGCCCAGCACCCTCCATACCAGCCCAGCACCCTCCATACCAGCCCATTAGCTCTCCCACTTTTTTCTCTGTCTGTTCCTCTCTCTCCACATTGCTTGGTGAGGAGGGTTGGGGTGATAATGTTCTGATGTGTCCTTGCCAGATGAATGCCTTTCTAAAACACATGTAGTGGTGCTGCCAGAGCAAGCCCACCAACGCTATTCTAAATATGAAAATCACACACTACAGTTAATTCTGACAAATGTATCCGATGTCTTGAAATACATCCTGGTCAAAGCACAAGTGCTGGGCCACATAATTACTTCTTAATGCAACTCTCTTCAATCAATCCCTTTATCAGCGCTCAAACCATACAAACTCTGCTAACCTCCATGCATGCGGTGTGAGCCACAACTTAGCGGATCAGCTGAGTGACATAGTAAAACATGTCTCGTGCTACCGGGAATTTCCCGTCCACGTGTCTGAATGGAAGGCGGGATCATAACAAACACGCTCATAGGTTGCAGGAACTGAACGTCCGCAGGTCTTAAAGAAGCAGAGACTGTGCGCGCGGCAGCCCTCCGGTGGCAGAGCGGCAGGGCGGTGTGTCTTTAACAACTACACACAAGCGCGTTCCTCCGTCACGCCCAGAAAAGGCGGAGTGACTTACGGAGCTGACGTTTGCGAAAAGAAATCGGCGTGTTGTCATTAGTCTCACAGACAGAATGAAAGTTGTCTTTGTGTGATACGGACTAATTTCGCTTGATTTGGCTCAAGACTGGAACACTACATTTTGTCAGAACGAATGACGACTAATAATTAACATAATATTGAGGTGAGTTCCTATTTTTTTTACTTCTCGTGCTGCGAGCGCGTTTATATATTTAGATGTAATTTATAGCCTACAATTTGAACGAAAAACGTTATCAGTTGTCTTTTATGTTCATTCTCTGAAAATTTACAACTAGGCTAATACATCGTTTTACGCAGGGTGTCCGGCGTAAAAAGACTCAGTCTGTTTAAACATCAATAGAGCCACAATCTTTGACGCAATCGCCCGCGGTTCGCAGTGTCTCCAGGCTGCAGACCGTCTATATCGGCGGTGTGTCGCCCGCAAAGTAGCCTACGAGGCTACGATCCTGTGTCCTTTTGTGGATGGCTGACATTTGTAACCGATAAGTGTTGTATTGTGTAGGGTCTGCAATTTAGTTTGTCTCCTACACCAATCAAACTGACTCGGCAGTTAGTTTAAAATCTCGATAGTTAGCTTCAGTATCATTGCTTTTTAGACACGACTTTAATGACGCCGGATAACAGCCCGGCAACCCCATTCACATGTTTACAAATGGAGTTGCTCCCATTCTGTGTTTTGCTTGCATGTTAATTAGCGCATACGTTAGTGTGTGAGAGAGTCGGTAGGAGAGCGATGTGTTGTGAGGACGAGTCGGTTCTACAGCAGAGGACTCTGCTGATACCAGCCTAGAACCAGTCACTGGGCTGCGGCAGAGCTGGGGCGTAGTAACATCCCTCAATATATCTCCTGACTTTTTTTTGTTGCAACTTCCATGTTCTTGTCAAAACAAAGCATTACGTGGTTTTACACTCAGAGCTAAGCACGAGTGCAGCGAGGCAGGCTTGATAGCGCCCAGGGAGACGGAGCCTCTCTGCTGCTGGCGGGAGGAAAGTTCTGTTGCTGGCAGGCTGACAGGAGCAGGGTGAGCGGCTAGTGTTCTCCCGAGGCTGTCATTATCTGTTGGCTGGGGACACTCATTTGGAAGTGTGGTAACAGTCTAACCCTGCATTATAGGACTGATGGTGAGTTTGGAGGGAGTTTACAAGGCTTCTTCCATTTCAGTATTTTGATAACTGTTTGACCCACTATATCATTCATAGTCCTTTAGTGGTGGTGATGTTGGAGTGGGATTCTTCAGAGATTACTGCTTGATTTGATTCCCCAGAAATATGGGAGGTTCTGAACATTACACGGTCAACATTTAAGGATCCATTTTTAGCGATTGTCAAGAGGAAAATATATGTTGTGGTGAAACTTTTTATAGATTTAAATGGTGGAGTAATGGTCTCCTAAATTAGCCCCAGGTCTCTTTTTTCGGTTTGCAAAGTGTTTATGGTAGTCATTAGCATTAGCCACTTAGCCAGTTTTCTGTTACTCCCTGTGTCTTGGGGCTAGTTAGGACCAAGGGCCGTGTGTATGAGGAGTGAGATAGAGACTGCCTCTAACTTCTCCTCGCTTTTCTAACCCTCCATTTAGGTACATTTAGTCAGCGAGGCTGCGGCCACGGTGTGGTTTTATCACTGTTAGGAGCTGAGCACAGCCATTTGTCTAAATCAGCACTGTGTTTGTTCACCACAAACTGAGGCAGACCTTTGTCCATTTTGGGTTCCACAGCTCGTGCACGGCTGCGGTTGAGCTCTTGTACAGCCCGTTATTATGGATCAGATAGGTAGTCTTTAATGATACTGTAGTTAGTGCTTAAAAATTACCTTTATGTAAACTCCTTTATGTAAACTCCTCAGACTCAGGCTCTCTTGTCTTGTCCACATTAGGGTCAGTGTCTTGACCTACATGGGAAACCTTTTCCACCCTGTCCTGTGTGCAGGTAATGACAGACTAGCCGGTCTGCTAACACCTCTCATCTCAAGGGGATTTTGTCTGAACACCTGTTTGCTCTTCCTGTCCCTGCAGGTCGTCCAGAGAACAGCACCCCCGTATGGATGATGAGGAGGACGATGTGTTTGAGCCAGACTCGCTTTCCTGGCGCACCATTTTCAGGGAGGTAAAGTACGAACACCGGGGCACCCAGACACCTGGCCCCGCCCTGGAGAGTCCCAGCGGGATGCTGCCCTGCTCAGACCAGCCCAGACCTCTGTTCTACGGTGAGGCCTCACTCACACACACACACACTCACACACATGGAAACACACACGCACAAACTCACACACTCACACACATGGAAACGCACACAAAAAACTCTCACACACACTCACACACATGTAAACTCACACACACACTCACATTGAAACACACACATACACGCACCAACACACACACTTGCATACACACCATGTAGCTCACTAGAAGTGAGCAGCATGGGACAGATTGAGACATCGGATGTGTTGACCTGAGATGGCCTATCAAACAGCCAGAGGGCTGGTGTGAGAAGCAGCTAGGCTCAGTGTCAGCAGGCCTGGCGCCTGGGAGTCCGGCCGCACTAGCTTTATGGCCCGGAGTGTGTGTGAGTGTACGTGTGTGAGTGTACGTGTGTGAGTATGAGAGTGTGAGTGTGTGTAACCAGCTGCTGTGACATGCAGCAGGCGCCTGGCTGACGCTGTTCTACAGGGACGTGAGGACAGACCGCACCTGAAACACCTGTCTGTCCCTGGAAAACACACCCGTCTCTCACCCTGTCTGTCCCTGGAAAACACACCCGTCTCTCACCCTGTCTGTCCCTGGAAAACACACCTTTCTCTCACCCTGTCTGTCCCTGGAAAACACACCTGTCTCTCACCCTGTCTGTCCCTGGAAAACACACCTGTCTCTCACCCTGTCTGTCCCTGGAAAACACACCTGTCTCTCACCCTGTCTGTCCCTGGAAAACACACCTGTCTCTCACCCTGTCTGTCCCTGGAAAACACACCTGTCTCTCACCCTGTCTGTCCCTGGAAAACACACTTGTCTCTCACCCTGTCTGTCCCTGGAAAACACACCTGTCTCTCACCCTGTCTGTCTCTCACCCTGTCTGTCTCTCACCCTGTTTGTCTCTCACCCTGTTTGTCTCTCACCCTGTTTGTCTCTCACCCTGTTTGTCTCTCACCCTGTTTGTCTCTCACCCTGTTTGTCTCTCACCCGGTCTGTCTCTCACCCGGTCTGTCTGACCTGTTCCTGGTCTCTCAGCGCTAGTGGTGCTGCTGTGGGTCCAGGTTCCCCTACAGGAAGCAGGCCTCACAGTCATCTCTTTTCCAAACAGCACCTGGTGCTGCTCCTCAGGCCTGGCAGGGAGGACAGCACATCTTAGCTGGGGTTTAGTGTGATGGCCTGGAAGGGTTGTATAACCCCTGACATGATGCAAGCTGGCGACGGGGCAGCCCATGAGAACTGTGTCACAGTGTGTCTGAGCGTGCCCAGTGTGTCACAGTGTGTCTGAGTGTGTCACAGTGTGTCTGAGCATGCCCAGTGTGTCACAGTGTCTGAGTGTGTCACAGTGTGTCTGAGTGTGCCCAGTGTGTCACAGTGTGTCTGAGCGTGCCCAGTGTGTCTGAGCGTGCCCAGTGTGTCTGAGGGTGCCCAGTGTGTCTGAGTGTGTCTGAGTGTGTCTGAGTGTGTCTGAGTATGCCCAGTGTGTCACAGTGTGTCTGAGCGTGCCCAGTGTGTCTGAGCGTGCCCAGTGTGTCTGAGGGTGCCCAGTGTGTCTGAGTGTGTCTGAGTGTGTCTGAGTGTGTCTGAGCGTGCCCAGTGTGTCTCAGTGTGTCTCAGTGTGTCTGAGCGTGCCCAGTGTGTCACAGTGTGTCTGAGCGTGCCCAGTGTGTCTGTGTGTCTGAGCATGCCCAATGTGTCTCAGTGTGTCTGAGTGTGTCACAGTGTGTCACAGTGTGTCTCAGTGTGTCTGAGCGTGCCCAGTGTGTCACAGTGTGTCTGAGCGTGCCCAGTGTGTCACAGTGTGTCACAGTGTGTCTGAGCGTGCCCAGTGTGTCTCAGTGTGCCCAGTGTGTCTCAGTGTGTCTGAGCATGCTCAGGACCAGACGTGACGTGTTTGTTGTTGTTGTTGCTACAGGCAACGCAGGGTTTCGTCTGCACTTCCCAGCGCACTCCGAGCGTGTGGTCGCCCCGGCGGCCGGGCGGGGGGAGGAGGGGCCTGGAGACATGGAGCTGCAGCAGGACAGCATGGAGGCTCGCGTCGGACACAAGCTCCAGCTGATCGGAGACCAGTTCCACCAGGAGCACCTACACATGGTGAGAGGAGACGCTCACCTCCCCCCTATCCCCTCCCCCCCTACCACCCCATCCCCCCGCCTCCCCCCCTCAGCCCCTATCCAACCCCCTCCTGCCAGCCCCAGCCACTCCCCTCCCCCGCCTGCTCTTCCTGTTTATTTCCTTCTGCCTCTCTTCCACCCCCCCCTCCCTCTGTGTTCCCTCCATTTCCTCCTGCTGCCTCTCTCCTGGGGCAGAGGTGGAGGGGGGCACGCGGCCCCCTCTGGTCAGGCTGACTCCAGGGTTCACCACTCTGAGGCCATGTCACTGTGAACACCACAGCCAGAGAAAACAAGTTCAAACAAAAGCAGACATACAAACAAAGACACACATGTAAGGACACACACACACAATCTTCCACCCTGAGAAAGCAGAAGTGCAGGACTCGGTAAACATGGTGCCCCCCTCTCTGGATGTGTGAGGTAGGGAGCCTCCTCTCAGTCTCCTCCCGGGGGCGTGGGGAGGGGTGATAGTGATGGTATGGTGGATACCAGACAGTAAATGAGTATATGTGCTACTGCCTGAGGGGCCGTCAGAGCTGAGCAGAATCCGTCCAGTTAGAATCAAGAGTTTAGCCTAATCTCTTTTATAGATACAAGCCACTTCTGGTTGAGTTCTCTGGTGTGAGTGATTTTCCCCCAGGGTTAGGGTCATCTGGGTTAGGGTTGGCAGGGTTATCTGGGTTAGGGTTATCTGGGTTAGGGTTGGCAGGGTTGGCAGGGTTATCTGGGTTAGGGTTATCTGGGTTAGGGTTGGCAGGGTTATCTGGGTTAGGGTTATCTGGGTTAGGGTTGGCAGGGTTATCTGGGTTAGGGTTATCTGGGTTAGGGTTGGCAGGGTTATCTGGGTTAGGGTTATCTGGGTTAGGGTTGGCAGGGTTATCTGGGTTAGGGTTATCTGGGTTAGGGTTGGCAGGGTTATCTGGGTTAGGGTTATCTGGGTTAGGGTTGGCAGGGTTATCTGGGTTAGGGTTATCTGGGTTAGGGTTGGCAGGGTTATCTGGGTTAGGGTTGGCAGGGTTATCTGGGTTAGGGTTGGCAGGGTTGGCAGGCGGGAGCTGTGGAGGCCTCGTGTGTTTGACACTCAGACAGGCTGCTGGTTACTGTGTTATCTGGAACACTGCTGCTCAGCCCACAGACCAGGCTGGAGGAGGAAGTGGCTCTCTGTCTCTGTTGCTGAATAAACACACACACACACACCCTCACACACACACACCCTCACACACACACACCCTCACACACACACACCCTCACACACACACACCCTCACACACACACACACACCCTCACACACACACACCCTCACACACACACACTCTCTCTCACACTTACACACACACACACACACACACCACACACACACCCTCACACACACACACTCTCTCTCACACTTACACACACACACACACACACTCTCACACACACACACCATGACCAGCAAAGGGAGGAGGCCTTGTGGGTGATGTCATATCCTAAAGGTGCTAAGAGATTCAACACACACTCACAAAACCAGGATCTGTTTAACACAGATTATTTAATAATGCCTTACTAATACATTTAGAACCCAGGGGTTGTGTGGGTGAGAGAAGAGTAAAGAGAGAGAGGAGAGAGGAGAGTAGAGAGAGGAGAGTAGAGAGAGGAGAGTAGAGAGAGGAGAGTAGAGAGAGGAGAGTAGAGAGAGGAGAGTAGAGAGAGGAGAGTAGAGAGAGGAGAGTAGAGAGAGGAGAGTAGAGAGAGGAGAGAGGAGAGGAGAGTAGAGAGAGGAGAGTAGAGAGAGGAGAGAGGAGAGAGGAGAGTAGAGAGAGGAGAGTAGAGAGAGGAGAGTAGAGGAGAGAGAGGAGAGTAGAGAGAGGAGAGAGGGTGTGTGGGTTAAGTCTGTCTGGTCTCCTGTTGGCCCAGGGCTGCTTATCCTGCCTCAGTGTTCAGGTTGTGTAAGTCTACAGCAGGCCCCTTCACACTTCTGCCAGCCTCTTGGCTCTGTGTGTGTGTGTGTGTTTGTGTTTGTGTGTTGGGCAGTTAGGCTGCCTGAGTGCAGGAGAGGGAGGGATGATGCTGACAGATAAATAGCTGGGCTGGAGGAGAAGAGAGCAGGGCTGGAGGAGAAGAGAGCAGGGCTGGAGGAGAAGAGAGCAGGGCTGGAGGAGAGGAGGGCTGGAGGAGAAGAGAGCAGGGCTGGAGGAGAAGAGAGCAGGGCTGGAGGAGAAGAGAGCAGTGCTGGAGGAGAGGAGGGCTGGAGGAGAAGAGAGCAGGGCTGGAGGAGAGGAGGGCTGGAGGGGAGGAGAGGAGGGCTGGAGGAGAGGAGGGCTGGAGGGGAGGAGAGCAGTGCTGGAGGAGAGGAGGGCTGGAGGGGAGGAGAGGAGGGCTGGAGGAGAGGAGAGCTGGAGGGGAGGAGAGGAGGGCTGGAGGAGAGGAGGGCTGGAGGGGAGGATGAGGAGGGCTGGAGGAGAGGAGGGCTGGAGGGGAGGAGAGGAGGGCTGGAGGAGAGGAGAGGAGAGGAGGGCTGGAGGAGAGAGGAGCAGGGCTGGAGGAGAGAGGAGCAGGGCTGGAGGAGAGGAGGGCTGGAGGAGAGGAGGGCTGGAGGAGAGGAGAGGAGGGCTGGAGGAGAGGAGAGGAGAGGAGGGCTGGAGGAGAGAGGAGCAGGGCTGGAGGAGAGAGGAGCAGGGCTGGAGGAGAGGAGAGGAGGGCTGGAGGAGAGGAGGGCTGGAGAGAGAGCAGGGCTGGAGGAGAGGAGCAGGGCTGGAGGAGAGGAGAGCAAGATTAGTATTAGGATGGTGAGGGCAGCAGGCTGGTGAGGGCAGCAGGCTGGTGAGGGCAGCAGGCTGGTGAGGGCAGCAGGCTGGTGAGGGCAGCAGGCTGGGGAGGGCAGCAGGCTGGTGAGGGCAGCAGGCTGGGTAGGGCAGCAGGCTGGTGAGGGCAGCAGGCTGGGGAGGGCAGCAGGCTGCAGGGCAGCAGGCTGGCGAGGGGCAGCAGGCTGGTGAGGGCAGCAGGCTGGTGAGGGCAGCAGGCTGGTGAGGGCAGCAGGCTGGTGAGTGGCAGCAGGCTGGCGAGGGCAGCAGGCTGGCGAGGGCAGCAGGCTGGCGAGGGCAGCAGGCTGGTGAGGGCAGCAGGCTGGCGAGGGCAGCAGGCTGGGGAGGGCAGCAGGCTGGTGAGGGCAGCAGGCTGGCGAGGGCAGCAGGCTGGGGAGGGCAGCAGGCTGGAGGGCAAGGGGGAGGGCAGCAGGCTGGGCAGAGGGGAGGGCAGCAGGCTGGTGAGGGCAGCAGGCTGGGGAGGGCAGCAGGCTGGTGAGGGCAGCAGGCTGGCGAGGGCAGCAGGCTGGTGAGGGCAGCAGGCTGGGGAGGGCTGGTCGGGGGCAGATAAGGGGCATCCAGGGAGCAGCAGGCTGACAGACAGGCTGAAAGGCAGGCAGACAGGCAGACAGACACCAGGCTGAGGTTGACGACACACTGCATCAGCTCTCCTCTCCTCTGCTATCTAGTGCTTAGATATAGAGCTCCTGTTTGACAGTTGGTGGCATGACTCATGACTGTACAGCTAGACAGACATACCCGCACCTCCCTCTCTCTCTCTCTCTCTCTCTCTCTCTCTCTCTCGCTCTCTCTCTCTCGCTCTCTCTCTCGCTCTCTCTCGCTCTCTGGTTGGAGAAGAAAAGACAAAAGGCCATTTCTGCTTCTCTTGTTAGAAGCCAGTGTGGCACTAGAGGCGTGTCGCTGAGGTTAGAAGAGCTGCTATCAGTGTTAAACTCTAACACTGTCTGTGATACTGTAGTACTGTACTGACTGTGTGGTGTAAATCAGGATAACCTAGAGATCTAGAGTAGATCCCATTCTAATCTAGGCCCCCCCCTCTATTTTCTGTCATATACTAATCTTTATTCTCACACACACACACACACACACTGACACACACACACACACACACACTGACACACTCACACACACACACACACACACACACTGACACAATAGGCCTCCTGTCTGCAGGGGGAGTTGAGCAGTTCAGGTGTACTCAGTGACAGACAGATGCTGTACTAAGCAATGGTGGTCGTGACCTGCCAGCACAGGTGAGCAAATCAGTGCTGTGGATAACAGTGTTTTCACGAAGCACTGTCTGATGTTGTGTACTCAAGCACACAACCTCTGGCCAGGTTTAGATCTTCATTACAACAGAAAACAGGTTCTATCAGCATTCCCGGCAGACAAACAGCCACTCCTTCCACCCTCCTCCAGTGTTTACCTTTGAAGAGCAACAGTGGAGACTGAAGTGTGCGGGACCCAGTTAGCGAGCGGGCTCGGGCGGGACCCAGTTAGCGAGCGGGCTCAGGCGGGACCCAGTTAGCGAGTGGGCTCAGGCGGGACCCAGTTAGCGAGCGGGGGCGGCCGGGACCCGTTAGCGAGTCGGGCTCGGGCGGGACTCAGTTAGCGAGCGTGCTCGGGCGGGACCCAGTTAGCGAGCGGGCTCGGGCGGGGACTCTCAGTTAGCGAGCGGGCTCGGGCGCGACCAAGTTAGCGAGCGGTGGCTCGGGCGGGACCCAGTTAGCGAGCGGGCCTCAGGCGCGACCAAGTTAGCGAGCGGGCTCAGGCGGGACCCAGTTAGCGAGCGGGCTCAGGCGGGACCAAGTTAGCGAGCGGGCTCAGGCGGGACCCAGTTAGCGAGCCGGCTCAGGCGGGACCCAGTTAGCGAGCGGGCTCAGGCGCGACCCAGTTAGCGAGCGAGGGCGCGGGCTTACGCAAACGCAACACTTGCAACGTTCCATGCTCCTCTGAAGGGGAGCAAGTCATTACAGCGCCAGGCCGCTGGTGAACAGGCTGGGGGTGAGACTGAGACCCAGACACTGCCTCCACACTTGTGTCAACACCAACGATCTAATCTTCCCTGTCAGATACGTATAGCTACCACAAACAGTTGCATGTTGCTGTGGATGAAACCGTGCACTCAGCAGCATTGTTCCAGAAGCTTATCTGGTCGTGTGCTCCACTCCTCTCTGGTTTATAGCCTGCGTCTGAACATAGCGACAGTGCTATCCGACCAGGCAGCGTCTGCGTTTCGTCTGTGGACGAAGCTGTTGAGTCTGCAGGGGCAGAGCTACCTGTACGCTTCTCCTAGACACACACACTCAATCCCCATACTCCCTCCCTCCTCAAAGCTCCCACATCCTATTTACCAAGACAAGTATCTTTATCTCCCCCCTCTCAATGGTCCAGATAACATTAATTCCCCCAGAACACACGCAATCACAGTTGGCTCTCCAGATAGATAGTGGGGAGAGAGAGAGAGAGGCCTGTGTTCCTGATGCTGTAGGTCCTACCAGGTAGAATGTGATAGTTAGCAGTGAGCCAGTAGAGCAGTCTCCTAAGAGGGGTAGTTAGCAGTGAGCCAGTAGAGCAGGTCTCCTAAGAGGGGTAGTTAGCAGTGAGTCAGTAGAGCAGTCTCCTAAGAGGGGTAGTTAGCAGTGACCCAGTAGAGCAGTCTCCTAAGAGGGGTAGTTAGCAGTGAGCCAGTAGAAGCAGTCTCCTAAGAGGGGTAGTTAGCAGTGAGTCAGTAAGCAGTCTCCTAAGAGGGTAGTTAGCAGTGAGCCAGTAAGAGCAGTCTCCTAAGAGGATAGTTAGCAGTGAGCCAGTAGAGCGGTCTCCTAAGAGGAGCAGCCCTAACGAGTAGTGCGTAGTAATACTCCAGCCACCTGACTTAGGAGCAGCTTCTGTTTTTTAAGTGTTTCATGACTGTCACCCTCATCTGTGGCTGTCTGTGTTGCAGTACCACAGAAACCAAAGGAACCAGGGAGCTGTGTGGTGGCGCATGGCCTCAGCCCTCCTCTCCCTGCTAGCTCGGAGAGAGACCCCAGGGGACATGGAGCTGCGTGGAGAGGACTCACAGCCCCCATCTCTCCACTCAGACGAGGACTACATCCTGCATCTCTCCACCCAGATGAGGACTACAGCCCCCATCTCTCCACTCAGTAGAGGACTACATCCTGGCATCTCTCCACTCAGTGAGACTACAGCCCCCATCTCTCCACTCAGGAGGACTGACAGCCCCCATCTCTCCACTCAGATGAGGACACAACTCCCCATCTCTCCACTCAGATGAGGACTCAACCTCCATCTCTCGCACTGCAGATGAGGACTACAACCCCCATCTCTCCACTCAGATGAGGACTACAACCTCCATCTCTCCACTCAGATGAGGACTACAAACCCCCCTCTCTCCTACCCAGATGAGGACTACAACCCTCCATCTCTCCCACCCAGATGAGGACGTAGGAAACAACCCCCATCACTCCACTAAGATTAGGACTACAGCCCGCATCTATATAGTCAGATTAGACTACAACCCCCATCTCTCCAGTCAGATTAGACTATAGCCCCCATCTCTCCACCCCAGACTGGACTCCAGATGCCGTGCCTCATTCGCCCGGCGTCTGAGGAGACTGAAGCTCAGTATCCGCTGGCGGAGACAGCAGCCCCTTTTAACAACAATGTTTCTTGTGGTGCATGTTTTGACGAGAGGAATAAGGCGAGAGGGGAAGAGAGGGTGCGAATGAGAGTAGAGAGAGAGGTAAGAGAGAGACGGGAGAAGTACAATTATTTTTCTCATCACCGAGGAGAAGTTGCCAATGTTGTATCCGGGATTCTTCAAGGACAATGTTTGATGTTTTGGTACAATTGTTGTGATTTTACAATTTTGTAGCCGTAAGGTGTGTTCATTGGTTGAACTCTTATTGTTTGCACTTCCGTTTTATACACCTGTGTATACACGTTTTTTTGTTTGTTTTTTGTTTTTTTTCTGGAACTCCTCCGCTGGGCCTGGGAATGCCTTATCAATATCCTATCTATATCTCCCGCCCGCAAAGCGTAGCTGCACTGCTGGAGAGCAGTCGTAGGACGTAGTGTCGATGGCCAAGGGGGAGGGGCTGCAGAGGGAGGGTGCTCAGAGGGGGGTCTCTGGAGAAGGGGAGGGGGCTCAGGGGAGTGGGACTCCTCGTGGTACGTGGGTCAACAGTGACACCCTACTCAACATACCCAATAGAGTGCTTGTTTTTTGCTTGAACAGAGCCAGTGTTGGCACCTCACTTGTTCGCTCCTCCTTGGAGTTTCAAAAGTTTGTCTTTTTTATGGGCCCTCGTAAGTCTTTGCTCCTCCTGTCACTTGGATCTCATTTCATTCTGAATGCGTCTCCGGCATGTAACAGAATTATTATTACATCTGTGCACCTAAATGATGGTTAGTTAAGGGGCATTTTAGCTCCTACGGAACACATCTGCCTTGGACCGAACCCCAGGGAGTGCAGGAGGCGGATGTTTCTCCTCAGTCAGGTTCTGTGAGATGACCCTTGAAGTGTGAGCTGTTGTGAGTCCACAGTGTTTTGCACTAGGCTGTGCCTCGACAGCAGATCAAGCCAACAAGAACAAGCCTCGTTCACCATGAAGGTTTGAACTGGTGTCCGTTTTCTCGGCTTGGCGTGATTGTACACAATGGTGTTTGTCTCCTACATACTGAAGTGACCTTACGCGCCCGTGGCTGACTGATGACTGAATAGTGGATCTGGACGATGGCAACACCAAACATATGATGAGTACCAGACAAACATTTCCAGGATTACTCTGGATGTGCTGGTTTTCAGGGACCCACATAAAACTCTGGACACCAAAGC
>CM042866.1:625169-644169 GCA_023658055.1 Thaleichthys pacificus | reverse complement strand
CAGCAGGCTGGTGAGGGCAGCAGGCTGGGGAGGGCAGCAGGCTGGTGAGGGCAGCAGGCTGGGGAGGGCAGCAGGCTGGTGAGGGCAGCAGGCTGGTGAGGGCAGCAGGCTGGGGAGGGCAGCAGGCTGGTGAGGGCAGCAGGCTGGGGAGGGCAGCAGGCTGGTGAGGGCAGCAGGCTGGGGAGGGCTGGTCGGGGGCAGATAAGGGGCATCCAGGGAGCAGCAGGCTGACAGACAGGCTGAAAGGCAGGCAGACAGGCAGACAGACACCAGGCTGAGGTTGACGACACACTGCATCAGCTCTCCTCTCCTCTGCTATCTAGTGCTTAGATATAGAGCTCCTGTTTGACAGTTGGTGGCATGACTCATGACTGTACAGCTAGACAGACATACCCGCACCTCCCTCTCTCTCTCTCTCTCTCTCTCTCTCTCTCTCTCTCTCTCTCTCTCTCTCTCTCTCTCTCTCTCTCGCTCTCTCTCTCGCTCTCTCTCGCTCTCTGGTTGGAGAAGAAAAGACAAAAGGCCATTTCTGCTTCTCTTGTTAGAAGCCAGTGTGGCACTAGAGGCGTGTCGCTGAGGTTAGAAGAGCTGCTATCAGTGTTAAACTCTAACACTGTCTGTGATACTGTAGTACTGTACTGACTGTGTGGTGTAAATCAGGATAACCTAGAGATCTAGAGTAGATCCCATTCTAATCTAGGCCCCCCCCTCTATTTTCTGTCATAATACTAATCTTTATTCTCACACACACACACACACACACTGACACACACACACACTGACACACTCACACACACACACACACACACACACACACACTGACACAATAGGCCTCCTGTCTGCAGGGGGAGTTGAGCAGTTCAGGTGTACTCAGTGACAGACAGATGCTGTACTAAGCAATGGTGGTCGTGACCTGCCAGCACAGGTGAGCAAATCAGTGCTGTGGATAACAGTGTTTTCACGAAGCACTGTCTGATGTTGTGTACTCAAGCACACAACCTCTGGCCAGGTTTAGATCTTCATTACAACAGAAAACAGGTTCTATCAGCATTCCCGGCAGACAAACAGCCACTCCTTCCACCCTCCTCCAGTGTTTACCTTTGAAGAGCAACAGTGGAGACTGAAGTGGTGCGGGACCCAGTTAGCGAGCGGGCTCAGGCGGGACCAGTTAGCGAGCGGGCTCAGGCGGGACCCAGTTAGCGAGTAGGGCTCAGGGCGGGGACCCAGTTAGCGAGCGGGGGGCGGCCGGGACCCAGTTAGCGAAGCGGGCGCTTCGGGCGGGACCCAGTTAGCGAGCGGGGCTCGGGCGGGACCCAGTTAGCGAGCGGGCTCGTGGCGGGACCCAGTTAGCGAGCGGGCTCGGTGCGCGACCAAGTTAGCGAGCGGGCCTCGGGCGGGACCCAGTTAGCGAGCGGGGGCTCAGGCGCGACCAAGTTAGCGAGCGGGCTCAGGCGGGACCCAGTTAGCTGAGCGGGCTCAGGCGGGGACCAAGTTAGCGAGCGGGGATGCTCAGCGGGACCCAGTTAGCGAGCCGGCTCAGGCGGGACCCAGTTAGCGAGCGGGCTCAGGCGCGGACCCAGTTAGCGAGCGGGCGCGGGCTTACGCAACACCTTGCAACGTTCCATGCTCCTCTGAAGGGGAGCAAGTCATTACAGCGCCAGGCCGCTGGTGAACAGGCTGGGGGTGAGACTGAGACCCAGACACTGCCTCCACACTTGTGTCAACACCAACGATCTAATCTTCCCTGTCAGATACGTAGAGCTACACAAACAGTTGCATGTTGCTGTGGATGAAACCGTGCACTCAGCAGCATTGTTCCAGAAGCTTATCTGGTCGTGTGCTCCAGCTCCTCTCTGGTTTATAGCCTGCGTCTGAACATAGCGACAGTGCTATCAGACCAGGCAGCGTCTGCGTTTCGTCTGTGGACGAAGCTGTTGAGTCTGCAGGGCAGAGCTACTGTACGCTTCTCCTAGACACACACACTCAACCCCTCTCCCTCCCTCCTCAAAGCTCCCAAATCCTATTTACCACAATTATCTTATCTCCCCCTCTCAATGGTCCAGATAACATTATTCCCCCAGAACACACGCAATCCAGTTGGCTCTCCAGATAGATAGGGGGAGAGAGAGAGAGAGGCCTGTGTCCTGATGCTGTAGGTCCTACCAGGTAGAATGTGATAGTTAGCAGTGAGCCAGTAGAGCAGTCTCCTAAGAGGGGTAGTTAGCAGTGAGCCAGTAGAGCAGTCTCCTAAGAGGGGTAGTTAGCAGTGAGTCAGTAGAGCAGTCTCCTAAGAGGGGTAGTTAGCAGTGACCCAGTAGAGCAGTCTCCTAAGAGGGGTAGTTAGCAGTGAGCCAGTAGAGCAGTCTCCTAAGAGGGGTAGTTAGCAGTGAGTCAGTAGAGCAGTCTCCTAAGAGGGGTAGTTAGCAGTGAGCCAGTAGAGCAGTCTCCTAAGAGGGATAGTTAGCAGTGAGCCAGTAGAGCGGTCTCCTAAGAGGAGCACCCTAACGAGTAGTGCGTAGTAATACTCCAGCCACCTGACTTAGAGCAGCTTCTGTTTTTTAAGTGTTTCATGACTGTCACCCTCATCTGTGGCTGTCTGTGTTGCAGTACCACAGAAACCAAAGGAACCAGGGAGCTGTGTGGTGGCGCATGGCCTCAGCCCTCCTCTCCCTGCTGCTGGAGAGAGACCCCAGGGGACGGAGGTGAGAGGACTACAGCCCCCATCTCTCCACTCAGACGAGGACTACATCCTGCATCTCTCCACCCAGATGAGGACTACAGCCCCCATCTCTCCACTCAGAGGACTACATCCTGCATCTCTCCACTCAGATGAGGACTACAGCCCCCATCTCTCCACTCAGAGGACTACAGCCCCCATCTCTCCACTCAGATGAGGACTACAACCCCCATCTCTCCACTCAGATGAGGACTACAACCTCCATCTCTCCACTCAGATGAGGACTACAACCCCCATCTCTCCACTCAGATGAGGACTACAACCTCCATCTCTCCACTCAGATGAGGACTACAACCCCCATCTCTCCACCCAGATGAGGACTACAACCTCCATCTCTCCACCCAGATGAGGACTACAACCCCCATCACTCCACTAAGATTAGGACTACAGCCCGCATCTATATAGTCAGATTAGGACTACAACCCCCATCTCTCCAGTCAGATTAGGACTATAGCCCCCATCTCTCCACCCCAGACTGGACTCCAGATGGCCGTGCCTCATCGCCCGGCGTCTGAGGAGACTGAAGCTCAGTATCCGCTGGCGGAGACAGCAGCCCTTTTACAAACAATGTTTCTTTGTCATTTTTACAATTATTTTTCTCTCCCGAGAAGTTGCCATGTTGTATCACGAGATTCTTCAGGACAATGTTGATGTTTTGGTAAATGTGTGATTTACAATTTTGTACAGTAGGTTGTTCTTGTTGAATCTTATTGTTTGCACTTCCGTTTATACACCTGTGTATACGTCTGGAACTCCTCCGCTGGCCTGGGAATGCCTTATCAATATCTATCTATATCTCCCGCCACAAAGCGTCTGCCTGCTGGAGAGCAGTCAGACAGTGAGCGATGCCAAGGGGAGGGGCTCAGGGGAGGGGCTCAGGGGAGGGGCTCAGGGGAGGGGCTCAGGGGAGTGGACTCCTCGTGGGTTACGGGTCAACATGACAACCTACTAACTCCCAAAGAGGTCGTTTTTTTTCTGAACAAAGCAGTTTGCACCTCAACTTGTTCTGCTCCTCCTTGGAGTTTCAAAAAAGTTTGTACTTTTTATGCCCTCTAAGTCTTTGCTCCTCCTGTCACTTGGATCTCTTTCATTCTGAATGCTTCTCCGGCAGGTAAAAAGATTATTATGACATCTGTGCACCTAATGTGTTGTTAGGCATTTGAAGCTCCTGAGCGACACATCTGCCTGGAGACCCCAGGGTGCAGAGGCGCTGTTTCTCCTCAGTCAGTTCTGAGATGCCCTTGAAGTGGAGCTGTGGAGCCACAGTGTTTGCACTAGGACTGGTGCTCAGAGCAGACAACCACCAAGACAACCTCGTCAACCAATGAAGGTTTGAACTGTGTCCGTTTTCTCGTGGCGTGATTGTACACAATGTGTTTTCTCCTACTCTGAAGACCTGCCCCCGTGGACTGAGTGACTGAATAGTGAATCTGGACCATGAGCAAACACCAAACATTGGATGAAACAGACAAACATTTCCAGATTCTCTGGATGTGCTGTGTTTTCAGGACCCACATAAACTCTGGACACCAAAGCAATACTGTACAGACCCTCCTGCGAAACAACAGTTTGTTCTCTTCTCAGGATATGTTCAACCTGCCCCACCCTCCACCTGCAGGGCGCCCTCCACCTGCAGGGCGCCCTGCTAGCGTCTGTTGTCCTCTAGGTAGAAATGACCACTGTTGGTTTTGAACCCAGTTGACCTGAGAGCCATTCTCTGCAATTCGACGAAACTCCTTGTGAGAAAAAGACTGTAATTATTGTTGAAACCTGAATATGTTTGAACGTTTGAAGACACTGATTCTTTTCTTGAAGATGCTGTTTGTTGTATATTTGATGTTTTGTTGAAGGAGCAGTCCACAGCAGGAGCCTGCTGATTCATCCCGTCAGGTCTGCTAAGCCATCCCATGTGATCAGAGCTTCCCCCGTGTTTAGGATCCTACACATGCCTCTCAGGGACACAGAATATCTTAGCCTTCAAATCCTTGAGAACCAGAATTCACTCTCTCGATGGTGGATGCGGTCTCCCATGTGTTCTGGCAGGTAGCGTGTGCCCCCCCGGGGGTCTGGAGCACAGGGACAGGTGGTGAGGAGAGCTCAGGGCTGACCCCAGATAGGGACTAGGAAGGGAGAAGAGCTGAATTTTTTTCCTCTTCAATGTTGTTTCCTGCAGATCCTGAACGCTGAGCCAGTTATCCTAGCTTCTAGTCTCCCTGTGGTCTCCTCCTCCTGCTCTTGCTCCTCCTCCTCCTCCTCCAGACCTCCCTCTTCCCCCTTCCTCCTCCTCATCTTGAGACACTCAGCTACAGACAGGCCCCTCCCCCCACATACAGGCTCCTCCCCTTGCAAACAGGCTCCCCCCCTGCTCCTTCTGCCCCTCCTATTGTTTAGGTTTGTAATTTATATTTTTTATCCCCCTTCTGTATTTATTTTATTTTGTGTCTTTGCCCATTTCTACTGTATATGCTTGTGTGTGCAATTTCTATTACCCTTTTTTTTGGTCTTAGATGTGTATCTGACTGTTTGACTGTGCAGTGCAGTGTGTGCCTGGTGGTGTCTGGTATTCCCTGAGGATTGTGATCTCCAGTGATGGGCTTAACGGTTAAGACATGATCTAAATCCCCCTCCGCATGTCCTCTGTTCAGAGAGACTGCGCTAAACGTGCTGTGCAAACTACAGACCACATGGATTCTGCCGCGTCTCTCTGCAGCCAGTTGTCTTTTCCCACCTCAGGCCCTCGGCACAACATCACGTCCCCTCGTGTGACAGCAGACTGACCCGTCAGACAAACATCTTGTAAACGTTCGCCCTGTTCCAGAACCCTGCCTTTCCCAACGAGGGCATTTTAGATACCTGTTTCCTTTCCCAACGAGGGCATTTTAGATACCTGCTTCCTTTCCCAACGAGGGCATTTTTTGGTTTATGGGTTAAACTCTCTTACTATCATTTCTTTGTAATCAACATGCACTGGAAAGTACTTTGTGTTCGTAGATCCGTCGGGTCCCTGTTCTCCTGTGTGGTCAAGTCCCTGTTCTCTCAGAAGACAGTGCTAGGCAGGCCCAGGTGAGCCTGGCTGCACAGTGGGGGCTGCACAGTGGGGGCTGTCTGGGTCCTGCTCTACGACCTTCTGCTTGATTTATTGGAAGGGGAAACACGCCACCTTGATGCCCTGGGTTGGGGGTTCCCTGGGTTGGGGGTTCCCTGGGTTGGGGGTTCCCTGGGTTGGGGTTCCCTGGGTTGCATGGGGTCCCTGGGTTGGGGGTTCCCTGGGTTGGGGGGTTCCCTGGCTGCACTCAGATTCACCTGTCATTTAATCATGATTATGTGTTAGTCTACAGGAACCCCTGACTGGGATTTGTAGTTTATGGAAACCGTCAGTGTCTTGAATTTTGTAGTCCACTTTATAATATACATTTGAAGTTTTTTGAGGAAGGTTTAAATTTTATGTTTATTGTTTGACATTTTTAATTAAGGACATTTCTTGCTCATGGTCGTTCTGAACTTTTGAAAATGTATTTTCTTATCAAAAGGGTCTTTTTATAAGGACAGTTCAGGCTTTTAAAATCCTTTTTAATACCTGATGGATCATTTCAAGTCCAATGAGATCAAGGTCTTCCTTCTATAAAAGGAACATTCAACATTCCGTCTGTGTCCTGGTCCTGGTGTTAAACCACACCAAGCCAACACAAATGATTTTCTGTGATTTTAATTTGGTGGTATAGTATTCGTAACAATCCCACCTTGCCCTTCCTTAAAGATAAACAGATGACCTGTACATGTGCTACTAAACCCCTGGAAGATGCCTTTAACTGCTCAGTCTCAACCAAGTCTTGATTATCACACACTCTCTGACCACCAAGAAGAGACCCAGTGAACATGTAGCATTTTTGTAAACATTGACTGTGTGTTTTTCGAGACGTACTGTGCACTCATTTTGTGTTTTACTTTTTGTTGATATATGAAAATAAGGACAATGTGTTATGTAGTGCAATATGCTGTACATAGGAGCTTTGCTCTACAAATCTTTTTCTGAATTTCTTGTTTTATTGGTACTTTTTTCAATAAAATGTTATTGAAAGTGCATCGTCCTGCCTGTTTCTTTCAAACAAAACCCTCTGGTAAAATAAATAAACTCATTTAGGTGAGTAGTACGTTAACTTTTAGATTCTGCTGTGAAACAACTACCCTTTACCTGAACTCCTAAAGTTCAGCCGAACTGTAAGACGTGCATGTGTTCAGGAGTGCATCGTTAAGATTTTCAGCGTTGCAGAGCGGGCCAGACACGTGAAGCTAGCCAGGCGTTTGGCAGCTGTGGTGCCCATTCCTCCTGCCGCTTGGTCATTAATTTACTGGACGCAAGGGAGCTCTCAGACTTCACTAATGACTAGCTGTCAGTACTCCACACACACACTCCCAGAGTTTAGCGTAGCAACATCAACAGTGGAAGGATGAAACCCGCAGAGTGTCCCGCCACACTGGGCTGAGCAGAGGGATGTGTCCATGTTTAGACCCAGGAGGCAGAGTCCTCTCTCTCCTGCTTGATGTCACTTCCTGTGAGGTCAGAGGTCAGCCTGTGGAGCCAGCTGATTGGTTCCTCAGTTCTGTACCTGGCTGCTTTCATAGCACCTGACGGATCGCTGGTGACAGGATGGTCACAGTGAGAAGCAGCCTGCCTAACATGGAAATATACCAAGAAAACCGGGGGGGATGTTCTTACTGCGTTGCGTTCTTACTGCGTTCTTACTGCGTTCTTACTGCGTTCTTACCGCGTTCTTACTGTGTACTTTGGACAGTTCTACAATGCATACAGTATACATGTTTATACATTTACATTTATTCATTTAGCAGACGCTTTTATCCAAAGCGACTTCCAAGAGAGAGCTTTACAAAATGCATAGGTCACTGATAATAACAACAAGATAGCCCACAAAAACATTGCGAGTAGCCAAAACATGAAGCACACATTGTGAACAACCAAAGTAAGTGCCAAAGGGAAGAACCACAAGAGCATGTAGTTAAACAAGTTACAATTAAACAACACAATACATGAAGTATTGGCAACAGTATTTGTGCCGTGTCCAAGGTAGTGAGGTGTGTACCAGAGGTCCCAGGTAGTGAGGTGTGTACCAGAGGGTCCCAGGTAGTGAGGTGTGTACCAGAGGGTCCCAGGTAGTGAGGTGTGTACCAGAGGGTCCGGTCCCAGGTAGTGAGGTGTGTACCAGAGGGTCCCAGGTAGTGAGGGTGTGTACCAGAGGGTCCCAGGTAGTGAGGTGTGTCCCAGAGGGTCCCAGGGGTTCTTTTCTCCAGGATCTCATGGCAGGGCTGGCCGCGTGGCAGCTCCATTGTCACGCAGCCTGGTGGCAGCTACACCTCTCTGATACTTGATTCACCTGTCTGATACCTGATTCACCTGTCTGGCCACACCAGCAGGATCCTCCCTCACCTGAGGCACCAAACAAACACTGACTCACCTGCACGTGTGTGTGCCTGGGTGTGTGTGTGTGTGTTTCAGAGGATGTGGTTGAGCTTGCACAAAGGAGGGAGAAGAAAATCCCTGCAAGTTCAGTAAACACTGTACCTGTCTGCGCTGCGCTGATGGATCCTGATCCTGGACTTCAGCCATGTCTCTGGAGGAAAGGAAATACCGACTGACATCACTGTCAGAAAATACACTGGATTAACATCTGATCCCTCTTTCAGACCATGTGACCAAGCCGTGATGTGTGTTTTGTGGACGTGTGGATATTGTAAAGGGAGCTTCTTTTGATTCTGATTGGTAGGAGGGGGGGCCTGAGCCAGTGACATGTTTTAGTGAAGCTAGAATGTTCGATCTATTAGATAAACCAGAGTGCGAATTATACAATGAAAATCAGGGGGGGTGTCAACTTCTTCTCCAGGGCGTGTATCAACCCCCCCGACCTGTTGTTTTTACCTCTTTTGGGGGGTCCAAGTCTTAATTAGGGGGGTCAGACCCCCCCAAAACCTCCACGTAATTCGCACCCTGAGATGACCATGAGTCTCTGACTGTTTACCTTCCTGGCTCTCTGGTCTCCTCTGATCTCCTCTGGGCTCCTCTGATCTCCTCTGGGCTCCTCTGATCCCCTCTGATCTCCTCTGTGCTCCTCTGTGCTCCTCTGGGCTCCTCTGTGCTCCTCTGGGCTCCTCTGATCTCCTCTGGGCTCCTCTGATCTCCTCTGGGCTCCTCTGGGCTCCTCTGATCTCCTCTGGGCTCCTCTGGGCTCCTCTGGGCTCCTCTAGGCTCCTCTGGGCTCCTCTGGGCTCCTCTGATCTCCTCTGGGCCTCCTCTGGGCTCCTCTGATCTCCTCTGGGCTCCTCTGGGCTCCTCTGATCTCCTCTGGGCTCCTCTGGGCTCCTCTGGGCTCCTCTGATCTCCTCTGGGCTCCTCTGGGCTCCTCTGGGCTCCTCTGGGCTCCTCTGATCTCCTCTGGGCTCCTCTGTGCTCCTCTCTCCTGGCCAGGCTGGGAGACTCTCAGCTCTCTCTCACCCAAACAATGGCCCCTCTGTGTCTTGGGCCCCTCTGCTGAAAGAGACACCCATTAGAGGCAGCGTCTATCTCTGGGGTCAGAGGCAGGGGTCACTCGCGAGGGCAGCTCTTGTTTATGTCTGTGAAGCCAATCAAAACAGATGCGGTTAACTCCTCCATGTCTGGCTGCATGGGTTCTGCGTTTACAAACAGAACAGCAGAACCACTTGCTGAGTCCAGGGGCGGATATCTGCTTCACCTTTGGGGGAGCAGTTCCTGGGGGGGGGGGGGGGGGGGGGACAGCAAAGGTTGTGCTAGCATGTTCACTGTCACTCACTGGTGGAAACACAGCCTGTCTCAGATGCTGCCCTGGAGACAGGCTGTGTGGCAGCTGCAGACTGACAGTGAACATGCTAGCACAACCTTTGCTGTCCCCCCCCCCCCCCCCCAGGAACTGCTCCCCCAAAGGTGAAGCAGATATCCGCCCCCTGGACTCAGCAAGTGGTTCCTGCTGTTCTGTTTGTAAACGCAGAACCCATGCAGCCAGACATGGAGGGAGTTAACCGCTCTGTTTTGATTGGCTTCACAGACATAAACAAGAGCTGCCCTCGCGAGGTGACCCCTAGCCTCTGACCCCAGAGATAGACGCTGCCTCTAATGGGTGTCTCTTTCAGCAGAGGGGCCCAAGACACAGAGGGGCCATTGTTTGGGTGAGAGAGAGCTGAGAGTCTCCCAGTCCTGGCCAGGAGAGAGGAGCACAGAGGAGCCAGAGGAGCCCAGAGGAGCCCAGAGGAGATCAGAGTGAGGCCCAGAGGGACCCAGAGGGAGCCCAGAGGAGCACAGAGGGTAGTATCGAGGAGGAGGATTCGAGAGGGGCCCAAGGAGGCCGACCATAGGGAGCCCAGAGGTAGATCATCGAGGAGCCCAGAGGAGCCCAGAGGAGATCAGAGGAGCCCAGAGGAGATCAGCGGGATGATATCAGGAGTGAGGCCGCAGTAGGAGATACAGAGGAGGCCCAGAGGAGGCCAGAGGAGCCCAGAGGTGTAGGATCAGAGTGGTAGGCCAGAGGAGCCCAGAGGTGACAGCCCAGAGGAGATCAGAGAGACCAGAGAGCCATGGAAGGTAAACAGTCAGAGGACTCATGGTTCATTCATCAGGGTGCGAATTACGTTGAGAGGTTTGGGGGGGTGCTGGACCCCCTATATTAAGACTTGGACTCCCCCCAAAAGAAGGTAAAAACAAAGAGGTCGGGGGGGTTGAATTAACACGCCCTTGGAGAAGAAGTTGACCCCCCCTGATTTTCATTGTATAATTCGCACTCTGGTTTATCTAATAGATCGAACATTCTAGCTTCACTAAAGACATGTCACTGGGCTCAGGCCCCTCCTACCAATCAGAATCAAAAGAAGCTCCCTTTACAATATCCACACGTCCACAAACACCATCACGGCTTGGTCACATGGTCTGAAAGAGGGATCAGATGTTAATCCAGTGGTATTTTCTGACAGTGATGTCAGTCGGTATTTCCTTCCTCTAGAGACATGGGCTGAAGTCAGGATCAGGATCCATCAGCGCAGCGCAGACAGGTACAGTGTTTACTGAACTGCAGGGATTTTCTTCTCCCTCCTTTGTGCAAGCTCAACCACATCCTCTGAAACACACACACACAACACCAGGCACACACACGTGCAGGTGAGTCAGTGTTTGTTTGGTGGCCTCAGGTGAGGGAGGATCCTGCTGGTGTGGCCAGACAGGTGAATCAGGTATCAGACAGGTGAATCAAGTATCAGAGAGGTGTAGCTGCCACCAGGCTGCGTGACAATGGAGCTGCCACGCGCCAGCCCTGCCATGAGATCCTGGAGAAAAGACCCCTGGGACCCTCTGGGACACACCTCACTACCTGGGACCCTCTGGTACACACCTCACTACCTGGGACCCTCTGGTACACACCTCACTACCTGGGACCCTCTGTACACACCTCACTACCTGGGACCCTCTGGTACACACCTCACTACCTGGGACCCTCTGGTACACACCTCACTACCTGGGACCCTCTGGTACACACCTCACTACCTGGGACCCTCTGGGACACACCTCACTACCTGGACCCTCTGGTACACACCTCACTACCTGGGACCCTCTGGTACACACCTCACTACCTGGGACCCTCTGGTACACACCTCACTACCTTGGACACGGCACAAATACTGTTGCCAATACTTCATGTATTGTGTTGTTTAATTGTAACTTGTTTAACTACATGCTCTTGTGGTTCTTCCCTTTGGCACTTACTTTGGTTGTTCACACTGTGTGCTTCATGTTTTGGCTACTCGCAATGTTTTTGTGGCTATCTTGTTGTTATTATCAGTGGACCTATGCATTTTGTAAAGCTCTCTCTTGGAAGTCGGCTGTTGGATAAAAGCGTCTGCTAAATGAATAAATGTAAATGTATAAACAGGTATACTGTAGTGCATTGTAGAACTGTCCAAAGTACTCACGTAAGAACGCAGTAGAACGCAGTAGACGCATTCAGAAGCGCAGTAAGAACGCAGTAAGGAACGCAGTAAGGAACGCAGTAAGAACGCAGTAAGAACATCCCCCCCGTGTTTTTCTTGGTATATTTCCATGTTAGGGCCAGGCTGCTTCTCACTGTGACCATCCCTGTCACCAGCGATCCGTCAGGTGCTATGAAAGCAGCCAGGTACAGAACTGAGGAACCAATCAGCTGGCTCCACAGGCTGACCTCTGACGCTCACAGGAAGTGACATCAAGCAGGAGAGAGAGGACTCTGCTCCTGGGTCTAAACATGGACACATCCCTCTGCTCAGCCCAGTGTGGCGGGACACTCTGCGGGTTTCATCCTTCCACTGTTGATGTTGCTACGCTAAACTCTGGGAGTGTGTGTGTGGAGTACTGACAGCTAGTCATTAGTGAAGTCTGAGAGCTCCCTTGCGTCCAGTAAATTAATGACCAAGCGGCAGGAGGAATGGGCAACCACAGCTGCCAAACGCCTGGCTAGCTTCACGTGTCTGGCCCGCTCTGCAACGCTGAAAATCTTAACGATGCACTCCTGAACACATGCACGTCTTACAGTTCGGCTGAACTTTAGGAGTTCAGGTAAAGGGTAGTTGTTCACAGCAGAATCTAAAAAGTTAACGTACTACTCACCTAAATGAGTTTATTTATTTTACCAGAGGGTTTGTTTGAAGGGAAACAGGCAGGAACGATGCACTTTCAATAACATTTTATTGAAAAAAAGTACCAATAAAACAAGAAATTCAGAAAAAGATTTGTAGAGCAAAGCTCCTATGTACAGCATATTGCACTACATAACACATTGTCCTTATTTTCATATATCAACAAAAAGTAAAACACAAAATGAGTGCACAGTACGTCTCGAAAAACACACAGTCAATGTTTACAAAAATGCTACATGTTCACTGGTCTCTTCTTGGTGGTCAGAGAGTGTGTGATAATCAAGACTTGGTTGAGACTGAGCAGTTAAAGGCATCTTCCAGGGGTTTAGTAGCACATGTACAGGTCATCTGTTTATCTTTAAGGAAGGGCAAGGTGGGATTGTTACGAATACTATACCACCAAATTAAAATCACAGAAAATCATTTGTGTTGGCTTGGTGTGGTTTAACACCAGGACCAGGACACAGACGGAATGTTGAATGTTCCTTTTATAGAAGGAAGACCTTGATCTCATTGGACTTGAAATGATCCATCAGGTATTAAAAAGGATTTTAAAAGCCTGAACTGTCCTTATAAAAGACCCTTTTGATAAGAAAATACATTTTCAAAAGTTCAGAACGACCATGAGCAAGAAATGTCCTTAATTAAAAATGTCAAACAATAAACATAAAAATTTAAACCTTCCTCAAAAAACTTCAAATGTATATTATAAAGTGGACTACAAAATTCAAGACACTGACGGTTTCCATAAACTACAAAATCCCAGTCAGGGGTTCCTGTAGACTAACACATAATCATGATTAAATGACAGGTGAATCTGAGTGCAGCCAGGGAACCCCCCAACCCAGGGAACCCCCAACCCAGGGAACCCCCAACCCAGGGACCCCCCAACCCAGGGACCCCCCAACCCAGGGACCCCCCAACCCAGGGAACCCCCAACCCAGGGACCCCCCAACCCAGGGACCCCCCCAACCCAGGGAACCCCCAACCCAGGGAACCCCCAACCCAGGGAACCCCCAACCCAGGGACCCCCCAACCCAGGAACCCCCAACCCAGGGAACCCCCAACCCAGGGAACCCCCCAAACCCAGGGAACCCCCCAACCCAGGGAACCCCCCAACCCAGGGAACCCCCCAACCCAGGGAACCCCCAACCCAGGGCATCAAGGTGGCGGTTTCCCCTTCCAATAAATCAAGCAGAAGGTCGTAGAGCAGGACCAGACAGCCCCCA
Organism: Thaleichthys pacificus; assembly: GCA_023658055.1. Taxonomy (NCBI): domain Eukaryota; kingdom Metazoa; phylum Chordata; class Actinopteri; order Osmeriformes; family Osmeridae; genus Thaleichthys; species Thaleichthys pacificus. The sequence goes on along the minus strand of CM042866.1, from coordinate 630,522 downwards.
CTGTGCAGCCCCCACTGTGCAGCCAGGCTCACCTGGTCCTGCCTAGCACTGTCTTCTGAGGAGAACAGGGACTTGACCACACAGGAGAACAGGGACCCGACGGATCTACGAACACAAAGTACTTTCCAGTGCATGTTGATTACAAAGAAATTATAGTAAGAGAGTTTAACCCATAAACCAAAAAATGCCCTCGTTGGGAAAGGAAGCAGGTATCTAAAATGCCCTCGTTGGGAAAGGAAACAGGTATCTTAAAATGCCCTCGTTGGGAAAGGCAGGGTTCTGGAACAGGGCGAACGTTTACAAGATGTTGTCTGACGGGTCAGTCTGCTGTCCACACGAGGGGACGTGATGTTGTGCCGAGGGCCTGAGGTGGGAAAAGACAACTGGCTGCAGAGAGACGCGGCAGAATCCATGTGGTCTGTAGTTTGCACAGCACGTTTAGCGCAGTCTCTCTGAACAGAGGACATGCGGAGGGGGATTTTAGATCATGTCTTAAACCGTTAAGCCCATCACTGGAGATCACAATCCTCAGGGAATACCAGACACCACCAGGCACACACTGCACTGCACAGTCAAACAGTCAGATACACATCTAAGACCAAAAAAAAGGGTAATAGAAATTGCACACACAAGCATATACAGTAGAAATGGGCAAAGACACAAAATAAAAATAAATACAGAAGGGGGATAAAAAATATAAATTACAAACCTAAACAATAGGAGGGGCAGAAGGAGCAGGGGGGGAGCCTGTTTGCAAGGGGAGGAGCCTGTATGTGGGGGGAGGGGCCTGTCTGTAGCTGAGTGTCTCAAGATGAGGAGGAGGAAGGGGGAAGAGGGAGGTCTGGAGGAGGAGGAGGAACAGGAGGAGGAAAGAGCAGGAGGAGGAGACCACAGGGAGACTAGAAGCTAGGATAACTGGCTCAGCGTTCAGGATCTGCAGGAAACAACATTGAAGAGGAAAAAAATTCAGCTCTTCTCCCTTCCTAGTCCCTATCTGGGGTCAGCCCTGAGCTCTCCTCACCACCTGTCCCTGTGCTCCAGACCCCCGGGGGGGCACACGCTACCTGCCAGAACACATGGGAGACCGCATCCACCATCGAGAGAGTGAATTCTGGTTCTCAAGGATTTGAAGGCTAAGATATTCTGTGTCCCTGAGAGGCATGTGTAGGATCCTAAACACGGGGGAAGCTCTGATCACATGGGACGGCTTAGCAGACCTGACGGGATGAATCAGCAGGCTCCTGCTGTGGACTGCTCCTTCAACAAAACATCAAATATACAACAAACAGCATCTTCAAGAAAAGAATCAGTGTCTTCAAACGTTCAAAACATATTCCGGTTTCAACAATAATTAGTCTTTTTCTCACAAGGAGTTTCGTCGAATTGCAGAGAATGGCTCTCAGGTCAACTGGGTTCAAAACCAACAGTGGTCATTTCTACCTAGAGGACAACAGACGCTAGCAGGGCGCCCTGCAGGTGGAGGGCGCCCTGCAGGTGGAGGGTGGAGGCAGGTTGAACATATCCTGAGAAGAGAACAAACTGTTGTTTCGCAGGAGGGTCTGTACAGTATTGCTTTGGTGTCCAGAGTTTATGTGGGTCCTGAAAACACAGCACATCCAGAGAATCTGGAAATGTTTGTCTGTTTCATCCAATGTTTGGTGTTTGCTCATGGTCCAGATTCACTATTCAGTCACTCAGATCCACGGGGGCAGGTCTTCAGAGTAGGAGAAAACACATTGTGTACAATCACGCCACGAGAAAACGGACACAGTTTCAAACCTTCATTGTTGACGAGGTTGTCTTGGTGGTTGTCTGCTCTGAGCACCAGTCCTAGTGCAAACACTGTGGCTCCACAGCTCCACTTCAAAGGGCATCTCAGAACTGACTGAGGAGAAACAGCGCCTCTGCACCTGGGGTCTCCAGGCAGATGTGTCGCTCAGGAGCTTCAAATGCCTAACAACACATTAGGTGCACAGATGTCATAATAATCTTTTTACCTGCCGGAGAAGCATTCAGAATGAAAGAGATCCAAGTGACAGGAGGAGCAAAGACTTAGAGGGCATAAAAAGTACAAACTTTTTTGAAACTCCAAGGAGGAGCAGAACAAGTTGAGGTGCAAACTGCTTTGTTCAGAAAAAAAACGACCTCTTTGGGAGTTTAGTTAGGTTGTCATGTTGACCCGTAACCCACGAGGAGTCCACTCCCCTGAAGCCCCTCCCCTGAGCCCCTCCCCTGAGCCCCTCCCCTTGGCATCGCTCGCTGTCTGACTGCTCTCCAGCAGGCAGGACGCTTTGTGGCGGGAGATATAGATAGATATTGATAAGGCATTCCCAGGCCAGCGGGAGGAGTTCCAGACGTATACACAGGTGTATAAACGGAAGTGCAAACAATAAGATTCAACAAGAACAACCTACTGTACAAAATTGTAAATCACACATTTACCAAAACATCAACATTGTCCTGAAGAATCTCGTGATACAACATGGCAACTTCTCGGGAGAGAAAAATAATTGTAAAAATGACAAAGAAACATTGTTTGTAAAAGGGCTGCTGTCTCCGCCAGCGGATACTGAGCTTCAGTCTCCTCAGGACGCCGGGCGATGAGGCACGGCCATCTGGAGTCCAGTCTGGGGTGGAGAGATGGGGGCTGTAGTCCTAATCTGACTGGAGAGATGGGGGTTGTAGTCCTAATCTGACTATATAGATGGGGGCTGTAGTCCTAATCTTAGTGGAGTGATGGGGGTTGTAGTCCTCATCTGGGTGGAGAGATGGAGGTTGTAGTCCTCATCTGGGTGGAGAGATGGGGGTTGTAGTCCTCATCTGAGTGGAGAGATTGAGGTTGTAGTCCTCATCTGAGTGGAGAGATGGGGGTTGTAGTCCTCATCTGATGGGAGAGATGGAGGTTGTAGTCCTCATCTGAGTGGAGAGATGGGGGTTGTAGTCTCATCTGAGTGGAGAGATGGGGGCTGTAGTCCTCTGAGTGGAGAGATGGGGGCTGTAGTCCTCATCTGAGTGGAGAGATGCAGGATGTAGTCCTCTGAGTGGAGAGATGGGGGCTGTAGTCCTCATCTGGGTGGAGAGATGCAGGATGTAGTCCTCGTCTGAGTGGAGAGATGGGGGCTGTAGTCCTCTCACCTCCGTCCCCTGGGGTCTCTCTCCAGCAGCAGGGAGAGGAGGGCTGAGGCCATGCGCCACCACACAGCTCCCTGGTTCCTTTGGTTTCTGTGGTACTGCAACACAGACAGCCACAGATGAGGGTGACAGTCATGAAACACTTAAAAAACAGAAGCTGCTCTAAGTCAGGTGGCTGGAGTATTACTACGCACTACTCGTTAGGGTGCTCCTCTTAGGAGACCGCTCTACTGGCTCACTGCTAACTATCCCTCTTAGGAGACTGCTCTACTGGCTCACTGCTAACTACCCCTCTTAGGAGACTGCTCTACTGACTCACTGCTAACTACCCCTCTTAGGAGACTGCTCTACTGGCTCACTGCTAACTACCCCTCTTAGGAGACTGCTCTACTGGGTCACTGCTAACTACCCCTCTTAGGAGACTGCTCTACTGACTCACTGCTAACTACCCCTCTTAGGAGACTGCTCTACTGGCTCACTGCTAACTACCCCTCTTAGGAGACTGCTCTACTGGCTCACTGCTAACTATCACATTCTACCTGGTAGGACCTACAGCATCAGGACCAGGCCTCTCTCTCTACTCTCCCCCTATCTATCTGGAGGAGCAACTGGATTGGCGTGTGTTTCTGGGGGAATAATGTTATCTGGACCATTGAGAGGGGGAGATAAGATAATTGTGGTAAATAGGATTTGGGAGCTTTGAGGAGGGAGGGAGAGGGGTTGAGTGTGTGTGTCTAGGAGAAGCGTACAGTAGCTCTGCCCTGCAGACTCAACAGCTTCGTCCACAGACGAAACGCAGACGCTGCCTGGTCTGATAGCACTGTCGCTATGTTCAGACGCAGGCTATAAACCAGAGAGGAGCTGGAGCACACGACCAGATAAGCTTCTGGAACAATGCTGCTGAGTGCACGGTTTCATCCACAGCAACATGCAACTGTTTGTGTAGCTCTACGTATCTGACAGGGAAGATTAGATCGTTGGTGTTGACACAAGTGTGGAGGCAGTGTCTGGGTCTCAGTCTCACCCCCAGCCTGTTCACCAGCGGCCTGGCGCTGTAATGACTTGCTCCCCTTCAGAGGAGCATGGAACGTTGCAAGGTGTTGCGTAAGCCCGCGCCCGCTCGCTAACTGGGTCCGCGCCTGAGCCCGCTCGCTAACTGGGTCCCGCCTGAGCCGGCTCGCTAACTGGGTCCCGCCTGAGCCCGCTCGCTAACTTGGTCCCGCCTGAGCCCGCTCGCTAACTGGGTCCCGCCTGAGCCCGCTCGCTAACTTGGTCGCGCCTGAGCCCGCTCGCTAACTGGGTCCCGCCCGAGCCCGCTCGCTAACTTGGTCGCGCCCGAGCCCCGCTCGCTAACTGGGTCCCGCCCGAGCCCGCTCGCTAACTGGGTCCCGCCCGAGCCCGCTCGCTAACTGGGTCCCGCCCGAGCCCGCTCGCTAACTGGGTCCCGGCCGCCCCCCGCTCGCTAACTGGGTCCCGCCTGAGCCCACTCGCTAACTGGGTCCCGCCTGAGCCCGCTCGCTAACTCGGTCCCGCCTGAGCCCGCTCGCTAACTGGGTCCCGCACACTTCAGTCTCCACTGTTGCTCTTCAAAGGTAAACACTGGAGGAGGGTGGAAGGAGTGGCTGTTTGTCTGCCGGGAATGCTGATAGAACCTGTTTTCTGTTGTAATGAAGATCTAAACCTGGCCAGAGGTTGTGTGCTTGAGTACACAACATCAGACAGTGCTTCGTGAAAACACTGTTATCCACAGCACTGATTTGCTCACCTGTGCTGGCAGGTCACGACCACCATTGCTTAGTACAGCATCTGTCTGTCACTGAGTACACCTGAACTGCTCAACTCCCCCTGCAGACAGGAGGCCTATTGTGTCAGTGTGTGTGTGTGTGTGTGTGTGTGTGTGTGTAGTGTGTCAGTGTGTGTGTGTGTCAGTGTGTGTGTGTGTGTGTGTGAGAATAAAGATTAGTATTATGACAGAAAATAGAGGGGGGGCCTAGATTAGAATGGGATCTACTCTAGATCTCTAGGTTATCCTGATTTACACCACACAGTCAGTACAGTACTACAGTATCACAGACAGTGTTAGAGTTTAACACTGATAGCAGCTCTTCTAACCTCAGCGACACGCCTCTAGTGCCACACTGGCTTCTAACAAGAGAAGCAGAAATGGCCTTTTGTCTTTCTTCTCCAACCAGAGAGCGAGAGAGAGCGAGAGAGAGAGCGA
>CM042866.1:593717-625069 GCA_023658055.1 Thaleichthys pacificus | reverse complement strand
GAAACAAGCGCTAGACACAACGCGACAGGACGCTGAACGGTGGAGGAGCGCGAGAGCCACCTCTCTATTACATAGCAGCACAGCAAGACGAAACCATCATCAGGCATCAAAATAAGGCGTACGAGAGACAGCGAATCGACCAGACAGAAAGGAGAGCCAAGAAGAGCACGCTGAGTAATGCCGCAATAACCGAGAGAACATGACGCAGAAGCTCAACACATATAGTAAACGACGGATAAGACATCGATACAGAATAGAACGTCAGAGAGAGCAAGAAGAAAAACAACGAGAAAAAGAGCAAGAACTGATCGAGAAGCGAAGAGAGAGACGGCGTCGGCGTACAACAAGCCAGCCAAAAATGCTTAAATAAATAAGGACGCGAGGGGGAAACATGAAAACTGAGAAGAAGGAGAAACAGAAGAGCCCCAAACGGCCGACAGAGGCACTTAAACGTAAAGAACCCAATACGCGAAGACAGACAAGAACAAAGAAGAGAGCCGAAATGTAAGACGCACGGCCATGATAGAAAACGCCAGTGCATAAACCTCTTATATCACGACCATACAGGAGACGCGAGACAGAGCGCAGATAACAATGATAATAGCGCGTCGGACAACACGCCACCAGAGACACCTAGACGAAATATTTGTGAGTACGGCCACGCTCCAGCACGCGACAAAGTTATCCTTCACAAAGGCCAGCCGTGGCCTGGGCTGGTCCAGACGCTGATGTTCAGCAGGACAATGACCCTGGACGCGGCTGAAGGTTGTTCACAACCTCTCAGTCTTCAGGGCGCATAGTCACATGTCCTCACATCATGTGACACAAGTCACACGCCTGCTGTGTGTGTGCGTGCATGCATGTGTGTGTGTGTGTGTGTGTGCACGGGGGGACAGTCAACCTGGCGACAAAAAAACCCCAACTGAACTGATAAAGGGTCTAAACTCCATAAATGATTAATCTCCACTCAGCAGTGAGTAACACAATATTCTGTCTGCGCTCCACACACCGAGAGGAACAAGGGATATCAGTGTTATTCTGGCGGAGATCACATATGATCTAACCGTTGGTCGTTTATATTCCTTTTCTTCCACAGGTGTCTCCGTGTCCTGGGGACAGGGGGCACTTAGAGCACTGTGGGACACTGTGGGCTGGGCCATGTCAGCCAGGAGAACCCAGAGAGGCTGGGGGCCTCAGGGTGTCACGCCAGGGTAAGGGGATCTGGACCTGGAGAAGCAGACTGAAATAAGACTGCAAATCCCAGAGTTCTTTGAAAGGACACAAAACAGGGAAAGCCCCGAGGGCAACAGGGAGGGGGGGGGGGGCTGGCCACGGGGGGCTGCTTTAAGATCCCCTAATCCCTCTTCACAGCATGGAGTGTGTGTGTGGGGGGGGCTACAGACCCAGGTGATAGGATATGGGCTGGGACAGGGAGGGGCAGTGGAGAGGGGGGGTGGAATCAAACAATAGCTCCCAGTGGAAGCAGTGTAGCAAACTGGTGTTGGCAGAGAGAGAGAGAGAGAGGCCTGTTGAGCTTATGTGTGAAAACATTGTGCCGGAGACTCGAGCAGTGGGGCGGCATCGTGCGTGGTGTTCATGCCACCAGACGTCCCACAATTTGCAATTAAAACAGTCTGATGAAGATGGATATTCAGTTACTGCAGAGTCCCTTTTGAAGAAGCAAGCATGCTGGAGGCCTGAGCCTGGTGTCTTCTGTAGCAGAGCAGTAATGACAGGTTGATGTCCAGGTCTGAGACCAAGACTCCCGGCCCGCTCGCCGCTGCCCCAGGTGGAGCCTACCAGCCACCCCCGCCCCCAGCCCACACACAGCACACACACACACACACACACACTCCTCTGTCACATGACACGGATGAGGACCTCATCGTTAAGCTCTGAGGATCACAAAACACTTTTACTCTGCCGAGAGGAAAAAAATGACTGTTAGTGTCGTCAACCTGCTTCAGTTATCTTCTACCTGCAGCAGATTAAAAATGGCCCTCCTCCAGGACACAGCCTACTTCTCCCTGACCCCCTGGCCCTCCTCCAGGACACAGCTCTACTCTCCTGACCCCCTGGCCCTCCCTGTCCTCCTCCTAGGACACAGCTCTACTCTCCTGACCCCCTGGCCCTCCTCCAGGACACAGCTCTACTCTCCTGACCCCCTGGCCCTCCTCCAGGACACAGCTCTACTCTCCTGACCCCCTGGCCCTCCCTGGCCCTCCTCCAGGACAGCAGCTCACTCTCCTGACCCCTGGCCCTCCTCCAGGACACAGCTCTACTCTCCTGACCCCCTGGCCGCCTCCAGGACACCAGCTCTACTCTTCCTGACCCCCTGGCCCTCCTCCAGGACACAGCTCTACTCTCCTGACCCCCTGGCCTCCTCCAGGACACAGCTCTACTCTCCTGACCCCCTGGCCCTCCCTGGCCCTCCTCCAGACACAGCTCTACTCTCCTGACCCTCTGGCCCTCCTCCAGGACACAAGCTCTTAACTCTCCTGACCCCCCTGGCCCTCCTCCAGGACACAGCTCTACTCTCCTGGACCCCCTGGCCCTCCTCCAGGACCACAGCTCTACTCTCCTAGACCCCCTGGTCCTCCTCCAGGACACAGCTCTACTCTCCTGACCCCCTGGTCCTCCTCCAGGACACAGCTCTACTCTCCTGACCCCCTGGCCCTCCTCCAGGACACAGCTCTACTCTCCTGACCCCCCTGGTCCTGCCCCTGGCCCTCCTCCAGGTACACAGCTCTACTCTCGCTGACCCCTGGCCCTCCTCCAGGACACAGCTCTACTCTCCTGACCCCCTGGCCCTCGCTCCAGGACACAGCTCTATCTCTCCTGACCCCCTGGTCCTGCCCTGGCCCTCCTCCAGGACACAGCTCTACTCTCCTGACCCCCTGGTCCTGCCCTGGCCCCTCCTCCAGGACACAGCTCTACTCTCTCTGCCCCCCTGGTCCTGCCCTGGCCCTCCTCCAGGACACAGCTTACTCTCCTGACCCTGCCTCCCTGGCCCTCCTCCAGGACACAGTCTACTCTCTGCCCCCGGTCCGCCTGGCCCTCCTCCAGGACACATGCACTCTGGCAACATGCTGTGCTTTCATATCAGGATGGGCTGTTTGTTTGCACAACTGTAATTGTGTATTGTGGGGGGGTGGAGGGGTTGTGGTGTGGGTTTGCGTGAGTGTTTCAATGACAAAGAGGGAGAAAGTGATGGGAGAGGGAGGGTGGTGGAGAAAGAAGAGATAGGAAGAGAGAGACAGAAAGACAGAAAGACAAAGAGAAAAGAGAAGGAGAGGACTTTCTATTAAAACCATCTTTTCAGGGCAGCAAGCCACATGAGACAGAGCCAGCAGAGGTAGCACACACACACCAACACACACACACACACACTAGCACACACACAAACACCCTGCTGCCAGGCTGGGCACTGGCATGCACAACCAGACTGGTTTCAATCAGGCAGAGCAGTGACAGCGATGGCCTGGCAGGCGGTAGTCATGGGATCTGGAAATAAACTTTAACATCCTCAGCTGTTTCACAGGCCAGTTTAGTGTGGTGCAGGTGCAGGCTCAGGAAAACCTGCTCTCATCAGGAGAGACTGACACAGAGGAGTGTGGCCCTGCTCTCATCAGGAGAGACTGACACAGAGGAGTGTGGCAGAGATTAAACAAGACAGAGGAGCACTGGCAGGAGCAGGAGAGAGAGAGGAGAGGAGGAGGAGGAGGGAGAGGAGAGGAGGAGGAAGAGGAGGGGAGAGGAGGGGAGGCGGGAGGGGAGGAGAGGAGGAGAGGAGGGGAGGAGAGGAGAAGAGAGGAGAGGAGGGGAGGAAGAAGGAGAGGAGAGGAGAAGAGAGGGAGGGAGAGGAGGGGAGGAGGGAGGGGAGGGGAGGAGAGGAGGGGAGGGGAGGGAGGAGAGGAGAAGAGAGGAGAGGAGGGGAGAGGAGGGGAGGGGAGGGGAGGAGGAGGGGAGGGAGAGGAGGGGAGAGGGAGGGGAGGGGGAGGGAGGGGAGGGGAGGGGAGGAGAGGAGAGGAGAGGGGGGAGGAGGAGGAGAAGGGGGGAGGAGAGAGGAGGGGGGAGGAGAGGAGAGGAGAGGAGGGGAGGGGAGAGGAGGGGAGGGGAGGAGAGGAGGGGGGAGGAGAGGAGAAGAGAGGAGAGGAGAGGAGAGAGAGAGAGGAGAGGAGGAGAGGAGGAGGGGGAGGGGAGGGCGGGGGAGGGGAGGAGAGAGGAGAGGAGAGGAGAGGAGGGGAGGAGGGGAGGGGGAGGGGAGGAGAGGAGAGGGAGAGGAAGAGGAGGGGGGGAGAGGAGGGAGGAGAAGGGGGGGAGGGAAGGAGAGGAGGGGGGAGGAGGGAGGTGAGAGAGGACGAGGAGGGGGGGGAGAGGAGGGGGAAGGGGGAGGAGAGGAGGGGGGAGGGAGAGGAGGAAGAGAGGAGAGGAGAGGAGAGGAGAAGAGGGGAGGAGAGAGGAGGGGAGAGGAGAGGAAAGGGGAGGAGAGGAGAAGAAGAGAGGGCGGGTGTTAGATGTAGTTTCTGAGGGCTCCGCGGGCTGTCTAACCCAGGTCTAGCCCAAGGCCTAGCTCAGGTCTAGCCCAGGACACTAGACCCCGGTCTAGCCCAGGATCTAAACCCAGGTCTAACCCAGGTCAACCCAGGTCTAGCCCAGGGCCTAGCCCAGGTCTAAGCCCAGGTCTAACCCAGGTCCAACCCAGGTCTGGCCCCAGGTCTAGCCCAGGTCTGTGTCACAGCGAGGAGCTTGAACCATAGAAATCTCAGCTCAGCTGCAGAGGTGTTGAGAGAAAAGTTTCAAACTGCTGAAAGAACATTAAAAACTTGTCACACTCACGCACTCACAATTTAAACACACCTCGCAGTCACACACCACAGACACACACATGAGAGAGGGAGGGGAGGGGCCAGGACACAGCAGCCCTCTGCTGTTATTCCTTTATGAAGATGAATAAATCAGGACCAAGCTAGACGAGGACAGGCATGGACCAAGCCAGCACACATCTGAATAACCCAGAACACAGAACAGGACCAGAGGCAGGACAGGAGGACCAGAGGCAGGACAGGACCAGAGGCAGGACAGGAGACCAGAGGCAGGACAGGAGACCAGAGGCAGGACAGGAGACCAGAGGCAGGACAGGACCAAGGCAAGACAGTGAGATCTGAGGCAGGACAAGGAGACCAGAGGCAGGAGTGAGACAGGACAGGGCAGAGATGGTAAAAGTACCCACATCCTTCACTCAAGTAGAAGTACAGATACTCATGTTTAAAAAGGCTCTGGAAAAAAAAAAGTACTGACTATACTTTTTCACTCAAGTTAAAGTAAAGAAGTGTGAGCTCTGATATATACTTAAGTAAAAAGTAGCCATTTACTACTACCTGTTTTTGTGTCACGCTGGTAACTGGACCTCACATCATATGAATACATTATGAATGAAGGAATACAATACAATACACCTTTTTTGAGAAACGTAATTAAAAAAAATATTTGTTCAACCTTTCAAAAAAAAATGTTTTTATTTTTGAACTTATTTTTGCTACACATTTTTTTGGGAACCTTTCTAAACATTTATTTCTATATTTTGTAAAAACAAAAAAAACTTATTTTCGAAACTTTGTATAAATAAATATTTGTGAAACCTTTAAAAAACTTTTTTTGTAATATATTTTTTCAACACCTTCTAAACCTTCTTTGTTTTTGTTTTGACCTTTCAAAAAAAAAATAAGTTCAACCTTCAACTTCTACTTCAGTACAGTAATGAAGTATTTGTACTTGGTTACTTCCCATCTCTGGGACAGGGGCAGGACATACAGAGGGCATGGCGTGACATCGCAATGTGTCGACACAGGAACTGAATCCTTTTAAAGAAGCGCGACACATTGGCTGACAAATGTTTTCCACCATGTTTTCCACAAAGTGAGAAAGGATCAAAGTTTGACAATGTGGAAACTGGTCTGTTGGAGCGCCCCTGTAAACCTCCTCTCTCTCCCACACACACAACACACACACACACACACACACACACACACACACACACACACACACGCACACACACACACACAACGGGGGGTAATCAGCCCTTTCGTGAAAAGAAGGAGGGAAAAAAAATTGGCGGATTGTATTTGCTCAGCAGAATTTAATATGAGTGAGTTTGGATGTGCTTTTCTTCAGGGCCAACCCCCTGGAGACAGATCCATCTTTCTGTGACGGCCAGGGACAAAGGAGTGTTACCCCCTCCTCCTGCCCTCCCCTCCTCCTCCTGCCCTCCCTCCCACCTCCTCCCTCCACCCCTCCCTCCTCCTCCACCCCCTCCACCCCACTTCCTCCTCTTCCCTCTCTCCCCTCCACCCGACCTCCTCCTTCTCCTCCTCTTGCCCCCTCCCCCCCCCCCCCCCCCCCCCCCCCTCCTCCTCATAGCTCCAACTCCTACACACATCTCCACAGACAGAGACAGCCTTGTCTGACACACAAAGATTGAGTCAGCTCTCGCAGCAGAGAGAGAGAGGGATGAAAGGAGAAAGAGAGAATTGTGAAAAAGAGTGATTAAGGGAGAGAGAAAGAAATAGAGGGATAGTTCAACTAAATAGAGAGTTTGTTAGAGAGAGAGAGACATAAGACAAGACGGGGGAGGAAGGAGGCGTGGAGCGAGGGAGGGTGCTGTGAAGATAGAGGAGGAGAGGGAGAGAGGGAGGAGGGAGGAGGAGGGAGGGAGGAGGGGGAGAGGGGGAGAGGGAGGGAGGGGGAGAGGGGGAGAGCCTGCAGAGGAGGGGGTGTTAGATGAGTTTCTGAGGGGCTCTGGGTGCTGTCTAACCTAGGGAGATGGGGAGAGGGAGGGGGAGAGGGGTGAGAGGAGGGAGGGGGAGAGGGGGAGAGGAAGGGAGAGGGGGAGAGGAGAGTGGAGTGTGTTGTCTTGATGACTCCTGACAGCCTGGTCAGATTAAAGACATTGTGTGTCCATGTGTTTATCTTGAGGGAAGTGCTGGCTGGCTGCTAGGCTGGCTGAGCTAGGCTGGGCTAGGCTGGGCTAGGCTAGGCTGGGGCTGGGCTAGGCTGAGCTAGGCTGAGCTAGGCTGGGCTAGGCTGGGCTAGGCTGGGCTAGGCTGAGCTAGGCTGAGCTAGGCTGGGCTGGGCTGGGCTAGGCTGGGCTAGGCTGGGCTGGGCTAGGCTGGGCTAGGCTGAGCTAGGCTGGGCTAGGCTGGGCTGGGCTGGGCTGGGCTAGGCTGAGCTAGGCTGGGCTGGGCTGGGCTGGGCTGGGCTGGGACAGCTGAGCTAGGCTTGGCTAGGCTGGGCTGGGCTGGGCTAGGCTGGGCTAGGCTAGGTGGGCTGGGCTGGGCTAGGCTGGGCTAGGCTGGGCTGAGCTAGGCTGGGCTAGACTGGCTGGCTGGGCTAGGCTGGGCTAGGCTTTGCTGGGCTAGGCTGGGCTAGGCTAGGCTGGGCTGAGCTAGGCTGGGCTGAACTAGGCTGGGCTAGGCTGGGTTGTGGGGGAGGAGAGGGGGAGGAGGGAGAGGAGAAGAGGGAGGTGATGTGTTGCAGACTCACACACTCACACACACTCACACACACACAAAACACACACAAACACACACTCACACACACTCACTCACACTCACACACACACAAACACACACACTCACACACACACAACTTACACACACCAACACACTCACCAGCCAGGTCGTCACTCTGAGCCTTCACAGCAGGTGCAGCAGATTGGGCTGCAGGCTTCGACACGCCAGGAAACAGATTGTTTTTGTGGGCTTTCCTTCCATCAACTCCTCTCTCCTTCCATCAACTCCTCTCTCCCCTCTCCCCCTCTCCCCTCTCCCCTCTCCCCTCTCCCCTCCTTCCCTCCTCCCCCTCCTCCCCTCAGCCCCGGGCAGCAGGACAGTTCCAGTTGTAACCTGACTCTGCCCAGAAGGACCTGCCTTCACTGAGCCAGGAGTCTGCCCAGTAAGGACCTGCCTTCACTGAGCCAGGGAGCTAGCCCAGAAGGACCTGCCCTTCGACTCTGAGCCGGGAGCCAGGGAGTGAGCCCAGAAGGACCTGCCTTCAACTGAGCCAGGGAAGCCAGGAGAGCTGCCCAGAAGGACCTGCCTTTCACTGCGCCAGGAGCCAGGGAATGCTGCCCAGAAGGACTGCCTTCACTGAGCCAGGGAGACAAGAGAGGAGATATATGTGCATGTGTGTGCATGTGTGTGAATGTGCTCCGTGTGTTACATGTCATGTGTGTGTGTTCGTGTGTTGTGTTGTGTGGGTCGTGGGTGAAGCAGCAGTACACATTAATCAAGAGCATGTAATGGCTAGCTTCAGCCCCAGGCTAGTAGTACAGTCAGCAGTACTCTGGACCTGGTCCTCTGAAGGACTGGAATACATCTCTACCTGCTGGAGCCTGCCAACAGAGACACTCAGAGAGGTGTACGTGTGTGTGTGGTGAGTGTGTGTGTTGTTGCCAGTAGTGTGTGTCTAACAGTGTCTGGGTGAAACCTGTTCCCCTGTGTTCATCAGACTGCTGCTCCAGGCTGTGTCAGTGTGATGGAGCCAGAGCACGTCTGCTGGGCTGCACAATCCTGCTGGTCCCCTTACACCCTCCTCACCCTGCTGGTCCCCTTACACCCTCCTCACCCTGCTGGTCCCCTTACACCCTCCTCACCCTGCTGGTCCCCTTACACCCTCCTCACCCTGCTGGTCCCTTACACCCTCCTCACCTGCTGGTCCCTTACACCCTCCTCAGCCCTGCTGGTCCCCTTACACGCCCCTCAACTCCCCTCACCTACCTCACTACCTCACCCTCCTCCTCACCCTCCTCCTCATCCTCCTCCACATCCTCCTCCACATCCTCCACACCCTCCTTCACCTTCGCCACCCTCCTCCTCACCCTCCTCCTCACCCTCCTCCTCACCTCCTCCTCCACATCCTCCACACCCTCTTCACCCTCGCACCCTCCTCCTCACCCCTCCTCCTCACCCTCCTCTCCCTCCACCTCACCCTCCTCCTCACCCTCCTCTCCCTTCCACCTTGGCTGTTGTCATCGACTGCTAGGGACGGCCGGTCACCCCTAGCACGTCCAGGACACGGTGTTATACTGCCCTCTATGGGCGAGGGGTCTCCACTGCCGTCAAACACTCACCAGCTCGGAAATGTGAGTCGTAGAAGTCAGATAGAGAGAGAGAGAGAGATAAAAAGAGAGAGAGAGAGAGAGAGAGAGAGAGAGAGAGAAGAGAGAGAGAGAGAGAGAGGGAGAGAGAGAGAAGGAGAGAAGTCTTTCCTCATATTGTTTGTTGGCATTCAGCAACAGCAGAAAAACAGGAAAGATCTGTGAGTCAGCCAATAGTCAGCAGACAGTAGACAGCAGGCAGACAGGCAGACAGACAGACAGACAGGCAAGGCGACAGGCAGACAGACAGGCAGACAGGCGACAGACAGACAGACAGACAGACAGGCAGGCAGGCAGGCAGGCAGAGCAGACAGGCAGACAGGCAGACAGGCAAACAGACAGGCAGACAGGCAGACAGGCAGGCAGACAGGCAGACAGACAGGCAGACAGGCAAACAGACAGGCAGGCAGACACTGTAATGTCTACATCACACCATTAGAGAGCAGCACTGTGTAACACACGATTAGCTTTGATGCCAGATTTCGTCCAATGTTCTGTCCTTCTGTCAAATGCCTCAATAATATTCAAATAATATTAATGTAAAATATTCAACGGCTCCATCTCTTATGTTGTAATATATACATCTGAGCATGTTGATTATCATGCAACATCGCTTTTATGGTTTCTCAGTTCTCATCAAGTCTAGCAACTGATTCCCTGAACACCATCAGAAACATCCCAGCTGCACACGTTAGCCTGTCAGAAGCCTTCACCTCTACAGAGGTCAGATGCACACATTTCTCTCATTCCTGCCCCCCCCCCAGAGCGACACCAGTACATCTGTGTCCCAGACACCACGAGAAGCAACACTTATTTCACCTCCAAGGTGGTTATTATCCTCAAGGTTTGAGTTTGTGACACTGTAATTACGGCCACGTTTACTGCTTACACAAGGAGACGGCCATTCCACAACCAGATGGAAGTCTGGCTGTAAATCTGGAGACACACACGGACACACTTACACACACTTACACACACACACACACAGGGTTCACAGATTGTTCCCTATACTGTCACCTGTTGATGACGGAGCAGGCCGCTCGTCCCCTCCCGCCCGGGGACGAGCGATGAGGGGACGAGCCCTGCACAGCATGCTGGTCCACCTGGGAGGGGGCACACTACAAGGGGGCACACTATGAGGGGGCACCTACGAGAGAGCACAATACAAGGGGCACACTACGAGGGGGCACCTACGAGAGAGCACACTACGAGGGGGCACCTACGAGAGAGCACAATACGAGGGGGCACACTACGAGGGGGCACACTATGAGGGGGCACCTACGAGGGGGCACACTACGAGGGGCACACTACGAGGGGGCACACTACGAGGGGCACACTACGAGGGGCCACCTACAAGGGGGCACACTACGAGGGGGCACACTACGAGGGGCCACCTACGAGGGGGCACACTATGAGGGGGCACACTACGAGGGGCACACTACGAGGGGCACACTACGAGAGGGGCACACTACAAGGGGGCACACTACGAGGGGCCACCTACGAGGGGGCACACTACGAGGGGGCACACTACGAGGGGGCACACTACAAGGGGGCACACTACGAGGGGCACACTATGAGGGGGCACACTACGAGGGGCACACTACGAGGGGCACACTACGAGGGGGCACACTACAAGGGGGCACACTACGAGGGGCCACCTACGAGGGGGCACACTACGAGGGGGCACACTACGAGGGGGCACACTACGAGGGGACACACTATACGACAGGCACGTGTTGTGGGAATCGGACACAAAGGCTCTTTTAAGTCTCAATCCACTGTGGGATTCTCCATGAGCATGCAGAGGTACAGATGACAGCTTCTGACAGCTTCCACTTAGCTCTGCTCTGAGGAGCGACCGGGAGAGAGGCACTTACACACGTCAAACAAGCCCGAGGCCTGCCTCACAAGGTCAGCCTTTGCCCTGGATGGGGCAGAGGCAGGGGGTGAGGGGGGGGCGGGAGGCGAGGGGTGAGGGAAGGAGGGAGGGGCAACTCAGTATACATGTGGACAAGCTGGATAACTCCTTCAGCAGTCAGTGTGCCTGGCTGGCTGGCTGGCTGTCCAGCTCTGCTCAGGAGGGCAGCGGGGGGCTGCTGCAGCGAGGGCTGCTGATAAGGGGAGCAGGGAGATAGCTGCCCATGTGTCATCCTCACAGTAAAGCCTCCAGCAGATCCTCTGTCCTGCTAATCAGGTGTCCTGCACACTGTCCACTCCACACTCAACACCATGGAGCAACACCCTCACCCCCCGCCCCCCCCATCCTCTCCTCCTTACCCCCGGAGGAGAGGATGGGGGGAGGCGGGGGGTGAGGAGGACAGGATGGGTGGTGGGGGGAGGAGGAGAGGATGGGTGGAGGGGGGAGGGTGAGGAGGACAAGAGCAGGGCTGTCTTGAAGAGGCAGATTATGCGTGCTACTGGGCAGCTTCCTGGTTGGAGTGTTTGTGTTGGAGCGAGTCAGAGGCAGATGTTGCACATGAAGGAGTTCTAGTTGGTCTAATGCACAGAGGCTGGGCCTGCAGGGAGGCGGGGCCTGCAGGGAGGCGGGGCCTGCAGGGAGGCTGGGCCTGCAGGGAGGCGGGGCCTGCAGGGAGGCTGGGCCTGCAGGGAGGCGGGGCCTGCAGGGAGGCGGGGCCTGCAGGGAGGCGGGGCCTGCAGGGAGGCGGGGCCTGCAGGGAGGCGGGGCCTGCACAGAGGCTGGGCCTGCAGGGAGGCGGGGCCTGCACAGAGGCTGGGCCTGCAGGGAGGCGGGGCCTGCAGGGAGGCGGGGCCTGCACAGAGACTGGGCCTGCAGGGAGGCGAGGCCTGCAGGGAGGCGGGGCCTGCAGGGAGGCGGGGCCTGCACACAGACTGGGCCTGCAGGGAGGCGGGGCCTGCAGGGAGGCGGGGCCTGCAGGGAGGCGGGGCCTGCAGGGAGGCTGGGCCTGCAGGGAGGCGGGGCCTGCACAGAGGCTGGGCCTGCAGGGAGGCGGGGCCTGCAGGCCCAGCAAACTCCCTCTCTCAAACTCACTCTCCTTGTCTCTCTCTCTTACGGTTCCTCTAATCATCCATCCCTTTCTGTCACACATTCACCTGGTCTCTCTTTCTCTCACTGTCATCTAACGCTCTCTAACGAGGGAATGAGAGGATGAGGGAATGAGAGGATGAGAGGATGAGAGGATGAGAGGATGAGGGAATGAGAGGATGAGGGGATGAGAGGATGAGGGGATGAGAGGATGAGGGGATGAGGGGATGAGAGGAATTGTACCTGTGTGTACTGACAGTGAGGGTGAATGAACACTGAAGGAAATTGAATCTTCAGTTACCAGGCTGTTCTTCTCAGACCCTGACTTCCTCCCAGAGACACCAGACAGTCAGCCCTCCAGCAGCATGACTAAGACGAGGGAGTCAGGTGGCTGAGCGGTGAGGGAGTCGGGCTAGTAATCTGAAGGTTGCCTGTTCGATTCCCAGCCGTGCCAAATGACGTTGTGTCCTTGGGCAAGGCACTTCACCCTACTTGCTACTTCCTAACCCTAGCACACCCCAACCCCCCTGGACATCAGGGTAAACAGCCTCAGTCTGTCTGAGTTGAGTCCCACTCCAGTGAGTAGCACTGTTTTCTGTTCCTCCGAACACGCAGAGAAACACAAACCAGATCTGTTCCAGGAGTCGAGAGTGCACTGTTCAAGACTCACTAACCTTTGGTCCTTTCTGGACGAGAAACATAAACAAAAGTGGGGAAACACTGGCTGCTAAGCAACCGTGCTGGTCCAGTATCATTTACATAACGCTGAAACATGAAGGACTGGAGGGAAAACAAGGCAGTGTGAGTGGTCAGAGGCCAGGCGACCCCTGACCCCTGAGGTGGAGGCAGGAGCCTGAGAGAGGCTGGGGCCTGAGGGAGGCTGGGGCTGAGGGAGGCTGGGGCCTGAGGGAGGCTGGGGCTGAGGGAGGCTGGGGCTGACCCCCGCTGAATTGAGTTGAGCTGAATGCTTGTGTTTATTTATATAAACACATATATATTATATATGATTTATTTAATGATGTTCTGTGATGCATTTCATGTTTATGCTCCCAGTCCAAAAAAGTATTTTATGTGGAAAACTAAAGTAAAAAGTTTTGTTTGTTTAGTTGTTTTTGTTTTTTTGACAACATTAAATCTTTGGGAAAAAAGTACACTTCCGAAAAGTAGCCTACCGAAATGTTAAACAGCACAAATAATTTTTTTAAATATTTGCCAAAAGGGGATAAAACGTGTTCAAATCCTCCCTCCGTTCGCTCCTCGTGACTGGACGGTGCTCGGTGTCAGTCAAGGCGAAGGGGTGCTGCTCGTTTGTATGTGCCTGTAATGTCAGTCTGGGTCTCAGATTGCATCCCCGTGTTGTGTTTGGGCTTCATCACTTCTCTCCTGTACAGTCGCGCTCCAGTAGAGGAGCTTGTGGAGGTCGTGTCGTGACTGCTCAGAGACAAGAAGATAACGGCACCAACGGCACTGTGTGAAAGTGCGCCTAGCAGAAGCTTTAGCCTGGGGATATTGTCAACGAAAAGTATCCGAGTACAGTAGCAGCTTTGCCGTTTCCTCAGGAATTGTCTTGGAATTGGAAGTGGAATACGCGTATTGAAATACTGCTTGGGAAAAGCATAACTTTTTCGTCTTATTTTTTTTTTACGGGACCTGTAACTTTGGACACACAGCCAGCATAATTCTCATATTTCATGTGGCGGTCGCTTGACATACGGTAAAAAGCGGCATACTTTTAAAACACGTGAACGGTTTCTGAAGCGAACATGTTCAGCAAGTGTTTGATTGCGTTTGCGAATGTCTTCATTCTGGTGCGCGTGTTAACGGCTCACGAGTGTACGCCGTGCAGTCTCCGGACGTGTCCCGTGCAGGCTCCGCACGGCTGCGAGGGCGGCCGGAGTCTGGCCCGGGACCCGTGCGGGTGCTGTGACCAGTGCCCCGGCTGGAGGGGGAGCAGTGCGGGGGGCAGGACTGGGGACTTGGTTACTGCGCTCTGGGACTGACCTGCGCGGCTGGGAACCAAACTGCAGACGTGACTCTACCTGAAATCGGCGTCTGCAAAGGTATGACTTTCATTTTTCGTATTGTTTCAATCTTCATAGTCAAATGTAGGCCTATTCATGGAATTTTGTAACGATTTTGTATGTTTTGTTGTCATATGCAACATTTTGACGATACTTATAGACATGTTGGCGCCGTCATTGTGGAGATGCCAATGATGGTCATGGAAAAAACGTATCGGATGCAACAACGTTCAGTTGAACCACTCAAAGGCGATAGTTTCTGTAGTCAGCATAGTCATAACTGTCATTTGGCTCCAACCAACCATCAGTGTCACAGTAAATCCATGGTTCCATTGACTGCGGATGTGTTTACCTTGTTACTGGGCTGGGCTGGTCTGGGCAGATCCCTTGCTTAAGTACCACTTGACTGCCAAGACAGGACTCATGTTCAACTGCTCATTTCCCCCAGAACTGTTAAGCTCAAAGGCAGGACAATAGGTCTGGCAGCAGGACTCTGGCATCCAGCCTTCAGTAACACGACAGTTAGACTTCCCAACCCAGCCTGTCAGTTTAAAACCAGTCACAAACCACAGTGCGCATTCTTCAGTTCCAAACCACGTGCTCCCTAACAATGGGAGACTGTTACGTGCAATTGTGTGTGTACACATTGATTAGCTTGCTTATTTGATTTTCCGAGTAAAAATTAAACGGTTCTATTTGGGAGTTTTTCAACTTGACGTGGTTACGCAATCCACAAGCCAGAGATGTGCCTGTAAGCTCTCCCTTGGGTCAGTCTTGAGTGTTGCAACAGTCTCACCATCAGGTTTTCATTGGCACATTTCACAGTGACCTTAGTATGAGTCAGAGCTCTTCTCTGTCCCTGGCCCTTCATCTGAACAATGCTGCTCTATACCAGCTGCTCTATACCAGCCTTTTGCTGGCTGCTGAGATGTGGACTCCACCCTGTGGAGGAAAGGGTGTCTCGAGTCTCAGACAGAATGAATGAACAGGTACCTTTGAGATAGCCGTTCCTCCGAGGTAGCCGTTCCTCCGAGGTAGCCGTTCCTCCGAGGTAGCCGTTACTCCGAGGTAGCCGTTCCCCCGAGGTAGCTGTTCCTCCGAGGTAGCTGTTCCTCCGAGGTAGCTGTTCCTCCGAGGTAGCTGTTTCCCCCGAGGTAGCTGTTCCCCCGAGGTAGCTGTTCCTCTGAGGTAGCTGTTCCTCCGAGGTAGCTGTTCCTCCGAGGTAGCTGTTCCTCCGAGGTAGCTGTTCCCCTGAGGTAGCTGTTTCCCTGAGGTAGCTGTTCCCCTGAGGTAGCTGTTCCCCTGAGGGCTGCACTGTTGGTTGGGGCTCTGCTGTGGTCTTGGAGAGGCTGAGCAGAGCTCTTCCCTCTGAGCCATCCGGCTTGTCCCCTGAATCATGAAGCCACGGCCAGGATACACCTGGCTACACCTGCCCTACTCTCTCTCTCCTGGCTCCACCCCCCCTACACCTGCCCTACTCTCTCTCCTGGCTCCACCCCCCCTACACCTGCCCTACTCTCTCTCTCCTGGCTCCACCCCCCCTACACCTGCCCTACTCTCTCTCCTGGCTCCACCCCCCCTACACCTGCCCTACTCTCTCTCCTGGCTCCACCCCCCCTACACCTGCCCTACTCTCTCTCCTGGCTCCACCCCACTGGAGGAGCTGGAGGGGCTGGGGGTCTGGAGGAGCTGGGGGTCTGGAGGAGCTGGGGGTCTGGAGGGGCTGGGGGTCTGGAGGAGCTGGGGGTCTGGAGGGGCTGGGGGTCTGGAGGGTCTGGGGGGTTGGGGGTCTGGAGGGTCTGGGGGTCTGGAGGGGCTGGGGTCTGGAGGTCTGGAGGGTCTGGGGGGGTTGGGGGTCTGGAGGGTCTGGAGGGTCTGGGGGTCTGGAGGAGCTGGGGGGTTGGGTCTGGGGGTCTGGGGGGTCTGGAGGAGCTGGGGGTCTCTGGCCCCAGGCCATCCCAGGGGAAAGCTCCCCTGATTGGGCTCTATGTACAGGTTAGCTTCCCTAATCCCCCTCTGTATCCCTACCACCCCTCCACAAATTAACAGTTTGGAGAGGAAGGGGCCTCCACTGAGTGAGTCGTGTCTCTGGTCCTCTGGCTGTGCCCCCCCCCTCCTGCCCTGCGCCCCCCCCCCCCTCCTGCCCTGCGCCCCCCCCCCCCTCCTGCCCTGCGCCCCCCCCCCCCCTCCTGCCCTGCGCACCCCCCCTCCTGCCCTGCGCCCCCAGCTCCAGAGCTCCTCACATGGGGGCCACAGTCTTAGAGTGATTAGGCTCGCAATCAAGACGAAGGAGTAAACGCTTCCGCTGGCTGATCCTGCTTTCTGCTCAGGGTCTTCTTCTCCTGGGTGGTCAGTATTGGAGGGAGGGGGTCTGGGGGAGGGAGGCGAGGAGGGGGGTGGAGGGTCTGGGGGAGGGAGGCGAGGAGGGGGGGTGGAGGGCCTGGGGGAGGGGGGGTCATATGAAAGTTGATATTGATGACATGCTGTTCTGTATCTGTATTTTTTTCACACACAACACAATATGAAAATATTTAACGTTTTTTAGAAACCTTTTTTTCCAAATAATTTGTTCAACCTTTTAAAAGTAAAAAAAAAAGTTTTCTGAAATATTTTCCAAACTTTTTTGATAAACTTTTTCCCATTTGAATTTTTTAGAAAACTTAAAAAGAAAAGATTTGTTCAACCTCTCCAAACTTTAAAAAAAAAGTTTTTAAACAACATTCTATTAACTTTTTTTTTTTTTTTTTTTTTTTTTGCCAACAATAATTTTTTAACCTTTTGAAACTTTTTTTCACACACAAAGGTTTTTGGAAACGTATTTTCAAAATAATTTGTTCAAACTTTTAAATATTTTTTAAAAACTTTTTCAGCAATCTTTTTATAAACTTTTTTGTTCACAGAAACAACACAAAAAGGTGTCTTTCTAAAGAATTTTGTCAACCTTTTGAAACTTAATAAAAAAATTATTTATTCAACCTTTGAAAACTTTTCCGCTCCTCCCCTCCCCCTTGCTCTCGCCTGCTCTCGCCTGCTCTCGCCTGCTCTCGCCTGCTCTCGCCTGCTCTCGCCTGCTCTCGCCTGCTCTCGCCTGCTCTCGCCTGCTCTCGCCTGCTCTCGCCTGCTCTCGTCTGATCCTTCACATGGCGTCCACTTCACCCTTCCACCTCTCACATTATCATTTCAAAGACTTCCTTTTTAGCTTACTATCAGCCAGAAGGCCTCATGGGGTCAGCTTTCCCCTCATCCCGTGGTGGATGCCAGGACAGGCAGGCTCCAAGGGTGAGAGGAGTCCCCAGGGTCTAGGCCCCCAGGCCTGGGTCCTGCTGTCTGGCAGGACTGGTAGGACCCTTCATCAGCCAGTGAGAGGTCTCCTCCACCCCCTCCTCACTTCTCATATTCTGTATCTACACTGGCCCTGACCCTCACACAGATACACACACACAGATACACACACACAGATACACACACACAGATACACACACACAGATACACACACACAGATACACACACACCTCTTTGGTCCTGACTCTTAGTCTGTAGACCTAATTTAGCAATCCTAGGGAGCACACACACACACACACAGACACACTATCTCCCTCTTTCTCTCCCTCCCCTCTCTCTCTTACTCTCTCTCCTGTCCTGACACACACTCCATGATTTCAAGGCCAAACAACTTAATATCGCCACCTACCCCCTCCTCCTCCTCCTCCTCTCCTCTCCTCTCCTCCGCTCTTTATTTTCCCAGCTCCTTTTCCACCTCTGTTGTCTGTCAAAAGGACTGTCTACCACCCAGGGTCACTGTTTCTCTGGGTGGCTTTCGATTATTATTACACATCAACAATGAAAGCCACAGAACTGCCAATGCACTTGTGGGAAAAGAGCATCTGTTGAAACTGATGACGTGTTTTTCCCATTTCGTTCTTTAGTATCCGTCACCCACTCCCAAGAATCTTGTATCTGCATTAAATGAATACACAAGATGATTGATGATGCCTTTCATTAGTTATTCATGAGTAGAAACCATGACATTCCAGTCTCATGCTCTCACATGAGATCAGTCCCCTTGAGTGTCCCCACCACAGCCCCCCCCCCCCCCCCCAGCCCCCACCCCCCCCCTTAGGACGGTCTGAGATGAGGGCTGAATGTAGGACTGTAGCAGACAGAGGTACAGGGGGGAAATCCACTGCTGTTGGTAACATTATTGATGATATGTCTCCTCTCCACAGTTGTCCCCGAGCACCCGGAGGCAGGGCTGGAGGATGAGCGCTGCCCCCTGCTGACAGGGTGCGACAGGGCAGGGGCCCAGTGTGTGTGTGACGCACGGCACTCCTGCCTCACCTCCTTCTCCTTCCCAGACAGAGAGACCTGCATGAGGGCCAGCACAACAGGTGAGCCCTGCCTCCCTCCCTCCCTGCCCCCTGCCTCCCTGCCTCCCTCTCTCCCTGCCCCCTGCCCCCCTGCCTCCCTCCCTGCCTCCCAGCCTCCCTGCCCCCTGCCCCCCTGCCTCCCTCTCTCCCTGCCCCCTGCCCCCCTGCCTCCCTGCCCCCTGCCTCCCTCCCTGCCTCCCAGCCTCCCTGCCCCCCCTGCCTCCCTGCCTCCCTCCCTCCCTGCCCCCTGCCCCCCTGCCTCCCTGCCTCCCTCCCTGCCTCCCTGCCCCCCTGCCCCGCTGCCTCCCTTCCTCATGCTTGTAGAATGCTATCTGTTGAAGGTTGTTAATCCATAGCAGATGTGAGTGTGGTGACTAAGTAACAGATCCTGGTGATGACACACACACACGCTCAGTGCTTTGTCTGGGCACCCCTGTCCTCCTGTGTGCAGTTGATTATGACTCACAGATGACTCCTGGTGTGTGTGTGTGTGTGTGTGTGCAGAGGCCCGTAGGCCGGAGCACAGGGAGAGGTTTGTGGGTCCAGCCCGGCCTGGCTGCTTGTTCTCAGGCTGTAACCTGACGCTGGAGGGGTGTGTGTGCGAGGCCCAGAGCTGCCAGCCTCACTTCTCCTACAGCAACCACAGCCAGTGTGAGCAGGCCTCAGGTGAGCTCACCTGCACACAACCTACAGACAACCTACAGCTAACCCACCACTGTTTAAATGTCTACATGGGGTTACTGTCAAAGTTAAACTGACTTCAAGAAAGTTCCATTGAAATGCTATATTTACAGGAAACATATCAAGGTCTTTCTCCTGATGTCAACCTACTAATTCGTAAAACTATAAGCAGTGCTGATATCAACTAGCTGTACGTAGACTCTGTATTATCAGGTTTCAGGGGGGCAGAGGGGGCAGGGGGGGCAGAGGGGGCAGAGGGGGCAGAGGGGGCAGGGGGGGCAGAGGGGGCAGGGGGGCAGAGGGGCAGGGGGGCAGAGGGGGCAGGTCAACTGGGTCACTGGCTCAACTCTACCTGTGAAAAATCACAGGGTCTGAAGAGATGAGCAGGCAGTCTATTCCCAAACCCCTCTCTCCATGCCAACATTCAGATGGAGAGAGAGGGAGAGAGAGAAGGAGGGGGAGAGAGAGGGAGAGAGAGAAGGAGAGGCAGAGAGAGAAGGAGAGGGAGAGAGAGAGGTAGGGGTAGAGAGAGGAAAGGTGAAGTGTTGGTAGGTGTGTGTGCAGTGTGATGTGTAGCAGTGTTGGGCCAGGGTCACTGAGGCGTTTGTAGAGAGAGGGGGGGGGGGACAAACATCCTGGAGAACCCAGAAGCATGTGACCAGCCTGAGAGGGTTTATATGGGACTCACCACTGGAGAATGTGCATCTCCTAGCGTCTCTGATTGGCTGGTCAGGATGGACGAGGTGGGCTCAGTTCTGACGGGTGTGGCAGCGCTCTGAGTCACACTAGCAGAACATACGCTGTGTGGAGTCATACTGCACTCTCATCTGCTGGATCACTCCTTATGCGCACACACACGCACACACACGCACACACACGCACACACACGCACACACACACATGCACACACACACACACACACACACACACACACACACACACACGCACACACACGCACACACACACACACACAGACACATAAGCAGGCCATATGTCTCCATAACTACCCAGTTAGTTTATATTAGCTACTACATATATTTGTTATTCACACTACTCACCTTGATCATTCATCTCAGTTCAGTTTGAGACAAAACAATCTGTTGTAGCGTATGTGTGTGTGATGCTGATGGCCTTCCAGTGAGTGGCTGAAGACAGCCAGACAGAGCAGCATGTTGTAGCTGGCCGGATGCCACGGAGGCATGCCTGAGATGATTAGAACTACAAACAAACGCTGCTGTTAGTGAAAAGCACAAGCTTGGCTGTGTTAGGAGGTACTACTCAGCTGTGTACTCAGCAAGCCCCTCTGGAACTGTGGGAAGGGTAGTTCAGGTTCTGGAACTGTGGGAAGGGTAGTTCAGGTTCTGGAACTGTGGGAAGGGTAGTTCAGGTTCTGGAACTGTGGGAAGTGTAGTTCAGGTTCTGGAACTGTGGGAAGGGTAGTTCAGGTTCTGGAACTGTGGGAAGCGTAATTCAGGTTCTTGAACTGTGGGAAGTGTAGTTCACACACACACACAAACACAGTGTTAAATCATGAGAGGATGACAGCCCTCCCACACACACACACACACACACAGTATTAGATCTTGAGATCTTGAACATTTTCGGCAGTATTGAGTTCTCTGTGTCCCCTCATACACACACACCCTTCCAATGGCCCCTCGTTTAGCAACAAGCCTCTGGTTGAATGTGTGTGTTTCTCAGCAGGCTGTGTGTGCAGCAGCTCGGTGATCGTGGGGATCTCGTGTGATCGTGATCGTGATTGTGTTTGTGTTTGTCAGGATGTCTTCGTAGAAGTCTCCTGTGTCTCCTCCTCATGCAGGGACGAGACTCTGAGGTGATCTCACTAGCTCAGTGGGCGGGGGCGTTTGGGGCCAGTTAGGCCTTCCAGGATACAACAGATCTGTCTTTGAGGACAGAAGCAGTGATTTGAGTCTGGAGCAAGGCCCATTAGTGTGATGGCTTCATGTTCTGTACAGTAAAGCCTGCTCTCTCCACATGAGAGATCCTGTACCTCCCCAGCCCTCTTCACACGCAGCTGGAGATCAAAGCTGACCCTGTCGGCCGACACTTACAGGTTCTTCTCAGTCGTCCATCAGAGCATCTCATGTCCTGTCTTGTAAACTCACACATGGTAGTGGTTTGGTCTGGTCTCTCTTTCTCCCTCTCTCAGAAACTGGCCTCCTCTCTTCTCTCATCCTTGTTGCTCTGGTTATTGTTTATCTGGGTCTTGAAGCATAAAAACATGAGCTGCTTCTCCGTCTGGTGTGTTTGAGAGATGGTCGACGTCTCCTACCCTGTCTGAGGCCTCTACAGGCCCTCTGTCACCGTGGTCAGGCAGCGTGGCACCGAGGCTAACTTCAAACGGCCGGGCACCGTCAGAGGGGGAACTGAGGGCTGAGGCAGATTACCAGCATGATGCCAGGGTACCAGCATGGTACCAGGTTACCATTATGGTACCAGGGTACATCCATGATACCAGGGTACCATTATGGTACCAGGGTACATCCATGATACCAGGGTACCAGCATGGTACCAGGGTACATCCCTGGTACCCGAGGGTGACCAGCATGGTGACCAGGGTAGCATCCATGATACTCATGGGTACCAACAGCACCTCACACCACAGCGCTAGCCTGTAATGCATCGTTAGTTCTGATTGGCTGCAGCCTCTCTGTGACACGGCTGCTCAAAGGCCCAGCCAGCCCGCCGGGTGTCATGGCAGGGGTGCCAGACATCTCAGCTAGCTGTGTGTGTGTGTGACCGGCTATGACCCTGTCCTGTCCAGTGAGTCTGTTCATGTTCGTCCCCCCCTCCCCCCCCCCCCCCCCCCCAGTTTGTGTGTGTTTGTGAGGGGGGTAGTGATTTCAAAGGGGAAACAAAACACAGCTTGTGTGGCGGTCCAGACAAAGGCCGTCCCTGCTGGGCGAGGTACGATCCCTGTCTCAGCCTGTCATCCCTCTCTCTGCTCCCAGACCCAGCCTAGCCCTGCTCACTCACACACAGACCCAGCCTAGCCCTGCTCACCCACACACAGACCCAGCCTAGCCCCGCTCACCCACACACAGACCCAGCCTAGCCCCGCTCACCCACACACAGACCCAGCCTAGCCCTGCTCACCCACACACAGACCCAGCCTAGCCCTGCTCACCCACACACAGACCCAGCCTAGCCCTGCTCACCCACACACAGACCCAGCCTAGCCCTGCTCACCCACACACAGACCCAGCCTAGCCCTGCTCACCCACCCACACATACCCAGCCCCAACACCACCAAACCACACCCCAGCCTCAAGACCAGTCACTGCTTCCCAGACCCCCCCCCAGACCCCCTCTCCAGACCCCCAGAGCCCCCTCCAGACCCCCTCTCCAGACCCCCAGATTGTGCCTCTGGCAGCAGACCTGATCCCACCCCCAGTGCTGGCGTTTCCTCCTGGCTTGTGAGGAAACGCGATCACACGGCCAAGAAGTTTATGTAACATGGCTACCTCCACCACAGCCCTGACACAGCGTGCTTCTGTAACATGGCTACCTCCATCACAGCCCTGACACAGCGGACACAGCCTGGAGAATGAATACTTTTTAAAATTTCTGGTGTCCCCTAAGGAACCTCCAAGGGCTCCTATCTGTTCTACCCCCTCCTTGGCCTCCACAGACAACTTCCATGTGACCAGGGTGGACTTGCTCTCGTGTTGTGTGCCAGCCCAGCCTCAGATAATGCTATTGAATGTAGGTCCTCTTTCTCTGTCACATTGTTCCGGCCTCTCAGCATGATAAAGACCCTCATGCTCACTCTCACTGCTCTAATCTGATTGGACATCTGACAATAAGGGGAAGGGTGTGTTACCGGGCAGAGCTCACACACAAGAACAATAGTATGTGCAACACATACCCTAAACCCTGCCCCCACACACACTCTTGCAGCTGCAGCTCTGCTGCCTTGGACACAGCAATCACGTTTTTCTTCCCCAAATATTTAGTGAAAGAGAGAGCGAGGAGCTGTCAACTCTGTAAAGGACACAGTGTTGCAGCAGCCAGTCTGCCTGCCTGCCTGCCGGCCTGTCTGTCTCTTTGCTAACCTGCCTGTCTGTCTGTCTGCTAACCTGCCTGTCTGTCTGCTAACCTGCCTGTCTGCTAACCTGCCTGTCTGTCTGCCTGCCTGTCTACCTGCCTGTCTGTCTGTCTGTCTGCCTGTCTACCTGCCTGCCTGTCTGCCTGCCTGTCTCTCTGCTAACCTGCCTGTCTGTCTGTCTGTCTGTCTGCTAACCTGCCTGTCTGTCTCTCCGCTAACCTGCCTGTCTGTCTGCTAACCTGCCTGTCTGTCTCTCCGCTAACCTGCCTGTCTATCTGCCAACCTGCCTGTCTGTCTGTCTACCTGTCTACCTGTGGCTCCTCCCTCTCCTACCCCTGGTGTGGGGTTCAGCCGGGAGGGTCCATCTCCTGTGCCCCCCCAGCTGTACCGGCTGCTGGGCATGCTGCCAGGACACAGCTCCCGTCAGACGGACCTGGTGTGTGCCCTCGGGTGTGAGCAGCAGGAACCCTGAGGCCGGCGCAGGAACACGCAGGGCGGCTGCACTGAGAAAGCTTTGTTCTGTGCTGACTGGCTTCCAAAGTCAGTCGCTTAAACAGAACTCACATTGTGCGCTTTTTCCATGAGTGAACTGAGGCTGTCAACACGGCCTCCTCTGCCTGGCTGGGTCGCTGTGCTCGGGCTGAGACTGCGCTCCTTCTCCTCTGCCTGGCTGGGTCGCTGTGCTTGGGCTCAGACTGCGCTCCTTCTCCTCTGCCTGGCCTGGCTGGGTCGCTGTGCTCAGGCTGAGACTGCGCTCCTTGTGCCTCCTTACGAGGAGAACATTGACACAGAGGTGTTTTCCTTTCTTCAGTGAGCTGCTGAAAAGCCAGAGAGATGCATTGTTTACAGGCCCCATTCTGTGGTAATGGACCAACTTCCACATCCCACCTCAGACTCCCGGCCTCGTGTGTGTGTGTGTGTGTGTGTGTACTTGGATTTCAAGCTAGAACATCTCGCCCAGTGCCCAGACAGCAGGCATCACGCAGGCCAAACCAGCCGTTCATATTCTCGTCTGCACTAGCTGGAGAATAGCCACCATTGTGATACAGAGATTGTTCCCGTGGCCTCTGACTAGCTAATTACAGCCGTATTTGTGCTTCTAGAGCGCAAGAGAAGCTAATCCTGGCCTGCCTGTGTCTGCTGGCCTTTTGTTCACATAAATGTCCCCCCGCTAGAAAATTATATCAATTAAACCTCCGAAGCTTGGAGCGTTCCCTCTAAAGACCTCAATTCCACTCATTTGAATGATAATCTTGCCACCCAGGTGTTGCTTGCCACGCACTCCAGCCTAGCTATTATTATAAGTGAATAAGTAATCTGACACACAATACTCTGCAAGGGTTATTCAGAGCACCATCTGTGGTGTTTTCAATACACAGACGTGTTTTTCAAAAAGAAAAGATTCTCAGAGGTTTTTTCATGCTCTGCTGCTCTGAATCAGCTTCTAGGTTTTACGAGAAGTAAACTTCTCAAATCAGCTTTCCAGCTGACGTTTATTTAACTCAGGCACAGGAATTAGGCCCACAAAGCGTTAAAGGGGTCCTAGCCAGCTTTAACTCAGGGTTTTCCCCCGCTTTTTCTATGACACTATTCAGCAGCAACAAAGTTTATCAATGAGAGCTTTGTGGGCACCATCAGTGTTTCAGGCTCCCAGAGCAAACACTACAGTACAGATGACTCTCACACCCACCCTGTTTGCTCAGCGGAGGACGGGGGGAAAATCTGTTTCCTTCATCCTTAAGTTCATCCATGAGATCTTCTGTCTCCTGCTCTGCCTCGTACTGCCACACGTGTTCTGGCTCAGACTTCAAACGCTTCTTTAAGTGGATGATGAACATGCCGGCAGGGCATTGGGTCGGACCGCTAGGTCCAGCCCTGGTCTGGGTTTGATGAGTGGGAGAGTGTGATAGCAGAGCTGTTGGCTGAGGACTGGAGCTGAGGACTGCTGGTTCCAGGGACACCAGGACCTCAGCTCAGTTTCCCATCTGCTGGGAAAAGCCCTGAGGATCCACTTACAGGTCCTCAAATGTCAGGG
Organism: Thaleichthys pacificus; assembly: GCA_023658055.1. Classification (NCBI taxonomy): domain Eukaryota; kingdom Metazoa; phylum Chordata; class Actinopteri; order Osmeriformes; family Osmeridae; genus Thaleichthys; species Thaleichthys pacificus. The sequence continues at coordinate 599,735 of CM042866.1, read as the reverse complement.
ATGAGAGAGATCCTGCACTGGGTCGGGTTGCTGTGAAAGAGAGACAGAGAGGGGGAGAGAGAGACAGAGAGGGGGAGAGAGAGACAGAGAGGGGAGGGGGAGAGAGAGACAGAGAGGGAGATAGAGAGAGACAGAGAGGGGGAGAGAGAGACAGAGAGGGGGAGAGAGAGACAGAGAGGGGGAGAGAGAGACAGAGAGGGAGATAGAGAGAGACAGAGAGGGGGAGAGAGAGACAGAGAGGGAGATAGAGAGAGACAGAGAGGGGGAGAGAGAGACAGAGAGGGGGAGAGAGAGACAGAGAGGGAGATAGAGAGAGACAGAGAGGGGGAGAGAGAGACAGAGAGGGGGAGAGAGAGACAGAGAGGGAGATAGAGAGAGAGGGAGAGAGAGACAGAGAGGGAGAGAGAGAGAGAGGGAGAGAGAGAGAGAGAGGACAGAGAGAGAGACATACAGCAGCAGTCTGGGCCTACTGTCAACAGGACTGGCTCCTGAACCAGCCGCAAACCCAAAGTGTTACGCAACCCACCTCAGAATCTCCCCTCAAAACCAGCATGCATGTAAAGACTCTCAAATATTCCTCTTGACTCTCGTCATAAACGGGTCATTTCCCTTGCTTATGAGGCAATTAGTTATTTTATTCATTTTGTGGCGCTTTCTCTGCTGAAAGACCGAGGGAGGAGACAGAAAGCAGACTTGTAATTACCACATTTCCCTCCTCATCCATTATCCTGCTCTGTAGGCTCTGTGTGCCTCTCTCCTGCAGCCCTCTGACAGGCTAACGTGTGTGTGAGTGTGTGTAGCCTGCTTTCCACTGGAGATCTGTGAAATTACTTAGCGATTGACAATTATAGGACAGGACGTGAGTCTGCAATCCCCAATCCCTGGACTGTGTGTACATTACTGAGACATGGGGAACCCTAAACAAACCCAGTCTGGGGATTGGGTAATCCAAGCTTTGAGAGGTAGCTACTGTTCTACTGTAGGCACAGAGGGGCCTCCACTTTCCTTTTCCACAACGGTGTCCAAAATACCCCCCTGAACCCCCCTAGTGCCCCCCCCTGGTGCCCCCCCCTGGTGCTCCCTAACAAAGGTATCACAGCCACTATGTTGGCTCTGGCAAGGGAACAGTCAACTGGTGCCTGCCTCGTGTGCTCAGAGAAGAAGGGCTCATCTAGAGAGCAGCGTAGGAGAGACCTGGACGGGCTTGTGGAGAGACTGTGTGGAGGGGCTTGTGGAGAGACTGTGTGGAGGGGCTTGTGGAGAGACTGTGTGGAGGGGCTTGTGGAGAGACTGTGTGGAGGGGCTTGTGGAGAGACTGTGTGGAGGGGCTTGTGGAGAGACTGTGTGGAGGGGCTTGTGGAGAGACTGTGTGGAGAGACTGTGTGGAGGGGCTTGTGGAGAGACTGTGTTGAGGGGCTTGTGGAGAGACTGTGTGGAGAGACTGTGTGGAGGGGCTTGTGGAGAGACTATGTGGAGGGGCTTGTGGAGAGACTGTGTGGAGAGACTGTGTGGAGGGGCTTGTGGAGAGACTGTGTGGAGAGACTGTGTGGAGGGGCTTGTGGAGAGACTGTGTGGAGGGGCTTGTGGGGAGACTGTGTGGAGAGACTGTGTGGAGGGGCTTGTGGAGAGACTGTGTGGAGAGACTGTGTGGGGGAGACTGTGTGGAGGGGCTTGTAGAGAGACTGTGTGGAGGGGCTTGTGGGGAGACTGTGTGGAGAGACTGTGTGGAGGGGCTTGTGGAGAGACTGTGTGGAGGGGCTTGTGGAGAGACTGTGTGGAGGGGCTTGTGGGGAGACTGTGTGGAGAGACTGTGTGGAGGGGCTTGTGGAGAGACTGTGTGGAGGGGCTTGTGGAGAGACTGTGTGGAGAGACTGTGTGGAGAGACTGTGTGGAGAGACTGTGTGGAGAGACTGTGTGGAGGGGCTTGTGGAGAGACTGTGTGGAGGGGCTTGTGGAGAGACTGTGTGGAGAGACTGTGTGGAGAGACTGTGTGGAGAGACTGTGTGGAGAGACTGTGTGGAGAGACTGTGTGGAGAGACTGTGTGGAGGGGCTTGTGGAGAGACTGTGTGGAGGGGCTTGTGGAGAGACTGTGTGGAGGGGCTTGTGGAGAGACTGTGTGGAGGGGCTTGTGGAGAGACTGTGTGGAGGGGCTTGTGGAGAGACTGTGTGGAGAGACTGTGTGGAGGGGCTTGTGGAGAGACTGTGTGGAGGGGCTTGTGGAGAGACTGTGTGGAGGGGCTTGTGGAGAGACTGTGTGGAGGGGCTTGTGGGGACGCGGGGTGTTCGGACAGCCAGGCCGGACAGGGATCAGGACCAGGACTGAAGGACAGGAAGTGCTGAGAGCCTTGTGGTGTCTGGCGCTCCTCAGGCAGGAAGCTGTAAAGCTGTCAGGCTGGAGGGGATCTGATGAATGCACGGGACTCTGGCCCGCCACAGTGAACTCCAGACAGCAACATGAGCACAAGTGTTCCACTCACACAGCATATACAGCCTGAGAGAGTCCTCCCCTCCTCCCTCTCCCCTCCTCCCCTCCCCTCCTCACATCTCCTGTCCTCCTCCCCTCCCCTCCTCCCCTCCTCACATCTCCTGTCCTCCCTCCTCCCCTCCTCCCCTCCTCCCCTCCCCTCCTCACATCTCCTGTCCTCCCCTCCTCCCCTCCCCTTCTCCCCTCCTCACATCTCCTGTCCTCCCCTCCTCCCCTCCCCTCCTCCCCTCCTCCCCTCCTCCCCTCCTCACATCTCCTGTCCTCCCCTCCTCCCCTCCTCCCCTCCCCTCCCCCCCTCCCCTCCTCCCCTCCTCCCCCCCTCCCCTCCTCCCCTCCTCCCCCCCTCCCCTCCTCCCCGCCCCCATAGTGCTCAGCTGTAACAGTGTGGACACTGTTAAGACCGGGGGCTGGTAGAAGTGGTTACAGTATTCCTTACATAGATTTGTTATTATATGTGATGCTGTGTGTGTGTGTGTGTGTGTGTGACTTCCAGAAGAGCTGAAGTGTGCTGGGGTCACATGCCCTCCTCTGCCGGTGCCCTCCTGCCCCCCTGACTCTGTGCTCTCCATGAGCGACCTGCCCCCTGCTGGCTGCTGCCCCTCCCTGCCCCCCCGCTGCACCTGCGCCCCCCAGGCCTGCGTCCCGCCCTCCTGCCCGGCCGGGGAGCGAGCGGTGATGCTCACGCAGGCTAGCGGGCTGCCGGGGAACTGCTGCAGTGTGTTCCAGTGCCAGAGAGGTAACGCTCCCCTCTCGTCAAACATCCAAACTATTCCTGGCTTCCTCAGTCGTAATCCTCTCCCACCCAGGTTGCAGGTGTGAAATGTTCAACCGCCGTTGAAAAGGTCTTTATTTTCATCAGATAGAATTTGAAAGTCCCTGTTGACCACATGTCTGGACATGAAAAGGAGAGCTGGTCATTAGCTGGTAATTGTTGTTCGTATGTTTATTGGTGTTGCCCGCTGGCTGGAGTCTGCTGAGGACACTTCAAAGACATTTCTTCTGCAGCGTGTCTGCTAATAATCGGAGCCCGAGGGGACATTAATCACGACTATGGGCCTGAAGACTGTTGTGCTGCCTCAGTCTTCTCACCAGCTAGACACCCACACAGCTAGCTAGCTCGCTCACTAGTCTGCCAGCTAGCCAACCACCCAGCCCGCTAGCCAGCCTGCCAACCAGCCAGGAGAGAGACTAGAGAGCCAGGACGAGGGGAAGGGACGTGACTGTTTACTCTGCGCTCCCTGCAAATATTTTGTTTTACCAACAGAACAGATTCCCATTCTGGCCTCTCCGCACCCGTAAAAGAGCGCCATGTCCTGGAATTAATGGGACCCAACAAGCCCAGTGACCAGAAAAGTGCTTAGGCTACGCTTTTGCTCAACAGAAGTGCAGTGTCAAAGAGTTCCAGTCTGGTCACACGTCCAAAAGAAAAAAGTTCAACAGTTCATTGATGGGAATGCTTTTTATGTGCCCCAGCCGGGCCACGGGGAGGGTAATGGGGGGAGGCAGGCCGGCGCAGGCTGAATGGGGTCGGGGGCGTGGGGATCAAGGCTGAATGTGGTCGGGGGCGCGGGGATCAGGGTTCTGATAACAAGTGTCTGCTACTCTCTGCCTCCAGGCTTGATGCCTTTTGTGCTGCTTCCATGGCAGTTACCCCCGCATGACTGCCCCTCATCAGCCCCTCCCTGCCCCTCATCAGCTCCTCCCTGCCCCTCATCAGCTCCCTACCTGCCCCTCATCAGCCCCTCCCTGCCCCTCATCAGCCCCTCCCTGCCCCTCATCAGCCCCTCCCTGCCCCTCATCAGCCCCTCCTGCCCCTCATCAGCCCCTACCTGCCCCTCATCAGCTCCTCCCAGCCCCTCATCAGCCCCTCCCTGCCCCTCATCAGCCCCTACCACTGCCCCTCATCAGCCCCTCCCTGCCCTCATCAGCCCCTCCTGCCCTCATCAGCCCCTCCCTGCCCCTCATCAGCCCCTCCCTGCCCCTCATCAGCCCCTCCCTGCCCTCATCAGCTCCCCCAGCCCCTCATCAGCTCCTCCCTGCCCCTCATCAGCCCCTACCTGCCCCTCATCAGCCCCTACCTGCCCCTCATCAGCCCCTACCTCCTGCCCCTCATCAGCCCCTCCCTGCCCCTCATCAGCCCTCCCTGCCCCTCATCAGCCCCTCCCTGCCCCTCATCAGCCCCTCCCTGCCCCTCATCAGCTCCTCCCTGCCCCTCATCAGCCCCTCCCTGCCCCTCATCAGCTCCTCCCTGCCCCTCATCAGCTCCTCCCTGCCCCTCATCAGCCCCTACCTGCCCCTCATCAGCCCCTCCCTGCCCCTCATCAGCTCCTCCCTGCCCCTCATCAGCCCCTCCCTGCCCCTCATCAGCCCCTCCCTGCCCCTCATCAGCCCCTCCCTGCCCCTCATCAGCCCCTCCCTGCCCCTCATCAGCCCCTACCTGCCCCTCATCAGCCCCTACCTGCCCCTCATCAGCCCCTCCCTGCCCCTCCACCTCACCCGGGCCTCGCCTCGGTTACAGCGCAGGAGAGACTTGAACCCAGTCAGGACTGGGATTCCTCCGGTGTTTATGGAACACGGAGTCCCCTGCTGTGATTGGCCCTGGGTGCCGGGCGTGGCCTGTGATTGGCCCTGGGTGCCGGGCGTGGCCTGTGATTGGCCCTGGGTGCTGGGCGTGGCCTGTGATTGGCCCTGGGTGCTAGGCGTGGTCTGTGATTGGCCCTGGGTGCTGGGCGTGGCCTGTGATTGGCCCTGGGTGCTGGGCGTGGCCTGTGATTGGCCCTGGGTGCTGGGCGTGGTCTGTGATTGGCCCTGGGTGCTGGGCGTGTGCGTGTGATTGGCCCTGGGTGCTGGGCGTGGTCTGTGATTGGCCCTGGGTGCTGGGCGTGGTCTGTGATTGGCCCTGGGTGCTGGGCGTGGCCTGTGATTGGCCCTGGGTGCTGGGCGTGGCCTGTGATTGGCCCTGGGTGCTGGGCGTGTGAGCTCTGGGTCAACACGCTGGGTTCTGTGACAGCAGCCCAGACCTGTGTGTCTGGGTTGTCCTGACGACCGGGCCGGAGGATGACCCTGGAAGGAGACGATAAGCTGGCACCACCCTGACACTGTGATGTCATAGCATGTTCCAGATGGTTCCATACAAGCCAGTTTTATCAGGGCCGAAGAGGATCAACAGTGTTCTCGTCCAACACTCAGGTCAGACAGGATGCTGTTTATGGAGTTAAACTCCAAGTGATGGTGGGTTCTGTTTAAACTACAGTTTAAACAAGGCTTTATCTTCACATCAACAGTGTGTGTACGGTACTATCAAGACTACACCATTAAAGTGTTGACATGGTCTGCATCATTTCATGGGAAGGAAACTGGAATGACTGTTTAACAGCAGTCCCATGAGCAGTGTGAGGATCCCAGGGGAGCCATCCTCGGTCATCCTCTGTGGCTTCGTGAAAGCACGACCCTGGGAGTGATTTAGGAGGTGGTTGGGGTCACGATTCTCCACCCAGCCACAGTTCCACTTCATCCCTGATCCAGAGAGCAG
>CM042866.1:586217-588717 GCA_023658055.1 Thaleichthys pacificus | reverse complement strand
TTTATGTGTGTTCATGTGTGTGTGTGTTCATGTGTGTGTGTGTTCATGTGTGTGTTTATGTGTGTTCATGTGTGTGTGTGTGCCCCAGACGTGGAGCTGCTGGCGCTGGACAGCGCGGAGGCCAGCTGCTGGGTGAACAACGTGCTGAGGGGCCACGAGGAGCGCTGGAAGGAGGACGACTGCACCTTCTGCCAGTGTGTGGATGGAGACCCTCACTGTACCGCCATGGCCTGCAAGCAGAGCTGTCACAACCCCGTCAAGATCCCTGGAGAGTGCTGCCCCTTCTGTGAAGGCACGGACACACACACACACACACACACACACACACACACACACGGTCTACACACACACACATAAGCGTTGGTCAGGCTCCGGGGTCCTGAGCGTGTCCTTGTTGCCCCGGGTCACCCTGTGGGGGGCCGGCCCGGCTCCTCTTGGATCGCTCCTCTTAATTGGAGTGGATAACTTTTTTGTGCTCCTAATTTGTTACAGCTCGTCGGGTAGAACGTAGCGCGGTGCTGACAGGAAGCAGCCGGGAGGGAGGGGGGAAGGGAGGAGAGGGAGGGAGGAGGAGAGGCGGGGGGGGGGGAGGAGGGAGGAGGAGGAGAGGGAGGGAGGGAGGAGGAGAGGCGGGAGGGAGGGGGAGGAGAGGCGGGGGGGAGGAGGAGGGGGGAGGGGGGGAGGAGGAGGGGGGAGGGGAGAGGGAGGGAGGGGAGGGGGAGGAGAGGCGGGGGGAGGAGGAGGGAGGAGGAGGAGAGGGAGGGAGGAGGAGGAGAGGCGGGAGGGAGGGGGAGGAGAGGCGGGGGGGAGGAGAGGCGGGGGGGGAGGAGGGCGGGGGGGGAGGAGGCGGGGGGGAGGAGGAGGAGAGGGAGGGAGGGAGGAGGAGAGGAGGGGAGGGGGAGGAGAGGCGGGGGGGAGGAGGAGGGAGGAGGAGGAGAGGGAGGGAGGGAGGAGGAGAGCGGGAGGGAGGGGGAGGGAGAGGCGGGGGGGAGGAGGAGGGGGGAGGAGGAGAGGGAGGGAGGGAGGAGGAGAGGCGGGAGGGAGGGGGAGGAGAGGAGGGGGGGAGGAGAGGCGGGAGGGAGGGGGGAGGAGAGGCGGGGGGAGGAGGAGGGGGGAGGGGAGACTTTCCCCTCCAAAGTGCTGTTGTGGGTTTGTACATGTGGAGCATCTATGAAACCTGTTTAGTACCTGTAACTGTACTGCTCAGAGCCCAGCCTGCTCTGCTCTGACTGCCCATGGCTGTCTCTCCTCCAGGCTACTGGCAATGTACACACACAATGTACACACACAATGTATTTAACAATGTGTTTATCCAGGGCAACGGTTTGAACCTGCAACCTCTTGATGAGCAGTCAGATGCTCTAACCGCTGAGCTCATGGTAGATGTGTCCTCCCCTCAGAGCCGTCGTATGAGACCCTGAGCCCGGCTGTCTGCCCCCCGCTGGAGCACTGCTCCCTGTCTGCACCAGACTGCCCCTTCGGCTTTCAGCAGGACCACCACGGCTGCCTGCTCTGCCACTGCATCACCAGTGAGTCTCCTCTCTCTCACACACACCTCCCTCACAGGGCAGAGTGGTCTCCATGACTACTGCCTGCAGTGGTGCGGAATACTCAGCTGACCGGATCCGCGGTAACCATGGTGATGATGGATGGGCGTGTCCGGTCAGTTGACCTGTGTGTGATCTTTTCCAGATGACTCCTGCCCCGACCTGGGCAGGTACTGCTCCCTGCAATGCCCCATGGGATACGAGAAGGACGAGCTGGGGTGCGAGGTGTGCGAGTGTAGAGCGCCCACGTGTCGACCTTTGACCTGTGCCAAGACCTGTCCCTACGGATACGTGTGAGTCACCGGCTGGACTCAGCCCCCCCTCCCCCCCCCCCCCCCCCCCCCCTTCATCACACATCTGGAAGAGCTCCCCTCTTCTCTGTCCCCCGGCAACACTTTCATTTCATAAATCATCTTTCCGGCTCAAAACAACGATCAAAAAACAGTGCATCGGCACAAAAGCGCTCTTTATGAGATGAGAGAGTGGGGAGCACAGTGGAGGGGATTCTTCTGGAGTCTGGCCGGGGCCTGGGGCTAGCAGCCTGGAGATGAGCCCTGTCTGTCTGGGGGGGGAGAGAACAGGAAACAGGGCGTGCCTGCAGAGCGGACAGGCCTGCAGAGCGGCCCTGCCTGCAGAGCGGCCCTGCCTGCAGAGCGACAGGGCCTGCAGAGCACCACACACACACACACAGTTAGAGAGAGAGATACTGTAATTAATAGACAGAAAAACAGAGAGAAAGTAATAGATGGAGAGAGGGAGAGAGAGGTGAGAATGTGCGAGGGGTGAGAGAGAGAGAGAGAGAGAGAGACAGAGACAGAGACAGAGAGAGAGAGAGAGAGAGAGAGAGAGAGAGAGAGAGAGAGAGAGGAGACAGAGAGAGAGAGAGAGAGAGGGTGACCAGCGGGGTCAGAGGGTCAGAAGGTGTGTTTGTGTTGACAGTCCGGCGCCTGAGG
>CM042866.1:466217-583717 GCA_023658055.1 Thaleichthys pacificus | reverse complement strand
TCTCTGATGGGTGTTGTGTTGACTTTCACCCACAATGTTTCAGCTTTGACCTTTAGCTCATGAATGGTTGTTTTGACTGTTTTTATTTAGCTCCATTGCTAAGCCTGCGTTTTTTATTCGATTCCCAAACCACAAAAGTTCAAGAAAGTTTGTGGAGGGATTATTTATACTCTGCAACTTCTATTTGATGTGTCTATTTAGTTTTTGAGCAATTTTATAAATATTTCAGCCTCAGATATATTTTTAGTTTGCAGGCACAGTGAGACGCGAGTGCAGTGGGTCCATATTGTCTCACACACACACGATACACACCCACACACCACACCCACACACACACACACATTCTCGTCTATTCCAGAGAATCCCTGTTTACCTTATTTTGAAACTCTTGGATCAGTTACCCAGCGGACTGCTAAAATATTTACAGATCAAAAGGTGTTTTTGTCTCCGTTTATAAAAGGCATTGAGGGAGAAAAGATCCTAACCCTGTCCTGGGGGTGACCTTCCCTGACATCCTGCTCTCCATCTCCCCCAGCATTACAGTATGAGCCAGGCTGGCTTTAACACATAGCGGAGCCCAGTTATTGGCAGTCTTAGGCTTTTATAAACTCAACGTGTCCTTCAAGAGCAAAGACTGGATTTGGGGCGATCAAGTCCGATGCCAAAAATCTTAGGGAAATGATTAAATTGTATTTATTTGTGGCCCAGCTGTAAATGGATTACGAGGGAATAACGTTGAAGATGGCATCCTGTTTCTGCATGCGGAGGCAGACCTCTCGATAGCGTCCTGTTCCTGCATGCAGAGGCAGACCTCTCGATAGCGTCCTGTTCCTGCATGCGGAGGCAGACCTCTCGATAGCGTCCTGTTCCTGCATGCGGAGGCAGACCTCTCGATGGCGTCCTGTTCCTGCATGCAGAGGCAGACCTCTCGATAGCGTCCTGTTCCTGCATGCAGAGGCAGACCTCTCGATGGCGTCCTGTTCCTGCATGCGGAGGCAGACCTCTCGATAGCGTCCTGTTCCTGCATGCAGAGGCAGACCTCTCGATGGCGTCCTGTTCCTGCATGCGGAGGCAGACCTCTCGATAGCGTCCTGTTCCTGCATGCAGAGGCAGACCTCTCGATGGCGTCCTGTTCCTGCATGCAGAGGCAGACCTCTCGATAGCGTCCTGTTCCTGCATGCAGAGGCAGACCTCTCGATAGCGTCCTGTTCCTGCATGCAGAGGCAGACCTCTCGATAGCGTCCTGTTCCTGCATGCAGAGGCAGACCTCTCGATGGCGTCCTGTTCCTGCATGCAGAGGCAGACCTCTCGATGGCGTCCTGTTCCTGCATGCGGAGGCAGACCTCTCGATGGCGTCCTGTTCCTGCATGCGGAGGCAGACCTCTCGATGGCGTCCTGTTCCTGCATGCAGAGGCAGACCTCTCGATGGCGTCCTGTTCCTGCATGCAGAGGCAGACCTCTCGATGGCGTCCTGTTCCTGCATGCGGAGGCAGACCTCTCGATAGCGTCCTGTTCCTGCATGCAGAGGCAGACCTCTCGATAGCGTCCTGTTCCTGCATGCAGAGGCAGACCTCTCGATGGCGTCCTGTTCCTGCATGCAGAGGCAGACCTCTCGATGGCGTCCTGTTCCTGCATGCAGAGGCAGACCTCTCGTTAGCTTCTAATGAAACAGGACCCAGGACAATAACACAGGCCTGTTTTACTATCTATCATAAATAGTTCTTCTTAATGAAATTTCCACGTCGAATTCCCTCCCTTCAGGTCCCTCGCACACAACGTCCTGCCAGCTGTTTCACACGGGTTCCTCAGACGTTCTCACGTTTGTATGTGAATGTTTTCCTCCAGAGAGCAGACCCAGGCCCAGCAGCACCCCTGCCCCCGTGCCCAAGCCCAGCACAGCCCCTGCACCTGTCCCCACTCCCGGCCTCTGCCGGACCTCCAGCGGCCAGCGCTACGAGGAGGGGGAGAGCTGGCACGATGGCTGCAGGGACTGCTACTGCCACGCCGGCCGGGAGATGTGTGTCCTCATCTCCTGCCCTGTGCCCAGCTGCCCTCAGCCGCTGGTGAGGCCAGAGCAGTGCTGCCCCACCTGTGAAGGTACGGCTGGAGCTGCTCCACACACCACACACACTCATGCCTGTGTACACACACACACACTCATGCCTGTGTACACACCACACACACTCATGCCCATGTACACACACACCGTGCTAATGCATAGACAGAGGACACCTCAGGGTCCAGCTAGCCAGATGACATCACACTCTCTGACGTCCTGAACCCACACACTCTGCTTCTGCATGGGGGAACACACACACACACCATCACGTACACACACCTTCACATACACACCCTGGGGTCATCGGGGGCATTCAGTGACTCAGCGAGCTGTTTAAATATTTACAAGTAGAAGAATGTCTACAACCTGCAGTAGCAGCTCAGTTTGTCATCCAGACTACTGGCCCACATGTCCAATTTATTGTGGATTTAAATGTTTTATCTGAAGTGTGTATTGCTTAAATAAGTAAAACTTAAGACTTACAAACTTCATTCAACTTTAATACTATCTATTCTCACTGCCTGGTTGTGTGTCTGCTCTGCTCCACCCTGCTCTGCCTTGCTCCACCCTGCCCCGCCCCGCCCTGCTCCGCTGCAGATGAGTGGTCCGGTAGTGGGGGGATGGACCTGGTGGTGTGCCGGGCCCCGGGCGGGGAGCTGTATGTGGAGGGAGAGACCTGGAGCCTGGATGACTGCACTCGCTGCACCTGCAGGAAGGGCCGGGTCCTGTGCGACACCGAAGTGTGTCCTCCCTGCCCTCTGCCCGGCGCCCTCCAGGAACAAGGACTCCTGCTGCCATGTCTGCCCAGGTACTGTAGCTAGCACAGCTAGCACAGCCAGGTACTGTAGCTAGCACAGCTAGCACAGCCAGGTACTGTAGCTAACACTTCCAGGTACTGTAGCTTGCACAGCCAGGTACTGTAGCTAACACTTCCAGGTACTGTAGCTAGCACAGCCAGGTACTGTAGCTAACACTTCCAGGTTACTGTAGCTAGCACAGCTAACAACACTAACACAGCTAGGTACTGTAGCTAGCACAGCTAACACAGCTAACACGGCCAGGTACTGTAGCTAACAGCCCTCATCCTGGGTCCACTTTTTCATGGACTCGTCAGGTACAGCCATATCTCTAGATCTATATTAACCTGATGGGTCATATCTCTAGATCTATATTAACCTTGATGGGTCATATCTCTAGATCTATATTAACCTTGATGGGTAATTTTAGATAATATCAAAAGCACTTAAATCCAGGAATAACTCCAAGAAGTGAAAGAACCTGGGATATTTGGGATATCTTTCTGGGTTATCTATGAACATGTGGTTGTTGAGTCCTTTGTTGGGCATGTTGCGCTGTAATGGACAGGTTTAAGCCAGACACACACAGTCCTCATACAAACTGGTCCAGGCTGGTTGGGTTTACAGACAGACCATGTGTTCACAGTGCTCAGATCCATAACTATCCTACACGGCAGCAGAGCTGTCCCCATAACCAACACATACAAGCGTAAACACACATACACAAGCATGAGTATCACCTCAAGCATGAGCTTATACCAATCAGAAATGCATGAGTGCTCCTGAGAGCACAGGAGACTTCTGGGAACACAAGCAGACCAGACCTTATCAGCACATCTTGCTCACACACACAACAGCACACTGTCAGCCACAGCCCTTTGATATATGTACGGGCTTGGCTGCCTGGAATGTGGGAATAACACACATCTAAATGACAGACACTGTGATGTATGTATACAGTAGGGCTGCAGTGTGTGTGTGTGTGTGTGTGTGTGTGTGTACTCTGACTAAAGCTTCGGTCATGGGAAGGCTGTGATACAGAAGGCGAGCGATGAGAGATACGGCTCGTCACACTGACCTGACAGGCTGCATGTCTCCTCAGCCTGTGTTTAACACCAGCAGGCCTGGTCTCCGCTGAGGGACATGTTCTGCTGCTGGCTCTGGAGTGGGCCTAACCCAGGCTAGAGCGGTCCTAACCCAGGCTAGAGCGGTCCTAACCCAGGCTAGAGCGGTCCTAACCCAGGCTAGAGCGGTCCTAACTCAGGCTAGAGCGGTCCTAACCCAGGCTAGAGCAGGCCTAACCCAGGCCGTTTGTCTGTCTCCCCCCTCAGACGAGCATCAGGACCCCGTCCTCCCAGGGGGCCGGCAGGAGGACTGCGTCTCCAGCGAGGGGGACGTCCTGAGGGCAGGGGACTCCTGGAAGGCCAACGCATGCACCAGCTGCACCTGCAGCAACGGCACCGTTCAGTGTTTCTCCCAGCGCTGCCCTCCTGCCAGGTGCCGGGTGCCCGTCCTACGCAAGGGCCAGTGCTGCCCTCACTGTCTGGGTGAGTGTCTGGGGACCCGGGGGGCTGGGGGGCTGGGGACGCGGGGGGCATCGTGGCCACACTGGAAGTGATCTTCTGCTGTCTTGTTCTGCACATGACAAGAACACTTCAGCTCATACTGTATATATGGAACTGCTCTGATTCTGAATGTTTAGTTTGATCATGATAATACCGACCGCCAGGCTGTGAACTGTGGAAAATTCCCAGATAATTATGTGTCGTCTGGGACGGGGCACAGTTTGTTGATGGGAAAGTTAGTATTCTGAATGTAAGTGGGGAAAAAAGGTGAGGTTGAGAACATTTCAGTTCAAGTTTTTTCTTTAAAAAAAAAAAAAGATAAGTTCAACTTGCAGCAGCATTCCAAGTGAAAACCCTTCGGCAGAGAGACATAACCCTAACATTCCGTAGCCCTAACATTCCGTAGCCCTAACATTCCCTAGCCCTAACATTCCCTAGCCCTAACATTCCCTAGCCCTAACATTCCCTAGCTCTAACATTCCGTAGCTCTAACATGCACACAACATGCACACGTGTTTCCTGTCTGGGCTGCGTGTTCCTGCTATACATCAGACCGACGGCTCCATGTCAGGTTCTGCTCCAGAGGAAATCCCGTCAGGAGCTCATTGTTCGTTCTGACTTAGAGCCGTTTCATCTTGTGTTTGTTTGGCTTTTTTTCCGGATTCCTGTCTCAGGAGGAAGCTGAGGGGACACTTCCTATAAACACACCAGAACGACACACAGACCGCCAAACATTAACTTCTGGTTATTCATGAAGTTGCATTTGTCTATGGGCTCTTCCTGAACTGGAATAATTGTTGTGTTTGTCTGAACTCTGGTTGACAGAAACAACAACAACGTCAGTGCCTATGATGGTGTCCACCAGGGCAGCCAGGACACACCCCACCACCACCCTGCAGAGCACTCACTGGATCACCACTGCCACCGTCACCCCCATCCCTGCTGATACAGGTGACTCTCTCCCTGTGTCTCATCTATATCTCTCTCCCTGTTTCTCTCTCTCTCTGGTGCTCATCTAAATCTCTTTCTTGGGCTTTGTCTTATTCAGTCTGTCCCTTCAATAGTTTCTGACTGTCATTAGTTCTCATCATCAATCCTTCCACGCCCTTTCCCCCACATCCTGGTAACACCCTCAGCACTGTGACTTGGCACGCGCATGTCTCCCAGCCAGCCCCTCTACCATGTTGACATTGTACAGGGGGGGCGGTGATAAGGAGTTTGAGTATTCATTTGGAGACGGTGTGTGATGGTCAGTGAAGCCTGCCAGAGACTAAGGAAGGTCGTACTGTAAGCTGGTCGTACTGTAAGCTGGTCGTACTGTAAGGAAGGTCGTACTGTTTGTTGTACTGTAAGCTGTTTTCATTTAGATTGATTAGAGAAGGAAACACTGGCCTGCACTGTGCTGTCCGGAGCAGGGGGCTGTGACTGATGCTGTCTGATTGGCTGTACAGATGAGACCAACCTGGGCGACAGCTACCCCAACCAGAGGGAGATGGCCCTTATCTACCAATCTGCAGCCTGGATACTGGCAGGACTCCTCCTGGCCATCGTGGTCCTGCTGGTGGTGGCTCTGCTCATCAACAACAAGAAGAAGTGGGTGCAGATGTCCTGCTACAGCGCACCCAAGAAGGTGAGCCCATCACTCGTGACTTTAGGCTTGTGTCACACATGGGGGATCCTGCCCTCTCTACAGACCCCAGTGCCACTGCACGGTCTACATGAACACCCTGGACACAGGTACTTACCCTGCAGCTCCTGTTAGACTCCATTCTCAGGGCCGTAAAGCTGAGATTCATGTGTTGTCTCTAATAAAGACAGGAGCACTTTGAACTGAAATTAAACATGTCAAGTTCATCATGAATTCAGAGAGCAAAACCCCATTGAGCGTGGCACAGAAAACACGAATTTGTCTCGTATTCTTATGAACGGTCTCCCGTAGGAATCCCAGTGCATGTCCTAACACAGAGCACCGGAACGCATTAACAGCTTCCTGCCAGACAGCGTTTGATGAAAGTCATCCATGTGAGTTAAACCCCTGGGAATCCCTCTCCTCTCCCCTCCCAGACGGTGATCCTGAAGAAGCACGTGAACAAGAACTCCGTGGTGTACATGGAGCCTTCCAAGGAGAACAAGTTCCAGAGCGTGAAGAACGACATCATCAACTTCTCCCCGGAGATGAGCTCTCCTGGGGGGGACAGAATGAGCATCCCCCGGGCCAAGCTGAGCACGGGACAGGGGCGCCGCTAACCCCCTCAGCACCCAGACTCCCCCCAGCGTCAGGACCACCCCTCTCCTCTCAGACTGTTACCATGGGGATCTGCTGAAGACACGGTGGACTGTTTTGGCTGCACACCTTGAGGTCCCCCCCCCCCCCCTTCTCTCTCTCTCTCGTTCTCTCTCTCTCTCTGGCTGTGACAAGGAGGACCCTCTCTAAGAGACAAGAGAGCTTTGTGCTCTCTGCTGTGTGTGTGTCTCACCATGCCCTGGCGTGGAGAAGCAGGATCCCCAGGGTGACAGCCAGGGAGGTGTTGCCCGTGATCGTACCACCTTCCTCCATCGCCTCTCTGGGGCCAGGAGCTCTAAGCTGGAGGACCATCAAAGCTTTAGCGGCAGGTTTGGTTTCTAGAACAGGACAGGAGAGCCTGCTGGAATTCTGTGTGCCCGGGCGCTCAGTGGATCTACTGATTGTCTGAACGGAAAGCTGATTTACTGACACCAAACTGACCCGGGGTCAGCAGCTAGCGGCTAGTTACTCTGGCCTCTTTCAGACTGCCAGCAGACTCCAGCATCCTGTTCATCCAAACCCCCGCTTATAGAACGTGTGGTTTCCATCTTAGCTTCTTTGTGTTTATCTCTACAGTATGTCTGCTAGTCCTAGTGTTGTCATCGGTCACCTCTCTGTTGTTATGGAGATCTCCATGGAGAAACAGAAACATGATCAGTCAGACTAAACATTCCCAATCTGCAGGAGGAAGAACTCTCTCAGCCAATCACTGAAGAGCCTCCGTCTCAAAGACAGTCTCTGTCATTCCATTCATACTATTCTGCCTCCATTGCAGATTGTGTCTGTGATTCAGTATTGCCCTCAGACTTCCCCCTGTTACCCAGTCAGTGTGCTGCGTGTTCTGCAGTCCATCCTTCATCCTCTACATAGAATCTATTTCATCGACAGGCACGGCAAAGAACCTGAAGATGAAATTGGTCAGTATCCATCCATACTGAGGCTGCTCTGTGAGCTC
Organism: Thaleichthys pacificus; assembly: GCA_023658055.1. Classification (NCBI taxonomy): domain Eukaryota; kingdom Metazoa; phylum Chordata; class Actinopteri; order Osmeriformes; family Osmeridae; genus Thaleichthys; species Thaleichthys pacificus. Next base: position 576,057 of record CM042866.1, on the reverse strand, counting down.
TAAGTGAGTCTAAGTGTCACTGGGAGATGTAACGCTGCCAGGCTTCTCTGCATCTACAGCATAGAAGAGACTCGTCTTTTACAAACCTGCGTGTGGATGCCATTTCCACAGAATGTCACTATAAACTGCAAGAGCCTTACTTTCATAGCCTTAATGTATTTTTCTCATATTAAATTTTTCATATAACAATATGTATTGCTAGCCAGTTAAAGTTCACTCGTGTTATTCAATGTGAAGATAAACAGAGATTTGGAGAAAGATAATCTACAGGTCGCCATTGTTCCAGAACAGCAGCTCCTTCAGTACGTACCAGTCAAACCTATTTTTATCTGTAAATAATGAACCATTACAACACCAGAACATGTTCAAGAAATGTAGCACTTAGGATCAAGTGTTTGTTTTTTAAAGCTCACTGCAAGATTCTTGACAGGATATAGTCCTAATCCAGGATTTGATATGCATATTCAGCACATTGGAGATGTTAAACCACTAACATGGTGTTGCATCAGTGTGCTGATTAACAATCTGATCTACCTAGAGACAAACGCAACCTGTTAAGCATTATAAAAGACTGGGATTGAACAGGTAAACTCTGGAGCAGATGGTTTTTCATCACCCTGCCAGTCTCTCAATACAAAGACCCTTGTGATGCCAAACCTGAGATGAGATGAATATATTTATACTGAGGAGTTCCAAAGTCATTCAGTAGATTTGGTTCTGTTTGGATCACAACCATGTGCTTTCAAGGAAGTGACAAGGCAACTTGTAAACGCTTACGCAGTTATTTGTTCTTTTTATGTGTAAAAAAAGGTAGATTAAAAATAGTGGACCGAAGAGTAGCTTATTTATTTTTTCACATAGCTTTATTTATTAATACTAAACTATAGTTTGAGTTGAGATGTTTTTTTTGGCAAATGAAACCTGGTAGCCAAAGCTGCTGTACATTTGAGATATTTTAAAACCATTTACCATTTCTATCTGCTTTATTATACAAGCTTATTTATTTTACTGTTGCAAACTGTAAATATATGTTTCTTAGATGTTCAACTGTAACATTTACACTTATTTTGAAAAATAAAATGCGTTGAAAAAGGTGATTTGACCTTCCAGTTCTGTGTCATAGTTGAGACGTGTCTTTCTAGAGGATTAGCATTCTACAAGATGCTATGTACAAGGCAACACACAGCCATGGCAACACACAGCCATGGCAACACACAGCCATGGCAACACACAGCCAAGGCAGCACACAGCCAAGGCAACACAGCCATGGCAACACACAGCCATGGCAGCACACAGCCACGGCAACACACAGCCACGGCAACACACAGCCATGGCAACACAGCCATGGCAACACACAGCCATGGCAACATACAGCCATGGCAGCACACAGCCATGGCAACACACAGCCATGGCAACACACAGCCATGGCAACACACAGCCATGGCAGCACACAGCCATGGCAACACACAGCCAAGGCAGCACACAGCCAAGGCAACACAGCCATGGCAACACACAGCCATGGCAGCACACAGCCACGGCAACACACAGCCACGGCAACACACAGCCATGGCAACACAGCCATGGCAACACACAGCCATGGCAACATACAGCCATGGCAGCACACAGCCATGGCAACACACAGCCATGGCAACACACAGCCATGGCAACACACAGCCATGGCAGCACACAGCCATGGCAGCACACTGCCATGGCAACACACTGCCATGGCAACACACAGCCACGGCAGCACACATCTGTTTCTTTGACTGTGGAGGCGGCTGGTCTCCTTATCTCACTGCTGTAGCACATGTGGCCAGAGATGCAGTGTTTCTCATTCAGTCCGGTATGCTCCCACTCCACAGGGAGGAAACACACTGCATTCAGTCCGGTATGCTCCCACTCCACAGGGAGGAAACACACTGCATTCACTCCGGTATGCTCCCACTCCACAGGGAGGAAACACACTGCATTCACTCCGGTATGCTCCCACTCCGCAGGGAGGAAACACACTGCATTCAGTCCGGTATGCTCCCACTCCACAGGGAGGAAACACACTGCATTCAGTCCAGTATGCTCCCACTCCACAGGGAGGAAACACACTGCATTCAGTCCGGTATGCTCCCACTCCGCAGGGAGGAAACACACTGCATTCAGTCCGGTATGCTCCCACTCCACAGGGAGGAAACACACTGCATTCAGTCCGGTATGCTCCCACTCCACAGGGAGGAAACACACTGCATTCAGTCCGGTATGCTCCCACTCCACAGGGAGGAAACACACTGCATTCAGTCCGGTATGCTCCCACTCCGCAGGGAGGAAACACACTGCATTCAGTCCGGTATGCTCCCACTCCACAGGGAGGAAACACACTGCATTCAGTCCGGTATGCTCCCACTCCACAGGGAGGAAACACACTGCATTCAGTCCGGTATGCTCCCACTCCACAGGGAGGAAACACACTGCATTCAGTCCGGTATGCTCCCACTCCACAGGGAGGAAACACACTGCAGCTGAAGCAGCAGCTCTCTGGGCAGCAGGAAAACATCCAGCCAGAGACCTGAACTAGCTCAAGACATTCTCAGTGGTCCTTGTCTTTGTCTGGACTTGTCTTTCACCAGTTACCTCATAAAGCTCAAGGTGAGGATGTTGAAGGGTGCTTTAAAACACTGACTTTCTTCAGACTAACTCGACTGACAATCAATGTTAGCCCAGTTGTAACTTGTGGGACCAGAGCGCTTTCCTTATGGATTACCTTGAAGCAACTTTCAACATGAAGAAAATTGTTAAGAAACTCGTACAACTAGTTAAAGCTCCGACAATAAAGCTTAGCTCGTTAGCATAAAACTCTTCAGCTGGATCCAAAGTGCGGTGCTAAATGCATTCCTTGTCCCAACACACCCGCCATTCTCACTCACACCGTCAAAAAATACCACCTTCTGTGAGGGAAAAATAGGCATTTAATGAGAAGTTTTATCACGAGACCTTAAAAAACATAGGTAACCGTTATATCTTTTCAAAAGGATCTTTGAATGAAAGCTCTTCCTCACGTTCCAAAGCCCCCAAAAACCATTCCAGGCAGGCATATAGAGACCCCAGCTGCTCTACAAGTCTGGGGGGGGGATCTAAGGACAACAGCTGATTGTAGTCAGATGCTGTTTTAATATCGTTCACTTCTGCCTTTGGGTTGAATCTTTTTGGAGGGTTCAAGTCCTATAAAGCTGTCAGCTTTCAGAAGGATCCTGTTTCAGCCAGCCGAGCTGAAGACTGAGCCTCCAGGTCTGGTCCTGTGTCGGTCGTACGTCCTCAGTTTCACAGAAGAATCTTGTAGTAGTCATCTTTATAGCTGTACAACACCACCACCGCCACCCTGCAACACACACACATCCATCACTGTCACTGTGCAGAAGACACACATAAACAATCAGACGATCTGCTTTTGTACTGAACCCCAGACAGTCGTATGTCATGTCCTTTAAATATTCCTACATGGATATTATCACTTAGGATAGTACAGAACAGTTAGAAAGTAGCCCACTGAGTTTCATCATCCCCTAGGTCATTACTGCCCCTCTCCATTCTTTAAAAGGGCTGTTGGAGGGCAGCAGGAGGTTACAACACTGTTTTGAAGTTGCGACATGAAAGCCTCTCTGCAGCTGTGAGACTGGGGCAGCCTCCTCGGTTGAGAGGCCCTCTGGGTACTGTAGTTTATGGCCCCAGTGCCTCCAGGTGACTTGACTACTGTGGCCTATGGCCCACTCCACTGCACGGCCCTCCCTTCGCTCTACTCCCAGAGAAAACAAACACACATAAAACCACCCAGGCCCCCCTTACTCCCTGAATATCTCCATTGTTAGCAAGCCGCGATGACGTTCGTTAATCAGTAAACACTTTTCCTCAACTGCAAATGAGACACATGCAGCTCACAGGGGAAATGAAAAACTGCTGCTGTGAAGGCTTGAGAAATGTCAGAGAGCCAGAGAAACTACTTTTGTTTTTCCCCCCCACATCAGTCCCCCCCCCCCCCCTGGAGGAGAAGACGTCTGTACGATCGCTCCTCCCTCCTCCCTCTTGGCACAAGTCAGCTCCTAACCCAGAAGATCTTACCCTAGGTTTGGAGTAAAGGGCTTGGCTGTGTCTCTGCTACAGTCCCTTTCTAAGAGGCATTAACAAGGACACACCTTTTGGTGATTTTGAAGGTGTGAATCTCCTCACAGATGGATTTCAGGTAGCGCTGCTTGGGGAGCCGTGACAGCAGATGTTTCACACTGATGTTGAACTGCTCCACTCCGTCAAACTGAGAGTGAGGGAAAGAAACAGGGAGAGAGATAGAGTGAGAGAGACAAGCCATAACATTTTCCAGATTTGTTTCCATCAAACACAACTGCTGTTTATTCAGCTGTAGTGCGTCCAGAGCAGGTCCCCTCATCTGTCCATCAGCTGCAGTAAATGGTGGGTGAGACGGAGATCGATCACACACTGTTTCTGTTTGCTTGTCGAGGTGTGGGGAAGGGCCAGGCTGGCCCAGTTTACACAGCCCCCAGTCACTCCCCACCTGGCCCTAATGAGTCCCAATGTGCCAGGCCTTCCTGTGGACCAGGCCAGTAAACACTGGCTATTGTCATTTGTTTTACAAACGAGTCTATTGACACTCCCAGCAGCATGTGTGATGTTTGAGGACTGGCATATTCACTGGGGACAAGGCTGGGTGTACAGGAGAGTGTGTCTGCAGGGGGGAGTCTGCGTTCACACCTTGTCAGAGGCGTGCTCTCTGACCCTGGAGATCATGGACTTCTGGTTTCTTGATCTTCCTCTCTACTTTCTGTATGCACTTTCTGTACGTAGCTATGGAGACAGAGTTAGCCTGCTGGCTAGGAGGAGAGAAACAAGAGGTGTTCCCCACTCTTCGGCCCCCGCCTGGCTGCAGGAAGGAGACGGGATCCCTTCTTCCTGTACAGAGTTCCCCTCCCCAGCCTCCTACCCCACATGACATGAGTCTGCTGGGTTAGGATAAGGTGAACCACCAACATACCTCCAAAGACAGGAAGTTGATGAGCGTTTCCTTCGGCAGGTCGACCTGAGTGAAAACAACAGGGAGGCTGGTTAGGCGCCGGCCTCACACAATGGAGCTTATCTCCCTCAGGACATTCACTCCTGCAACAGTGCATAACACACATACTGTCCGTTTCCTAGGACAACAACGAGCTGCAAAGAAACATATCCAGGGCTAAAAATACTCTATATGTGACTACTTTGGCAGCACAAAACCAGGAAGTTGTTCTTCCAGTGTCAGGTGGTGCTGTTACACGCTGTGCTGCACTCCTCTGGTCTGACGACAGAAAATGGGTTTGTTTTCATGTTCACACAAAGCTCTCAGGCGCCCAGTAATGCTCCTCACATCCCCTCACAGCTCAGCACCGGGCCATCGAGGTCCAGCACTAATGGACCAGGTCTTTATGTTATGGAAAAATGACGGTCCCTCTCAGTGAGAGCCATTTCCTTTGTCAGACAGGCGGAACAGCCTGTGATGTAACAAGCGGCCAGGCTAGTTCAGAGTAAATACATACCGGTATCAAGGCGATTACGCTGTTATGTTTCAATAACTCCTGACTCTCACTGTGCTGACAGGAACCAGACAAACATATGAGATGACAAATGTATTTGGAGTATGTAGCACCACTGTGATGTGAAATATCCCATCTCAAATTTACTACGAAACCACAAATAAAGTGAATCTGCCACGCTCCCTCCTCCTGCTGCTCTGCTTGTTGTTCTGTTGCGACTGGAATCCCTTTGCAACTATCTTACTTTGGCAGGGAAGAGTTCAAAATCTCATGTCTGCTACTGAAACCAACTTAAGAGGAAAACAGCAAAAGCGGGTCTCTGCTAGTTCACTCTCTTAACCATCGTGAACAAAAATGTTTTCCCACATTTTCTCACAGGAATTGAAGAGAGAGAAAGAGTGGAGGAAAACAGCTAAAGACTCACAGCCAAAACTTCAATGTCACTGCTCTTGTTCTGCAAATTGCTACCAAGGTTCTGCAATCTGGTCTGGATCTGAAAAAGAAAAAAGACAGAAAGAAAGAGAGAGAGAGTGAAGGAAGGAAAAAAGAGTAATTACTCCCATGATCACAATGAAACTGTGGAAAACAAAAGCTGCTTCTCCCTCGCATGTGATGCGTCTGTGGGAGCCAACACTGCTGGAGCTGGCCCCGTGTGTGAGGAGCCATGCTGACTGGAGAAAGCTACAGCGCTTTAGAGACTAGGCCAACACCAGAGAGGGAGAGGGAGGGAGAGGGAGAGGGAGAGAGAGGAGGGCGAGAGAGAGAGAGAGAGAGAGAGAGAGAATGGCATGGGGTTGTGGTAGGTGGACTGTCTCAGTGAATGGTCAGGTGTATGAAAGTATTGGCCCTGGCTGACTGACACACACCTGGGTCTCGTATCGTCGCCTAGCGCTGGACGACAGCTTCTCTGGAGGTATGAGGTTCACGTTCATGTTGTTGATGCTCCCATGTTGCTCTGATGAAGCTGTTAGGAGATACACACCCACACACAGTGAAAACATCTACACACTGACTGTACAGACTTTCCCCTTTGACCCGGGTGTTTCAAAGCAGCGCTTAGCGCAGCCACAGAGGTGCGGGAGAGGTGCGGGAGGGGTGCAGGAGAGGTGCAGGAGAGGTGCAGGAGGGGTGCAGGAGGGGTGCAGGAGGGGTGCAGGAGAGGTGCGGGAGAGGTGCAGGAGAGGTGCAGGAGGGGTGCAGGAGGGGTGCAGGAGGGGTGCGGGAGAGGTGCGGGAGAGGTGTAGCTTGGGGGTCAGTAGGAGGGGCAGTACCTGAGGTGCTGAGGAGGGCTCCCTTAGGGTTCTGGAGAGACGCGCTCTCTAAAGAGTCTCTGCAACACAAACACAAACACCTCAGAGAGCAGACTGTCTCCTCACCACCCTGTAGGAGACTTCTGATGGTTAACTGGACCACAGTCACCTCACCCCCTCACCTCATGTTCCTCTCCTCAAAGAACTTGGTCCATTTAGTCAATTTCTGTATGATGTGGTCCACCAGGTCGGACTCTGGAATGCGCTTCTCTGACTGTCTGTCCTTCTCAAAAGACTTGACCTGTGAGGAACAGGAGGCTCATGAAGAGAGAGCCACAGAGAAGGATGACCTGCCCTTATTCATCATGTACACGCCACTAGGATCTCTCTCTCCCGTCACTCCAGCAGTTTGGAGGTGTTCTGGTACCACCTCAGGGCACAGGTGGACACACCCGGAGTCAAGGCCAGCAGAGAAATGATTCAGCTTCACATTTCAGAATGAAACATGTTCTGTAACAGGCCAACGTGTGTAAGAGCTTCATCCAAGCCAAGAGCAACATCACAGTCTACAATAACATGAGAATACATGTTAGTGTTAGTAAACTCTGTTCCTCCTCTGCTTTGAGTCGCATACTGCAATGACTGACCCCTCAGGACCCTGTCACCTGTGCTGTGCCTGTAACCTGTGCCTGTCACCTGTGCTGTGCCTGTCACCTGTGCCTGTCACCTGTGCTGTGTAACTCACCTTGATGTAGTTGCCTTCCTTGTCAGAGACCAGCGCCATGCAGGAGATGCTAGCCTGTCTGCAGTGCTCCACCAAGCTGTCCTGGGACTGGACAACACAACAGAGCAGTCAGACTAAAACATGTCACTAAAACATTTCACCCACAAGAGATGTTTCCCAAAGTGTGAAATATTTGACATCTTTTTCATGCACAAATATCTGCAGCTCCTCTCCTTGACAGTAACATCTAAATCTAACATCTGCGAAGGAGCACTAGGAACTGACCACCCTCCTCTACCCTGCCCTACCCTCCCCTACACCTCCTCTACACCTCCTCTACCCTCCTCTACCCTGGCCTACACCTCCTCTACCCTGCCCTACACACCTCCACATGTTTGACGGTGTGCAGACGAAGACAGAAGTCAACCATCAGAAACCACAGCACTTCTGTACTGCTTCAATCTGCACCGCATCAGGCTGTCAGGCCTCTATTAACTCCAAACCACACTCTGCATCAGGCTCCCCTGGCTGCCAGGAGGAGGGCTGAAGGTAGGCGTCGCCCTCTGCTGGAGGGAGCCTGCTACTGCAGGAGGAGGCAGGGCTCAGAGGAGACAGGAAGAGAAGGAACCTGGTACAGCCTGGACGAGGTGGGGAGGGGCTAGAGAGAGGGGAGGGGGGGCTGAAGAGTGAGCAGTTTCACGAACAGCAGGTAGCAGACACACTGACCTGTGTGACATCATGCGTGATGTCAGCGGACACGCCGGCCGTCCACAGCTTCTGCACCACGCTAACAGCCCGGACCAGGGAGGCGTGGCCAACCGGCACCACCAGAACATCACAGCAGCTGACCAGAGGCTGGGAGGACGAGGGAGGGGAGTAGGAGGGGAGGACGAGGGAGGGGAGGGGAGGAGGAGGAGGAGGGGAGGACGAGGGAGGGGAGGGGAGGACGAGGGAGGGGAGGGGAGGGGAGGAGGAGGGAGGGGAGGCATCAGATGAGAAATATTCTACATTATATTCTAGTATTAATTAAGCACTCTAATTAAGCATGGATGTCAGTGATGAGGTCATCATCTCTATGTCAGTGATGAGGTCATCTTCTCTAGTGATGGGGCAGGGTGGGGGGTCTCACCGGCTCCTCCATGCTGGCCAGGGCAGCACACACCTTGTCCAGGGCCACACTGGCCCCCACCGCCGAGGGGACAGGACAGGACGAAGCTGGGCCACGGAACTCCAGAATCTGAGCGCACACACACACACGCACACACAGTGAAAGGGGAAGAGAGGGGGAGAGGGGAGGAGAACAGAGAAGCTTAAAACAGAGTAAAGCAGAGAACAAGAGAGTACAGTAGAGTCCTCATCAAGGATGTAAACGTTTTTGTAAAAAAAAAAGGAGAAAAAAAAAAGAAAATGTTTTCTTTCACTAAATCCCCTGTTGTGTTGTGCCTGATCGTCAGGAAATGAAAAAAGCTGCGCAACGACAATAAAGAATATTGATCATGCCACCAAACAGATTCAAACTAAAGTAACAAGCCTGGCTTGAAAAAGTAGAAAGTTCAGATATTTGTGTACAAAATTTAAGAAGTGAAAGTAAAAAGTTGTCAGAAAAATAAATAGTGAAGTAAAGTACTGATACCAGAAAACTCGACTTTGTTACTTCCCATCTCTGCAGTGACCCAATTATAAAATACCATTATTAATTTTTTCTTTAATTTGCACATTTATGACAAGAAATGTTTTTGGTGTGTGTGTGCATGCGTGCCTGTGTACCAGGTGGTCGTACCAGGTGGTCGTAGCGCCCTGTGTGTGTGCGTGTGTACCAGGTGGTTGTACCAGGTGGTCGTACCAGGTGGTCGTACCAGGTGGTCGTACCAGGTGGTCGTACCAGGTGGTCGTACCAGGTGGTCGTACCAGGTGGTCGTACCACGTGGTCGTAGCGCCCTGTGTGTGTGCGTGTGTACCAGGTGGTCGTACCAGGTGGTCGTACCGCCCTCCAGCAGCCAGTATGTCAGGCACAGTTCTCCCTCGTTTCTTGATGAAGGCCACAAACTGGAAGATGATCCCGCAATGCAGCTGGACCTTGTACACCAGCCCCAGGTTCACCACCACCTGAAGGACACACACACACACACAGTTTTAGACATTAGCATAAACTAATACGGCCTCACATTGTAGGACACACACACACACACACACACCTGCAGCCTGACGCCAAGCTGCCTGAGCAGAGAGGTCAGGTCCTCCAGGTCTCTCAGACCCTGCTTGGCCAGCTGGGTCACCGCCGTCTTCTGCCCCATCAGGGAGGCCAGCAGGGGCGCCAGGTCCTGCACATCCCCCTTCTGCTCAATGTACTTATACAGCGTCTGCACCTGAGGGACACACACGCACACACACAGGTCTTTTCCTGGAACTGAGGGTAAAACCAAACAACTGGACGACAGAAAGAGAACGGACAGAAAGAGAGAGACAGAGAGAGAGAGACAGAGAGAGAGAGACAGAGACAGAGAGAGAGAGAGAGAGAGAGAGAGAGACAGACAGAGAGACAGACAGAGACAGACAGAGAGAGAGAGAGACAGAGACACAGAGAGAGACAGAGAGGACACAGGGTGTCTAGTGTGTATATAGTAGTTGTCTCCACACTAACACACCAGTGACTCCACAGATGTTCTGTTGACAGAAGAGTGACCAGCAGGAGAGACAAGTTACACACTCACACTGTTACTGGAGAGACTCAGGTTACAGAACTTGGCCTCCACTTCTCTTCTGGTCAGCTTCTCACTCTGAAAGAGAAGCAGTGAGTCAGGACTGTGGTGTGTGTGCGCATGTGTGCGCGTGCATGCGTGTGCGTGCGTGCATGCGTGTGCGTGTGTGTGTACGCACCATGGCATCACAGAGGATGTTGGAAGCGTTGCTGAGCTTGTCTTCAGGGATTCCACTGTGCAGCAGAATGGCCTTCAGCAGACTGGTGTGGTTCAAGTAGATGTGATAGTTCCTCTCCTGCCACACACACACACACACACACTTATCCCCTGACCGCAGCGTGTTCTAGAGGTCATCCTCACTGTAGAATGATGGTTCAAGGAATACCAACGGTTCAGTGAATAATGACTCAGTCTTTAATCTGTCCTCTGATGACTCTCACACGCTTAAACACTTTTTAACGTAGATGAACCCCAGTACACTGTGGGAGGGAGGTGAGACAGGCACATCACACACACCACCATCCTGACAGGAAGTGAGACAGGCACATCACACACACCACCATCCTGTGCTTGGCGGAGACAGGAAGTGAGACAGGAAGTGAGACAGGAAGTGAGACAGGAAGTGAGACAGGAAGTGAGACAGGAAGTGAGGTACCTGCAGGGCACTGAACTCCTGGATGACCTCACAGACGGTGTAGATGGTCTCAGCGTCTGGCAGGAGGCTGCTGGTTGCCGGGACGATGATGTCGAGAGCACACTCCTGCAGCTCTCTGGGGTGAGCGCGGTCCAGCTTCCTGGGGCGGAACACGCGCTCGATGCTGTACCTGCGCACGCACACACAGACACGTTTTAAACACGCCTGAAGTACCTGTACACCCAGACAGTAAGTAAAACTGTAAATACATATACAGAATGAATACATAAATATATATATATATGATGCATCCTATGGAGATTCTGGTTATAAATGATGAATTAGTAAACAGTTGGAGGTGAAAGAGATGAACAGTACTATGTTCTAGTTTACCTCTTGAGATGTGAAATGTTGTTCCTGGCCACAAACCGTGCAAAGGCCATCTGTAGTGGAGGGAAAAAGAACCAATACTAAGTCAGAACCAGAACCAGGCCAGGACCAGAACCAGGCCAGGCCAGGCCCAGAACCAGGCCAGGCCCAGAACCAGGCCAGGCCCAGAACCAGAACTACTTTCCTGTGACTCACCCGGAGGTCATAGGGCAGGGTGACCAGCATGCCGCTGTGGTCCAGGAAGCAGGCCGGCTCACTGCCCTCATACAGCTTCCTGTTCCTGGGGAGGAGCAACGGTGTCTGGAGACGCACAGCACCTGGACACACACACACACACACACAAGGCCTGAGCCCTGAGGGAGAACCCCACACACACAAGCTGCATCCACATGTGGGAAACATCTCCATACATGTAGAAGAATAACAGCTCCACCTGCACCCAATCAGCACACAGTGCACCTATTGTTCATGAGGAGGAGGGCCTGGGAGCACATGTGATGTGCATCCAGTCTGCTCACAACACACTCAGAGGGTCACAAGTCAAAGTGGTTAAAACAGGAGTGTAAACATAACTGGAGCTCTCAAACACGCATCTCTCTCTCTCTGTCTCTGTCTCTCTCTCTGTCTCTCTCTGTCTCTGTCTCTCTCTGTCTCTCTCTGTCTCTCTCTGTCTCTCTCTGTCTCTCTCTCTGTCTCTCTCTCTCTGTCTCTCTCTCTGTCTCTCTCTCTGTCTCTCTCTCTGTCTCTCTCTGTCTCTCTCTTTCTCCTTGTCTCTCTATCTGTCTCTCTATCTATCTGTCTCTCTATCTATCTGTCTCTCTCCCTCTCTCTCTAGTTCCCAGCTCACCGTGTTTCTTGAAGACCCTGGTGATTGTCTCATGCACATACTGCTGCAATTTGGCACCGTTGAAATGAAAGCTTCCCTGCGGCAAAGCAAAACAAACAGAGTCTGTCAGGGCGTTCAGAAGAGGAGCACACAGCCTGCATGCAGCAGAGGAGAGGACGCGTCTACAGTGACCCCTCCAGACGGGCCAGGAGCCAGCCTGGAGCACACACACTCCTCTCTGGAGAGAGCAGAGCAGGCAGCAGGCACCTTGTGGAGGTCGATGTCAGTAGGTGTAGTCGTTGACGGGCGAGGTGCTCTGGGAGAACAGCTGGGTGACCATGCTGCGGTACGACTTGCTGTTGGCGTTGGCCAGGGTGTGCTGCAGCACCTCATGTAGCTCGGACTCCTCCATCTGGGGCGGGGGCAGCAGCTCACTCCTCAGAAGCTCCTGGGCCGAGGGCCGCAGGGCAGGGTCGTGGGTCAACAGCCAGCCAATCACCTTCCTCTGAGGGGGAGGGAGATAGACAGGAGAAGGATAGAAAGAAGAGAGGGAGAGAGGCAGGGAGAGAGATAGAGGGAGACAGAAGGAGAGAGGCAGGGAGAGAGAGATAGAGGGAGACAGAAGGAGACAGAAGGAGAGAGAGATAGAAGGAGACAGAAGGAGAGAGGCAGGGAGAGAGAGATAGGTGTGATCGTGTTTCCACATGACTATGTGGAAACGTCAGACAGGACTCCTGATTGGTCCTGACAGGACTGGATCTCACCTGGGTTCCGCTCTCGTACTTCACAAAGTCTTCAGGGAACTGGATGGCTTCCTGTACACAACAATCACAATAATAAGTAACAGTAAGACCAATCACCTGTCTGCAGCCCCCACATGTTCCCTGTGTGTGTGTGTGTGTGTGTGTGTGTGTGTGTGTGTGTGTGTGTGTGTGTGTGTGTGTGTGTGTGTGTGTGTGTGTGTGTGTGACCCCTGACCTCACCGTGCGCAGCAGACTGAGGACAGAGATCCGCTCTGAGCTGGTGGTCATGGGCCTGTAGGACATCTCAAACAGGATGATGCCCAGACTGAACAGGTCCACCTTCTACTCAGCACACACACAGAAACAGCTGTGTAACAAACACCTCAGAACTCATCTCAACAAGCCAGGTGTCATGTGTGTGGTGGGGTTTAATCCACAGCAGGAGGAGTTACTACTACAGGAGCAGACCTAGTACAGGGCAGACCTAGTACAGGGCAGACCTAGTACAGGGCAGACCTAGTACAGGGCAGACCTAGTACAGGAGCAGACCAAGTACAGGGGCAGACCTAGTACAGGGCAGACCTAGTACAGGGCAGACCTAGTAGAGGGCAGACCTAGTACAGGGCAGACCTAGTACAGGAGCAGACCTAGTACAGGACATACCTAGTACAGGAGCAGACCTAGTACAGGACAGACCTAGTACAGGAGCAGACCTAGTACAGGACAGACCTAGTACAGGAGCAGACCTAGTACAGGGCAGACCTAGTACAGGACATACCTAGTACAGGACAGACCTAGTACAGGAGCAGACCTAGTACAGGACATACCTAGTACAGGACAGACCTAGTACAGGACAGACCTAGTACAGGACATACCTAGTACAGGACATACCTAGTACAGGACAGACCTAGTACAGGACAGACCTAGTACAGGACATACCTAGTACAGGAGCAGACCTAGTACAGGGCAGACCTAGTACAGGAGCAGACCTAGTACAGGAGCAGACCTAGTACAGGAGCAGACCTAGTACAGGACAGACCTAGTACAGGAGCAGACCTAGTACAGGACAGACCTAGTACAGGGGCAGACCTAGTACAGGAGCAGACCTAGTACAGGAGCAGACCTAGTACAGGAGCAGACCTAGTACAGGGCAGACCTAGTACAGGACAGACCTAGTACAGGAGCAGACCTAGTACAGGACAGACCTAGTACAGGACAGACCTAGTACAGGACATACCTAGTACAGGAGCAGACCTAGTACAGGACAGACCTAGTACAGGAGCAGACCTAGTACAGGAGCAGACCTAGTACAGGAGCAGACCTAGTACAGGACAGACCTAGTACAGGACAGACCTAGTACAGGACAGACCTAGTACAGGAGCAGACCTAGTACAGGACAGACCTAGTACAGGAGCAGACCTAGTACAGGAGCAGACCTAGTACAGGAGCAGACCTAGTACAGGACAGACCTAGTACAGGACAGACCTAGTACAGGAGCAGACCTAGTACAGGACAGACCTAGTACAGGAGCAGACCAAGTACAGGAGCAGACCTAGTACAGGAGCAGACCTAGTACAGGACAGACCTAGTACAGGAGCAGACCTAGTACAGGACAGACCTAGTACAGGACATACCTAGTACAGGACAGACCTAGTACAGGAGCAGACCTAGTACAGGACAGACCTAGTACAGGAGCAGACCTAGTACAGGAGCAGACCTAGTACAGGAGCAGACCTAGTACAGGAGCAGACCTAGTACAGGACAGACCTAGTACAGGAGCAGACCTAGTACAGGAGCAGACCTAGTACAGGAGCAGACCTAGTACAGGAGCAGACCTAGTACAGGACAGACCTAGTACAGGAGCAGACCTAGTACAGGACAGACCTAGTACAGGACATACCTAGTACAGGAGCAGACCTAGTACAGGAGCAGACCTAGTACAGGAGCAGACCTAGTACAGGGCAGACCTAGTACAGGACAGACCTAGTACAGGAGCAGACCTAGTACAGGAGCAGACCTAGTACAGGAGCAGACCTAGTACAGGAGCAGACCTAGTACAGGACAGACCTAGTACAGGACAGACCTAGTACAGGACAGACCTAGTACAGGAGCAGACCTAGTACAGGACAGACCTAGTACAGGAGCAGACCTAGTACAGGACAGACCTAGTACAGGACATACCTAGTACAGGACAGACCTAGTACAGGAGCAGACCTAGTACAGGACAGACCTAGTACAGGAGCAGACCTAGTACAGGAGCAGACCTAGTACAGGAGCAGACCTAGTACAGGAGCAGACCTAGTACAGGACAGACCTAGTACAGGACAGACCTAGTACAGGAGCAGACCTAGTACAGGAGCAGACCTAGTACAGGGCAGACCTAGTACAGGACAGACCTAGTACAGGAGCAGACCTAGTACAGGAGCAGACCTAGTACAGGAGCAGACCTAGTACAGGAGCAGACCTAGTACAGGAGCAGACCTAGTACAGGAGCAGACCTAGTACAGGACAGACCTAGTACAGGACAGACCTAGTACAGGACAGACCTAGTACAGGACAGACCTAGTACAGGACAGACCTAGTACAGGAGCAGACCTAGTACAGGGCAGACCTAGTACAGGAGCAGACCTAGTACAGGAGCAGACCTAGTACAGGACAGACCTAGTACAGGAGCAGACCTAGTACAGGAGCAGACCTAGTACAGGACAGACCTAGTACAGGAGCAGACCTAGTACAGGAGCAGACCTAGTACAGGAGCAGACCTAGTACAGGACAGACCTAGTACAGGACAGACCTAGTACAGGAGCAGACCTAGTACAGGAGCAGACCTAGTACAGGAGCAGACCTAGTACAGGAGCAGACCTAGTACAGGAGCAGACCTAGTACAGGACAGACCTAGTACAGGAGCATACCTAGTACAGGAGCAGACCTAGTACAGGAGCAGACCTAGTACAGGAGCAGACCTAGTACAGGACAGACCTAGTACAGGAGCAGACCTAGTACAGGAGCAGACCTAGTACAGGAGCAGACCTAGTACAGGAGCAGACCTAGTACAGGAGCAGACCTAGTACAGGAGCAGACCTAGTACAGGAGCAGACCTAGTACAGGAGCAGACCTAGTACAGGACAGACCTAGTACAGGAGCAGACCTAGTACAGGGACAGACCTAGTACAGGACAGACCTAGTACAGGACAGACCTAGTACAGGAGCAGACCTAGTACAGGAGCAGACCTAGTACAGGACAGACCTAGTACAGGACAGACCTAGTACAGGACAGACCTAGTACAGGAGCAGACCTAGTACAGGAGCAGACCTAGTACAGGAGCAGACCTAGTACAGGAGCAGACCTAGTACAGGAGCAGACCTAGTACAGGAGCAGACCTAGTACAGGAGCAGACCTAGTACAGGAGCAGACCTAGTACAGGACAGACCTAGTACAGGAGCAGATCTAGTACAGGACAGACCTAGTACAGGACAGACCTAGTGCTTACTTGGTTATAGGTGGCCTTGGTGTTTCCTTGCACCTCCGGGCTGACGTAAAGGGCCGTCCCGACCATGCCCGTCATGTTTCCTGTCAGGGATCAAAAGGTCACAGGTCACACAAACACACAGTTCAAGGAAACATCAGCTGTGAGATCTGGGGGCCGGGCCTGACTGCTATCTGGTACCTGTTGGGTCTGGTTTCATCATCAGAGTGGAACCTCCCTCTTCCTGCTCAAGTTTACCTGCAGCCTGCGAGGAAACACACACGTCAAACACACACACATAAAACACACCAAATCACACACAGAACAGCTCTGGTCACATGATCGTACCATGTTAGTAGGAAGGTCCGTAGCCAGACCGAAGTCTCCGATCTTGACGTGGTCCTGGGAGTCCAGGAAGATGTTGACGGGCTTCAGGTCTCTGTGGATCATTCCCTGAGGAGGGGGACGGGGGACGGGGGTTAGCCCTGATCTGAACCATGGCTGACATTGAGAGTGTGTACTTGTGATCATCGCAGTTCTCCAGCTACTTGTTTTTGTGTGTTCCTCATAGGGAAGAAGGGGTGTACAACATGAACCCCCCCCCAGACACACACCCCCACACACACACCCCCACACACACACACCCCCACACACAGCTACCTGCTGGTGGATGTACGCCAGCCCGTCCAGGATCTCCCTGAACAGTCTCCACAGACGGCTGCTGTCCTGGTGCAAACCCTGGTCTATGGTGTCTCTAAGGGTGCTCCTCTCACAGTACTCCATCTGTAGAAGACACACACACACACACACTGCCTTCAGAACCTTGGACACACACACACCCTGCCTTCAACTGCCTTCCAACACTCAACAGCACCCTCTGGTGGCTTCCTGGTAGAGTATCTAGGGTCTGTACCTGGATATAGAGGGAGTGATCTGGGTGTGTACCTGGATATAGAGGGAGTGATCTGGGTGTGTACCTGGATATAGAGGGAGTGATCTGGGTGTGTACCTGGATAGAGGGAGTGATCTGGGTGTGTACCTGGATATAGAGGTAGTGATCTGGGTGTGTACCTGGATATAGAGGGAGTGATCTGGGTGTGTACCTGGATATAGAGGTAGTGAGCAATGAGCTGAGATCTCTCTGAGTCTGTACTCTCTGTGGTCTCTGTCGTTCCTCTCTTGCTGGGCTCCACCTGAGACAACATCATGGAAGAGTGAAACAGTGATGAACATGAACACATTTAGAAGAGAAGTGAGACTACTGTGACCCACCTGAGACAGACTGTCCTCAGTCTGCTGTGACCCACCTGAGACAGACTGTCCTCTGTCTGCTGTGACCCACCTGAGACAGACTGTCCTCAGTCTGCTGTGACCCACCTGAGACAGACTGTCCTCAGTCTGCTGTGACCCACCTGAGACAGACTGTCCTCAGTCTGCTGTGACCCACCTGAGACAGACTGTCCTCAGTCTGCTGTGACCCACCTGAGACAGACTGTCCTCAGTCTGCTGTGACCCACCTGAGACAGACTGTCCTCAGTCTACTGTGACCCACCTGAGACAGACTGTCCTCAGTCTGCTGTGACCCACCTGAGACAGACTGTCCTCACTCTGGTCACCATTGTCAAAGATGATGTCACTCTCTGAGTCACTGTTCGATGGGCTGGAGAGAAAACGAGAGAAATGTGAAATAAGGGAACAATAACTTGGGTCTTTAACTGTACACCCCTGAGGCTGGATATCCTAGTATGACAGGATCTTAACTAGAGAGAGGACACATTCTGGGGAAACTGGGAGGTGGACTTGCTTCAGTTGCAGCCTGGGCAGGTTTCTTTTACTATAATCACCTCCAAGCCAATTGTTTAAACTAACACCAAACATCCAACATTTGGAGATTTGTCATGGGTCTAATACAATTTTACAACTGATATTTCTGTATTTTTTGATGAAAATATTTTTTCAACCTTTCAAACCATCTTTTTTTGATTGTATTTTTCATGAGCAGGCACGCTTAATAACGTTATTACAGCATCAAGGCACCATGAAGACATGATTCTAATGGAAGCTCACAGGAAGGAAGCACCGCCGAACACATCCTCGTCATCATCATCATCATCATCGTCGCTGGACTGGTGCCCGCTGCACTGGTGCCCGCTGCACTTGGCGCTGGATGACTTCTCGATGGAGGTGGACCACTCCACGGAGCTGGCCAGGGCAGACGGAGCCTGGGCCTCCACGTCGTCAGGCTCGCCCAGCTGGCTGAGCCCAAGTGAGAGGCCTCGTCTCTGGGGAGGCTTGGGGGCGGCGCTGGGGGTCCCGGAGCTGTCGGAGCTGAGCCTGCAGGAGGAGGGCGTCTCGTGGCGCTCGATCCAGGCGTTGTAATAGCGGACGATGTTCTCGTGGTTGAGGCGCGACAGCAGCGTCACCTCGCCCTTGATGCGGCGAAACTGCCGGCTGGCTGGGTTCACCTGGATCCTCTTCACAGCGTAGTAGCAGCCGTCCAGCTTGTTCTGGACCTGGGACACAAACAGACGGTCATTAGGACACAGCTGGAAACATCTCCCATTTAAGAATAAAACCTATACTGTTAGTCACGCAGGGAGAAGAAACCTTAATATGGACTAAATATTCTCAGCTGTTCTGGACTAAATGTTCAAGAAGGTTCTACCTTTATACAGACTAGACTGTGTTTTAGAAGGTTCTGGAGTGTATGTTCGGAAGGTTCTACAGGGTTCACCTTGATCACAGCGCCGAAGGCTCCTTTCCCCAGCAGCTGCAGCTCCTCAAACTCGTTGTAGTAGCGGGAGAACTGCCTCTGGACGGCCACGCTGAAGGGGGCGTGGAGGATGTGGCTGTAGGGCAGCACAGACGACACCAGGTCCTCACCAGTATCTGGGGAGCAGGACCACAACACTCTGGGTTGTTCACCGGGAAAAGAATCATGCAATTTGTAGCGTGTGATGTGTGTGTGTCGTTTGTGTGAGGTGTGTGTTTGTGTCCCTACCCTCTGGACTGGCTTCCTGTGTCTGGGGCAGGGCCTTGGGAGGGGGAGCGTTGATGAAGGGGTGGTCCAACAGCTGCTGGGTGTTCCAGCGGTCAGCATCGTTCAGGCACACACACCTAGAGAAACACACACACAATGAAAAGCGAGCAGGAGGACAGTGGAAGCATCCAGTGCTCTGCTCTGTCAGTGTTATCAGCACTGGGAGAAGCATGCCTGCCACGCCCACACAGGAAACACAGCAGGCACATCCTGCAGCATGCTGAGCTAGCTACCAGCCCAGGAACACACCCAGGGTGAACGCCACACACACACCCAGGGTGAACACACACACACACTCACCCACAACACACACACACACACACAACACACACACACACTCACCCACAACACACAACACACACTCACCCACAACACGCACACACACACGCAACACAACACACACTCACCCACAACACACAACACACACTCACCCACAACACACAACACACACTCACCCACAACACACAACACACACTCACCCACAACACGCACACACACACACACACAACACAACACACACTCACCCACAACACACACAACACACACTCACCCACAACACGCACTAAGGCCAGGAGAGAAGGCCATATACAACCAAACACACCTGAATCAGTGTCGGTTATAAATCTCATTCAACTTTCTAGTGAATCAATGTATAAAATAAATGTATTTTATGGCACATCACCGACCTGTTGAGGAAGTCCTGGAAGTCAGGGGGCAGGGAGTCAGGCAGGCTGGCTGGGTACTCCTTCACCTCCCTCCCCTGGGCCAGCGCCAGCAGCATCAGCCCCAGGCTCCACACGTCTCCCTTCTTCCCCGTCTTGGAGGGCAGCGTGCCCTCGCAGAAGCGGACGTGAGGCTGCTCAAACACGTCCTCCCTGCAGACGTCGGCCAGCCTCCTGGACAGGCTGTAGTCCGTCAGACGGACGTCCCCCCGCGCAGTCCAGCAGCACGCTGGAGGGCCCCAGGGCCTTGTGGACCACCGAGCTGGTGTGGAGGTAGTCGAGGGCGGCCAGGATCTGGGCGGTGTGCTGGCGGAGCTGGGCCAGAGGGACGGGGGTCTGGCTTTCCAGGCTCTGGCTCAGGCTGGTCCCCCCGACGTGCTCCAGGAGCAGGTCCACCACCAGGCAGTCGTCCATCTCCCTGGAGCTCAGGGCCTGGTAGTGGACCAGGTGGGGGTGCTGCAGCCTCAGCAGGGAGCTCAGCTCACTCTCGGCTCCCTGGATCTGCAGGAGCACCAGGCGTGTCACTGAGGAAGACGTGTTCTAGAAGGTTCACTCAAGGTGTCACAGAATATTCCAAACATGACAGAGACTTGTTGGTCTCCATCCCACTTTACCTGCTTTTTACAGTCCTCCATCTTGCTCTTTTCTTGGCTGGTTAAGAACTTGCCAATATTCTTGTTCCAGCGGAGAATCCACTCGTACACCACGACAAAATCTCCCGAGTTGGCCTCAAAGCCGTAGTACACATGCCGTCCCAGTCTCTCGCTCTCCCCTGCGGCACACACACACACACAGGGTGATATAGGGACACAGCCCAGCAGACACAGCCCTGACAGCAGAGGGAGCCACACAGAGGCTTGTGTTGGAGGCATTTACCCAGGCTCTTCCCCCTGTGCACCGCCAGCTCTCCCTGGCTGTTGCTGCAGAAGTGCAGCACTTCCTGTGGACGCTGACTGTCCTCACTGCAGGTGTCCCGTCTGCATGCCAACAACAACATCCCAGCATCACTACATGGTGGGGCCAGGTCACGTCAAATCACAATGTATGTGCAGCCCTTTTTACAAGCCAAGACATGTCACAGAGGAACATAAACCCCTTCCACAGGTGAGGAGTGAGGTGGAGAGGGGTTAGGTGTGGTGTGGAGGGATGGGTTTAGGTGTGGTGGAGAGGGGTTAGGTGTGGTGTGGAGGGGTGGGGTTAGGTATGATGGGGTGTGGTTAGCTGCGGTGTGTACCGGTGGCGTGTGTTGGAGTTGGTGCGTCTGCGGTTGCCGGCTGCTCTCCTAGGATCAGGCAGCTCAGCGGGGGGTCCGGGAGACGAGGCCAGCACGCTGACATCAGCAGGGGGCTGCTCCATACTCTCCAGCCGCTCCTACACACACACCACACACATGCTCACCTGCTCCAAACACCCCTCACAGCAGCGTGGTCAGGATCTCTGTGGAGACTGCTGTTCGTGCTGTTAAAGGTTGATAACTCACTAGTTTGGCCATTTCTTTTCTCTTCTTCTCCTCTCGTTTCTCCTCCTCTCGTCTTTGGATTTCAGCAATGATTTCTTTCTCCTGAACAGAAAAAAAGGGTTTGAGGTATTGCAGGTATCAAGTAGGACACAGTAGGGTGTGTGTGTGTGTGTGTGTGTGTGTGTGTGTGTGTGTGTGTGTGTGTGTGTGTGTGTGTGTGAGTGTGAGTCAGTGTACCATCTGCTCCTCCTGCCTGCGGCGCTGGGCCACCCTCTGCTGCTCCTCCTGGGCCAGCCTCTCCTGATGCCTGCGCTGGTTCTTCAGCATCTCCTCGTGGAACGAGCTGGACGGAGGCTTGTTGTGTTCGCTCAGGAAGCCCTGCACGTGGCCCGCCAGCTCGTACATCATCACCTGGGGAGGGAGGGGGGGGATTCTCACTTCTAAGAATCTTGATACAGACTTCTGACTGTCTGGTGTAACGTTATTGCATCTCTAGCTTCATGCTAAACAGCGCGTAAACCAGCTACGCCACAGAACAGCTAGCGAGGCTACTGAGGAGGCAGTCCAACCAGTTCAACTCGGTTTCCCTGCGTGTGCTGACCTCACCACACCGCTCTGCAGCCATCTTATTCAGCTCAGCTTGGAGGCTTTGGAGGTTGTCGTTGGAGAGGCCTTTCGCATTCTTCAACTCCAACTGTGGAGGCCTGAGGAAGATAGCAGGCGTTATTCTCCATGGTGACGAGCAACAGATGCAGATCTTTATGTAACAGCAGTGACGAAAGGGTCACTACTGTTACAGACTTTCATGGTTACTATGGCGACATGAAGAACACTAAAACACCAGGTACTCTATCCACTGATATGCCGTTGGCCGTATATAAGTAAGATGATACTCACACATCTGGGTAAGTGGGTGGACATTTGACCTGCAAATCCACAGTCACGTAACATTCTTTCACGTTGCTTAGCCCGTTTGGTCTCAAACACAAGTATACCTCTGGTGGCCTTTTAACCTAAATCAGAAGGAATAACTTTAGCTTCCGGAGGAAATGCAAACATCTTCATTGCATGGCTACAGTAGCTTGCCACCTCAGCATTAGAAAGGAAGTTCTACAAAGTTTTAGTAGTTTCCACAAGCTTGATATCACTTCCTGAAGGAACTACCCCGATGTCATACCTTCCATGGATGATTATTCCGCAGATCCTCAAAATCATCTCCGAAAATGGATGCGAGCGCTTCCAGCTCGTTTTCCTGTTGGACAGAATAGTCGTCGATCTGATCTGAAGGAGTACGGTCACGGCTCATTTTCTACACACGCTACATACATGGCACTGAAGTGGCAAAAGCACACACCCCTTTCAAAATACTGAGGATTTTTTACGATCTAACTTTTTGCAACAATATTTTACGTATTTTACTTTGTAACATTGCCGTAGATATCCGCAGATATATTGCACGGTAAAGTTTCGCATTTGATACAAACGAGAATATTAGCAATACTTAATAGTCCACGCAGTCACAACAATGTTACAACTGGCGCATGGCTGGCGTCACGCCGTCGCACTGTAGACGTCATTACGTCGTTAAAAAAAGAACATAGGTGGCAGTCATGTCAATTCTTACATATTGTAGCCTACTTATTTGACTGAAAATGTAAATGTGTAACCATTCTAAACTAGTCATATTCAACGATTACTTATACTACATATAAGTAATCCCTTTATTGCTCAAAAGGATTGAATCTCTATCAAAATGATATTCTCTGTGGAATCATATCCCAAGTGTATTATCACACGTCAACAGTTTCCTGAGTTCATGATAAAACAATGTCATCGATGGGTATCCCGTGCCATAAACTACACTACCGAAAGAACGATCCACATTCAAACAATGTGATGCTACATCTAAATATGTAGCAGATTTTATAGATTTACTAATCGCATTGAAGAAATAGGCGGTACACATATGTGATTAAATCTTGTAAAATGCCTTGCTTGGTACTTTGACATGATTGGACTGTAATGATTCCACAGCCCGCTCATCCAGCACCTATCTGTGGAGATAGAGAGAAAAACATCTATATATAGGCAGCTGCGGAGCCTGGCTGAGAGGAGACGTCTGTTCTGGGGACGTGATGTGTCCGTGACAGTCACCACAGAGAGGTACCGCAGTGTACTGTACTGTCTGACCCACTTCCCTCACATCCCGTCAGACTGTCACACGTCAGATATATGTGTATCATATCAAACCATGTCCATGTTAATGAGATCAGACTGCATACAAGATAACCTAGAGAGAGACATCAATCAGTCTGTGAGAAATCAAACTGACTGAGTTTGATGAGAGGATGAATGCGTTTCCACTTAAGGAACACTGAGAAAAATATTATGGGCTGGAGTTAGTACAATCATGGAGCTCCATTTGCAAGCTGAACACCACAAAACCTCTCTGGAAGCCCATTCACACCACCTGTTACTCACCATGACCCTAAAAGGAGACAGCTGGGCCAATCAGGGCTGAGCTGTGCAACCAGTGGGCCAATCAGACAGCCGGCTGAGAGAGAGGACGTCGCTGGCATCGCCCTCAGCTGTTCCTGGTTTAGAGGCTCAGCTCACCACCAGCCCAGCGACATATACAGTGTCTTGGTGTCTGCAGCCCAGAGTGGATCTCAGCTACGTAACCAGAAGCAGTGTTCCCCCCTGTCTGGGCCTCATGCAGGGGGTACGAGGGGCACCTACCTGACAAAACACTGGATGTTATATTCCCCCATCCTAAGTCTGTGATTGACTACCCTTTGCATTTAACAACAAGCCACTGTAGCTGAGAAAAACTGATAATTGAAGTTCTCTGATAACTTAATATGACACATTACCTTTTTACTTTTTATGTTTACAGTGACTGATGCTCTACTGATTTACATCAAGCTGTTTATAAAGATTCCACATTTTCACACATGTTTTATCAGCCCAAAGTATAACATTTTTGTTAAAAAATAAAGAATATAACTTTTGTCACAATCAGTATTGCAGTAACATCTGTAATTCCTCCATCCCCTCCCTCACATCCTACAACTGAACCGCTCAGTTTGGCATTTACAAGTATTTCCATGTTGGGTTACCTCCAACCTGGTCAGATGAATGTACTATGTTCTTCCTGGTTGTTGTTTTTTTGTGCTAGCGGTTCTTATTTGGACTTGGTTGAACCCCTAGCCCCTCCTCCAGACCAGAGAGCCAGGTCTTATTTAAGGACTCCTCTCACCGTGGTCCTCTGTCCCAGTGGAAGCATCTGTCTAGTGATACAACTTGGTGAGTGCTTTTCACAGCTTGTTTCTTTACAGGATGTCAGGATTTCTGGGAGTGTATGTTTGTTTATGTTGTTTATGTTGTTATGTTTGTTCATGTTTAAGTTGTTCTTTGAAAAGTGTCTTGATCTAGCAAAGATAGTCACTGAGACTGGGCAGTGTTGTTTTAAACTGGACTAAAATACTGGGCTTAATACTGTAAATGTATACTTTAGTATTTAACAGTAAAGTAAGAGAATACACTTCAAACTGTTAAGTGGAAATGATAGATGACAAGTCTTTTTGTTTGTTGTTTTCTACTGCTGAGCGACAGGATAAGCCCCTTTTGAGACTGATGCGATTTGAAGTACATTTTAAGGATGTACGCAATCTGTAAACACCTAAAATACGTCACAATTAACTGTATATTGTTCAAAATATTAAATCATATCAAGACCATTAGGACTATACTGAACGCTGTCGAATGAATGAGCCATTACAGTTGTAGGGGGCAAGGAGCTGAGCGGTGATCAGAGGTGTCACAATGTGCCCAGAGCAGGTTTCTGCTTCCTGGCTCATGCAGACCTGAAACAGCTTCAGATAGGGGCTACACAGGCCCGCGTGGCTCATGCAGACCTGAAACAGCTTCAGATAGGGGCTACACAGGCCCGTGTGGCTTATGCTTCGCCGTGTTTGGGAGCAGAGGGAGTTGGGAGCTTAAAATAGATGGAGGATCTTGCCTCCTGACGCTGGTATGCCCCTCTTTGGCGCTACCTTCGGCAGCCCCTGAATGTCCCAGGAACTCTTCTGAACATGGAGATACAGTATCAGTAGATGAAGTTGGGACCAAGTAGTTGGGACCAAAATAAAGTCACACCCCAGATTCATCAGCAGTCTGTAGAGACTGTAAGGGGTATTTAAGATACACGCTGAGGTATGTGTGCTGTTGATGGCATTTTCCAAACAGCTGATCGACAGAGAAAATATTAACTTTAAGAAGACAATATTTCCTCAAAAGCAAAGATTCTGGTTCTTGTTAACGTATCTGGTTTTGTTCAGTTATGGTAGATATGCTATGCTATCTATGGCAGGAATGGCTTAGACAGCTGCTCCCTTCTCACTCCCTCCCTCCCTCCTTTTCTCCCTCCCTCCCCCATCACCCACAGACCACCAGTGAAGCCCAGTCATGTGTGACGACGAGGAAACTACCGCCCTTGTGTGCGACAACGGCTCTGGCTTGGTCAAGGCTGGCTTTGCTGGAGATGACGCGCCCCGCGCTGTCTTCCCCTCCATTGTTGGAAGGCCCCGCCATCAGGTACCCTCCGCCTCCCCCGGGGAACACCACGCACCCATCAGCACACCAAACATGTCTGACAGCTGCTCTGTGATTGGACTGTGTGTGGGTTGTGACTGTGCTGTGATTGGACTGTGTGTGGGTTGTGACAGTGCTGGGTGTTCCCTGCGTTGCTAAGCTCCCCCCTCCCTCCCCCAGGGTGTGATGGTGGGTATGGGCCAGAAGGACAGCTACGTAGGAGACGAGGCCCAGAGCAAGAGGGGTATCCTGACCCTGAAGTATCCCATCGAGCACGGCATCATCACCAACTGGGACGACATGGAGAAGGTGGGTCTCTACTGTCATGTGACCCAGGGGGATTCTACTGTCACATCACCTCCGTCCTTAACCCTGTCAGCACGGCGGGGACAGTGTGTTCCTGTTGTGATGTGTGCGTTTCCTCTCCTGGTCAGATCTGGCATCACACCTTCTACAACGAGCTGCGTGTGGCCCCCGAGGAGCACCCCACCCTGCTCACTGAGGCCCCCCTCAACCCCAAGGCCAACAGGGAGAAGATGACTCAGGTACCCAGAACTGTGTTCACTTCAAATCCTGTTTGTTTATGAAGCTGCTGGACTAGAGGTAACCCGCCCGTGTTCCTCTCTCCTTCAGATCATGTTTGAGACCTTCAACGTCCCCGCCATGTATGTGGCCATCCAGGCTGTGCTCTCCCTGTATGCCTCTGGCCGTACCACCGGTGAGCAGCACACCTCTCCAGCTTGCTCTTTAGCTACAGCAATAACTATTTATGAAAACTACAAACAAAAAATACATTCAGTCATATATAATGGACCCAGAATAGCTTGATGTATAGATGTATAATACTAGTGTTGACAGTTTGTCTGTCAGATAAGCTACATGAATCTCACTCTCGTTGTCGAGGAAGAGTGTTAATCCCTCTTTGGCAGCGTACGTGATGAGTCTGGCTCCATTGAAGTCAGCAGCATTGTTCTTTTATGATCTGACAAATGTTTGGACGGATTTCCACAGTGGCAGCTGGTCGTAACTCTAGCAGGAGACGTGTGTGTCTGATCCTGGTCCTTGCCTGCCCCCTACAGGTATCGTGCTGGACTCCGGTGACGGTGTGACCCACAACGTCCCCATCTATGAGGGCTACGCTCTGCCCCACGCCATCATGCGTCTGGATCTGGCCGGTCGCGACCTGACTGACTACCTGATGAAGATCCTGACTGAGCGCGGCTACTCTTTTGTCACAACTGGTGAGGACGTTGAACAAAGATAACTGTGTCAAAACGTCCCTGCTGTGTGTGTGTGTTGAACTCCCTCTCCTCACCACCTTAACTACCTCCCCCCAGCCGAGCGTGAGATCGTGCGTGACATCAAGGAGAAGCTGTGCTATGTGGCTCTGGACTTTGAGAATGAGATGGCCACCGCCGCCTCCTCCTCCTCCCTGGAGAAGAGCTACGAGCTTCCCGACGGTCAGGTCATCACCATCGGTAACGAGCGTTTCCGCTGCCCCGAGACCCTGTTCCAGCCTTCCTTCATCGGTGAGTCTCACCTGCTGGCTTCCTGTCAGAGTTCAGGGTTTATCTGACGTGTGTGTTGCTCCATGGTGTCAGTTCTGAGCTGCTGTGATGTTGCTCACCTGACCTGCTGTGATGTTCCTCACCTGAGCTGCTCTGATGTTGCTCACCAGGTATGGAGTCTGCCGGTATCCATGAGACTGCCTACAACAGCATCATGAAGTGTGACATCGACATCCGTAAGGACCTGTACGCCAACAACGTGCTGTCCGGTGGTACCACCATGTACCCCGGTATCGCTGACCGCATGCAGAAGGAGATCACAGCCCTGGCCCCCTCCACCATGAAGATCAAGGTGAGGCTAGATCAATGAGTTCACCTGGTTGACATGTCACAGGGAAAGCAGGCTAACCCTACGATGGCCTGACGTGTACACTGTGCTGACGTGAGTCTGTGCTGACGTGAGTCTTTGCTTTGCAGATCATCGCTCCCCCAGAGCGTAAGTACTCTGTCTGGATCGGAGGCTCCATCCTGGCCTCTCTGTCCACCTTCCAGCAGATGTGGATCAGCAAGCAGGAGTACGACGAGGCAGGCCCCTCCATCGTCCACAGGAAGTGCTTCTAAACATCTCATCTCACCCATACCACATTTGTACTGCTTACTTTACTGTATATACATGTACTGTTGTAATAAAAAGAAATCCTTGTGACAGTAAATTTGTGATGTATTATTTTTTGTGAATAGTGGTGTTTAGAAGTAAACATGCTTCAAAAAAATTACGGTTGACTTTATGGCCATTACAACCTTTTGACATGCAGCATTGAATAGAATAAGTGTTACTATTCAAAAATATAAGTTGTCAATTTAGCGTCGTCTTCATCCGTCCTGTCTTGGTTTGTACCAGGGACAGTTTTGAACGTCTATCAAACTAGTTTAGTTTAGCGGTTAGGGAGTCGGGCTATTAATCAGAAGGTTGTTGGTTCGATTCCCGGCCGTGAAAAATGACGTTGTGTCCTTGGGCAAGGCACTTCACCCAACTTGCCACGGGGGGAATGTCCCTGTACTTACTGTAAGTGAAAGTCGCTCTGGATAAGAGCGTCTGCTAAATGACTAAATGTAGTTTCATGTGTTGAGTAACCAAGCATGTTTCCAGTCCTGTAGTTGTAGTGATGTGGCCAGCCGCCAGGGGCGGTAGAGAACATTTCCTCTGCGGTGAAGAATTTGAATGTCGTCTAGCCAATCACAGCGCAGCGTGCGGCAGCGCTGCCGTTTGAAAGAGGAGCGGAAATGTTAAGTCTAGTTCAGAAGCAGAGTCATGCAGTTAGCCTGCTAGCAGCCTAGCACGTTAGGGTTCTTGTAGAAGACATGTAGACAAAAGGTTTTGGTATGTAAGCTTGTTTGGAAAGAGCAGACGGTTGTGATAATGGTTGATATGCAGTAGAAAGAGATTAGCTAAACAAAAAGGAAGTGAGGTTTGATGACGGGGGGCCATCGTATCGCTAAACTAGCCAGCTAACTTCAGACAGACTGGTGTTCTGAATACAGATTGCAGAACGTTTCCAGGACGTAGGTAGCTTACTAATGCACGGTTAAAAGTAACAGTCAAGTGAAAATGAAGGTCATGGAAAGAAATGTGTTGCGTCTGGCTGCGGTTCAACACCTTCGGACGGCATTTGGGATAAAGACAAAAAACTGGAACAAAAACAAAGCAAGCGGCTGCAAGATGACAGCTAACGACGGCTACTCGGTACGTGTTATTACGTGTCAACCTTCTGACTTGTTTTGTATTAGATTGTTTCTTGCTCGCTATACTGCTTTATCAAGAGTAGTCTGATTTGAGACGGAGAATTTTACGACCCAGACGACAGCTGTTGAACTGAACGGTGTGAATAACGCATTGTTTGGGACTTGTTGGTTAACGAACAACTCATTTACATATAGCCGTCACACTTTAAACCCCCATTGTTAGAGCAAGAAATTGTCACCCATTGTTAGTGTAGTAATCCAACTTTGTTTCAACAGCTTCACGATTGTTACTTTGAGATCGCAGTAGCTAAACTAGAGCTATATTTCAAACTTTTTATGTCCGGGATTAAGTCAAATATTGCAAAAAAAGGCCAATACTTTATTAATACTTAAAACTTTACTATGAGGTAATTGACTATTTTTCATATATTTCCATGCCACTATTCAGAAGCAGTCGTTATATATTCGCTACAGGTAATTCAATTTAACTTGAGCTAGACAGTAAGTTACACAATTGAAGTCTTGTAATGACTTTTCCACTTGCCAGCTGTAGACAGAGGTGTTTCTAAACTGAAACACGCGGCTAGTCATCCAGGCTGTTGTTTTTCAAATGTAAAGTGAATTTTCCCTCTAAAACACAGGAATGTTTGACCTTTTTAGATCAGGTGAGACAGTTGAATCCAACAGTGGAATGCAGAACCGTCACAAGATGGTTTGAGGGCAAATCTGCCAGGAGGGGGGGGGGGGGAATCATGTGAAGACTCGAATCCCCTGAAACCATGTGCAGAAATGCGATTGATTTGCTTCATAATTAGATTATAAGGGAGTTAATAGTCAAGAAAAATGTATAGCTCCTCTTCAAACAAACCTGGAATGGAAACATGTTGTTTTGTTCTCAGGTGAAAGTATTTGGGGTACCTTTGGAGAGTCTGCCGCAGCGCAGGGTCGTGTACGGGGATGTCCCCTGCTTTCTGGTGGATGCCTGCTCCACTCTCCAGGAGCACATAGACACAGAAGGCCTGTTTAGAAAATCAGGCTCCATTGTTCGTCTGAAAGCCCTGCGGGTGAGTGATGGCTGAGGTCGACCTTGCTTTCAATAGGGGGGGACCTTGACTCTGGGAATGGTCCAACACAGGGTCCATTGTCTCCCCAGGCGAAGCTGGATCTGGGTGAGGAGTGCCTCTCCACCGCGCTGCCCTGCGACGTGGCTGGCCTGGTCAAGCAGTTCTTCCGGGAGCTTCCGGAGCCGGTGTTGCCGGCGGAGCTGCAGGAGTCCTTCCTCCGGGCCCAGCAGCTGTCCAGTGCGGAGGACCGCTCCTCCGCCACACTGCTGCTGTCCTGCGTGCTGCCCCACAGGAACCTCAGCCTGCTGCGATACTTCTTCAGCTTCCTCTACGATGTTTCTCAGAGGTACATCCTCCACTTTTCTTCTTTACTGACTAATGGAACCGTCGCTTTTAGGTGCTCATTTAGTTGAGATAGGTGCTCATTTAGCTGAGATAGGTGCTCATTTAGCTGAGATAGATGCTCATTTTCTGTGTTCATCTCTGTCTCCAGGAGTGCAGCCAACAAGATGGACAGCAGCAACCTGTCTGTGATCCTGGCTCCCAACCTTCTGCACGCAGGAGACGGGACTGAGAAGATGAACGCCAACACAGAGAAGCGTCTCAGGCTGCAGGCGGCCGTGGTCCTCTGCCTGATCGAGAACGCCCAGGACGTTGGTACTGAACTACCTCACACCTCTTGTTGTTGAGCAGCAAAATAACCTTTTACTGATTTGTGAATGACGTCATGTTTGCCTTTCTCTAGCGTTTCCAATGTTTATGGTAGTAAGCC
Source organism: Thaleichthys pacificus (assembly GCA_023658055.1). Classification (NCBI taxonomy): domain Eukaryota; kingdom Metazoa; phylum Chordata; class Actinopteri; order Osmeriformes; family Osmeridae; genus Thaleichthys; species Thaleichthys pacificus. The sequence continues at coordinate 544,862 of CM042866.1, read as the reverse complement.
GTTAGAGCTGTAACTTTACTTAGTACATCTACAGATCTAAAGGTAATTTAGGCTAAACTGCATGTTGGTCACCGCTCAGGGCTCAGATGTGTCTGTGTGTCTGGTAGGGGTGGTTCCAGGGTTTCTGATGGAGAAGGTTCCGGCCATGCTGGGCGGTGAGCTTCTCTCTCCCTCGCTTGAGGAACCTGAGGAGCTGGACTCAAACTCCGGGACGAAGAGGAGACGCAGGCGAAGCTTGGGAGGTGAGATTCCAGCTGCTGTACATGTAGAGGGAAATGTGTTCCCGGTGGCTTACCTGCTGCAATGAGAGGTTATTCTTACAGGATCTACACAGAATGAAGGTAGTTTAGTTGAATGTGAATGTTCTGGTTTGCTCTCGTGTTGCAGATATGGTCAGTGGAGCTCTGAATAAGTTAAAAACTAGTAGAACCCCCACTCACAGCCCGCAGTCAGACAGATGTGGTAGGTATCCAGGTTACCACCTCTCCGGACCTGTTAGAGCAGGAAAACCACCAAGATCATTCCATCAAACATTGCATCATGATCAGCTGCTTGACTTTCACCGAGAAATGCAACCCCACTTTTAATCTCTTCTGATTGGCTTTATGTGCTTGTAGATTTTTGTTGCAGTACAGATGTACCTGTACAAATGTTTTCTCTGGCTATTTGAATGAAGGTGCCTGTGATGCTTCATAGGAGACTGCTCTTCTGCCTGTGATGCTTGTCATTGACTCTAATCCTTTCCTTAATTACAAATCCTGAGAATCCGTGCTCATGACTTCAATGAATTTGGTTCTGAATGATTTTCCAATGAGTTTCTGGGGGTCCTGCCTAATCCCTCCCTCTGATCCTAAACCCGCTGTCCCCAGTCTTCTCCTCCGCCACCCCTGTGATCATGACGCCAAACATCAAACGGAAGCTCCCGCTGGAGGCTGGCCACAGCTACGGCTTCTCCAGCAAGAAGCGGAGATCCATCAAAAAGACTCTGGGTATAGAGTTACTGCCCAACGCTCTGTTTGGGGCCGTGTCCACTCCTGCTCCAGGTAGAGCTGGACCTTATCTGACCTGGCTCACTGTTACTGCTTCCATCCTGTCTTCTGCTGTGGTTTGTTTCTCAGACGTTTCCCTTGTTCCTGTTTTCATCTTCAGATCCCAGTGTATCGACCATGAATACTTCCCAGAATCCTCTGGCTTCAGCTGGGCCAGCCAATCGGCAGGCAGCTAGCTCTGGGCGGAGGAGGAGCAGGAGGCTGAGTAACAGACATGCTGTCAGCCGGTACGTAGCCCCACCTCCGCCAGACCCCAACACACCCCCTCTGCTCCCCCTCTGCTCCAGCGCTTGCTGAGTCACCAGTCGTGTGTTTGTCTTCCAGAGTGGAGTCCGGGAAAGCTGGTTGCTTTTCTCCCAAAGTCACCAAGAAGGAAGGCAGTCCGCAAATCCCTCCGCCTGCGCTTCAGTTTGGGGCGGAGCAGCCGAGAGACTGTAAGTGCAGCCAGCCTCTACTGAGCTCACCTGGGTTAGCTTTCTGCAGCCAGCCTCTACTGAGCTCACCTGGGTTAGCTTTCTGCAGCCAGCCTCTACTGAGCTCACCTGGGTTAGCTTTCTGCAGCCAGCCTCTACTGAGCTCACCTGGGTTAGCTTTCTGCAGCCAGCCTCTACTGAGCTCACCTGGGTTAGCTTTCTGAGGTCACTTTCTAGGTCACTACAGCCTCACTGCGCTTTAACCGTATTAATCAGAATGAATCTTTGATATGCAAGACTGTGTGATTCTGCAGTACTAGGTCACAGGGGCACTTTGGTTATGGTGCTGTAAGAATGTTCTAATGTTACAAGTATGTTTTACAATCATTTGCATGATTGTTTTTAACTGAGCCTATTTGTAAAATTGTTGGCAACTTGGGCACTTTATATAGAGGTCTACTTATTGATGATGGTTGATCTGGGTTTAGGACATTTTAGCTTTTAATTCCTCAAATCTGTGTTTTTATAAATTCGAACTATCAATTAATCCTATTTATTAGGATTTAATATATTAACTTTTTTGACTTGTAATATATTTAACCAAATATATTTGCCCAAACTAAACATTTTTGGGGGTACTTTGAAATATGTTGCTGAAGTGGGTCATATATGTATATTTGCTACTTAATAAAATTTATACTGAGCAAAGACATGAGTCCATTATCAAATTTCTTCTGAGTTACTAACTTAATAACACTCTGAAGAATATTTACCCTTGAACTCATTTACATTTAATTTAGTCTCATTTGATTAACTCAATAAAATGAATTAATAAGATTATAACACATGTCATGTCTAGACTGAAGTGTAAGACTTACCCCTAATGCAGGTGTAACACGTAGAAGCCTTCATCTTAGTGTCATGTCTCATGTCATGCTGCATCAGGGGTCAGAGGGCATCGGCCTGAGACTGGCCACACAGGAGAGAACCAGCAGTATCTGCCCCAGAGTCCCCACGCCCAGACACCCAGCCCTCAGCTCTATCATGCCCAGGGACAGCACCTCCTCCCGGGGTGAGTACCTCAGCAGACTGGGTACAGCGCACCAGGTCGGCTGACACGTCTCCGGTCCTGTGTGTCAGGTGTGTGAACTCTCCTCTCTGTGTTCCTCAGGCTCCAGGTTCATCAGTAAGTCGGAGGACAACCTCCTCACCCCGCAGTGTGAGGGCGGCTCCCAGCAGACCTCCTGGAGCGGGGACACCCCGGACGCCCTGGGCTTCAGCTCCTTCACCGACACCCCCATGAACGCGTGTCTGAGGAGCAGTTACTACTCCTCAGAGCCAGCCATCGTCGCCTCCAAGCCCCCAGCCATCGTCACCTCCAAGCCCCCCGCTGCAGCCGGCCGGCCCCCGGAGCTGAGCTGCTCCTCCAGGGCAGAGAGCCCGGAGCGGCAGGCCTCCTTCTGCGAGGCCCGGGCCCCGACCGGCCCCACCCTGCTCAAGATCAGGAGGACTTTCTCTGCGTCTGCGAGAGACCTGCAGGGTGTCCTAGCAGACCACAGTCCTCCTGCTGGAGGAACCAAGCCACAACCAACCAAGACCAGCCCGTGTCCTGGGCCAATGCCTCCTCCACCCCAGCCCTACACACCCACGGTTGTGATCCTGAACAAGGACTTCTCTGGTTTCCCAACCCCACAGAGAGCCCTGGCTGATGACCAGAACATCACCTTTGGTCAGATGGAGATGGTCCACTTGTCGCCCCTGCACATAGACAGCGCTCTGTTTGAGTTTGGGGTGGGTGGCAGTCCTGCAGAGCAGGCTGGTGACGGCCCCCTGGCCAGGGCGGGTGTTGGGAACTGCGTGGAAGAGGAGTCTGGAGAGGAGCAGAACAGCAGCAGGCTGATAGATGCTCTGGACATCCAGAGTCCGGCACACTTCCAGCTGAGAGCCTCGTCTGGGTTCCAGTCCACCCCCTACAGAGCCTCAGGATTGGGGCTCCTCCGGAACTCCCCTCTACCCTCCGCCAAAGCTCTGCTGGTACCCGAGCCTGAAGACGGGGACCTGCCAGGGGCTCGCAGCCCGCAGCAGCAGCAGGCCTCCCCAGGCACGCTGGAGACACGCAGACTACGAGTGGCGGAACACATCCAGCGCTTCAACAAGCTGACCCTGTACTCTCCCCAGGCCCAGGCTGCCATGATCCGCTCCCCGCTCAAGTTCCAGCGGACCCCCGTGCGCCAGTCTGTACGCAGGATCAACTCCCTGCTGGGGGAGCGGGGAGGCTCGGTGGGCAGGGCGGTCAGCCTGGAGGGGGGCCTGTCAGCTGGGCCTCAGCTCCAGCTCTGCCAGGGTCCAGACATGGGTGTCTGGGTCGCCCAGGACCGGGTGCGCCCCACCAGGACCAGACCTCCAGTCCCGCCCAGGAAGCCAAATCTCACGGCCCCAAAGCCCAGGCCTGGGGCGCTGGGAGACCTCACCAACCAGGTGCCCTCCAGAGCAGACGCTGCCCCCTGCAGGAAGACGAGCGCAGGTGGAGGTCAGGGGTCAACGCTGCAGCAGCTGGGGAAGGAGGAGGCACGCTACAGAGGGTCCCCACGGCAACCGCTGAATGACGGCAGGCTGCTGTCTGCCACCAAACCGATAGATCTGTAGTAAAAAAAAAAAAAAAAACGCCCAACTTCCTGTTGGCTCTTCCCGTCACTATGCAGGTCCCGCAGTCTGACTGGACGACCTCTGAACCCTCCCTTCACAATGACTCATTCTTCATGTATCAGGGGTTTAATTTATTGTGATTCCTAGTTGCTGTTCTCAGAGAGGTTGAGCTGGCCAGGCTGGATGAGTAGCTGTCCTCTGCTGATGCCTTCGCCTGTTTAGTTTGATACTCTTGTGTTGGTCTTAAGGAGCTTTGCACATTGTGACACATCAGTGTAAAGGAATGAGTGTTGGGTAGTTATTAGATTAGTGCCAAATGACGTACGGTTGGGTGTATGGCTGGAATTGTTTTACATTTATTGGTATTTATCTTATTCCTATTTTGGTCTTAGAAAAAAAGAATACAAATCTGTTTGCAGGGGGAAAAAAGTACGAAATGTAATTTTTGGATCAAGGGCTATGTTTTGGTTTCTTTGTTAGGGTTTTAAAGATCAAGGCACCTTTTGTAGGTTTATGAATAAATCTACATTCATACATATTGATGTCGCTTAAATGTCCTGCTGTCCTTTTGATTTCAAAACATCTAGTGAATTTTTTGAATGTTGAATGTCTGTTCCAAAACCAATAAATACCAAATTTTCTAAACATTTTGGTTCACTTTACTGCATCAGTCAGACCAACTGGGAGTTCTGAAGGTGAGCCAACACTTGTAGTTGCAGTTTGCCTCCACAAGGTAGAGTCCTAGATTCAGTCTTGTGTCCAAACAAGTTCAGCTGTTTCTAAAGCAGCTCTGTTTCTCAGCCCAGGGTTGTGGAGTACCTTCCACCAGCAGACCTACACTGCCGTGGCCCTGCTTCTGATAAGGATACAACATGGCCAGAAGGTCATTTGGTAAGTGTCACACAATGTTGGTCCCTTGGTTGAAATCAATTCAGAAGGCCTATATTAAACGCTTTTAGTATTATGATCATAATGCCTCTCATTGATAATTGAATAATAATTATTTGTTTTAACTGGAAATAAAATTGATATGAATTGGATGTAACAGTTTTCTTGTAGTGAACAGACGGATTCAGTGTCCAGGCACTACTAAACCACAACAGAACTTTACCATTGCAGACTATACGCATAAAACCAGTTACATGTTCGTTAGTCTGTCTGGAGCGCTTTTTTTTTTGCATCATGTTGACATCGCGGTGAATTCTGTAGGCTAGACAGCTACCGCGGCCATGTGCCAAACAGATGGGCAGTGGGCCTAAAAATAATCCAGGACTCAAGGTACTGACTGGAAATACGCAGGATATACGGTGTTAAAACTAACATGCAAGGTCACTATATTTTCACTTTGCTATTCATTTTAAATAGGTGTAGGTTCAAATAACCTACATGAAGCTAGTTGACAGGGAAACTTTAAAACCTAAAACCAAACATTTTACTATAGTGCAGCCGGCAAATCCTTGTTTTAATATATTTTTTAATGTCAATTGGCTACAGCAACCTACTGTTTGACAACAACAAAAACTTGGAACTTTCTTTCCGAGTGTCAATTTTCATAGATTCCTTACGGAAGAAAGTTAATTTATATGACTTTTGCCAAGAATGTGTGAGCCTAATGTTTGCCAATTGAAAAATGCATTCCTCTAGCACATTATTATAAACAGATTATAAATAGTTTAGACGATTCACTTTGTAGATTTTGAAAAATAACATAGCTAACATAAAATGTATCAAATTATGATATTCACTGTGCAGGAATCGGACACAATTCCTTGAAATAGGCCCACACCAATGACTAAATTCAAATGCCTATTCCAAAAAAGGAGAAAATATCTCGGCTTCTCTTAAAAATGTATCTAAAAACTTCAGTGCCGTCGGGATTCTTAACACGTTTCTTTAAAAGTAGCCTATGCCTTTAAATGCGGGTCTTAAATGATTCCGTTCATTAACTCAGTGAAAGGATATGCATTGTTTGTGAGAAAATTTGACATTTTGCTCAACTTTAAGGACTGGGTTTACAGTTTACCATGCTGTCTAAAGACTTGTCCCCAAAACCAGATGCTGACACATTTTTAACCCTTTAATTTACTTTTTCGTTTCTGTCATACACAGATTTTATTTTGTAGGTTTGATATATTTCTTTAATCTATGGCTGTATCCAATAGGCTACTGCAACTAAATAAACGTAACGTTTTCAGGCAGTTGATATTCATTAACATGGTCCCACGGGGCTGGTTGTGATGCGAAATGGAAATAATAAATGGTCCAGATTGTCCAAATACGCCTAAGTAAATTGTTTATTTACTAAATGTATTTTGTAAAACAATTATTCCTAAACATTTCCGAAATCCCCTTTTCTGTGCATGTGGCCTTGAAGCTTGTGAGCTCAAATCTGGATCCTTCAACAGCACGGAAACAACGCTCATTATAGCAGTCAGGTGTCACGGGCTCCATACATGTAGGCCAAATTTAGAAGCTAATTAGGAATTACCTTGTAATATGTAGGCGGCAAGTTGGGAAAGACTATTTAATAAGCATTTCTTAATAAAAAATATTAACAAACGTTTATTACGAAAACGTATATAGGCTACACCTAATCTTTGACATGTAACTCCACAATGTGTGCCCAACAGAGCAAAGATCCCGTATCCACCAGATCCACGGCTAGCCCCTGGTTGTCTGTTTTCTAAAGTGAGTTCAGGAGTGTTGAGGGGGCGGATAGTTTTCATTTCCCCTTCATCGTGCTCAGCCAATAATGTAGAAGGATGTGTTGTGCACATCTCAGCTGGCAGACGTTTAAAAGAGAGACAGTCCGGCGCTGCTGCAGTGTGTATTCAACCACAACCTCTGTCTATGGAATCATTAACCACTGCAGACTCTCATCACCGCGCGCCTTCATTGCAGTACAGTCCATCCCATTAGCACCCTCGCGCCTCTGGACACCTCAGAAAGAAGACCCACCAGAGAACATTTCACTCGTGGACACTTTGACAGGTGAGTGAATTTGACCGTTTTTACAGTTCCTAGCCTAACCTTCAACAAGAACGTGCTTTTTTATTATTATCATAGTATCATAGTCCATTTAGATCCTTTAGAAGTGTATTTCGTTGTAGACCTTTCTCTACCCTATCGGATGATTCTATACAAAATATGAAGGCTTAACCGTCAATATGAACATGAACACGAAGGCTTACTGTCAGGGGCGTCGTTAGACCCTTTTTACTGGGGCACGTGCACCAGTATAAATCTGCTGTGCTCCAATCAAATCTAAAGTTTGAGTTTTAACAATTTACTTTATTAATCAGTGCATTAATTTAGGTTAATAATCCCGGAAAAATTTACGCAGTATCTCAAATCAAAGCAGTTTAACCGAAAACACAAACCGATGCATGTCAGCGAGCTCTTCTGAGCTTGCCAAATATCCACTGCAGCACGCACACAGAAGTCCAGGTGTCAGACTCGGCACACAAGTCAGAATTGAGGTAGGCTAAGAAAACATAACAAAACTAAAGAAAGTTTCTAAATGATAGGCCTACCGCTCATCTTATTTTTACTAAAGCATAAAAACAATATTACAAGAAGCAAAAATAAAATTTAGGCTTGCATTAACTATGGATGTCCCTGCCAAAGCTGATATAAAACTTGCGTCCCTAAATCGTTGTATAGTGGGTTAAGCAAGGGGAGTTTCTATAGCCTAGTGCATTGTGCCCAACACGCTTGGAAGATATGGGATATGAATAGGGGCCTGTGCCCCAGTACAGTTTTATGTCTAACAACGCCACTGCTTACTGTTAATATGAACATGAACACGAAGGTCTAAGTTGCCAATACCATTACATCACTTCAAACGCTTTACACAGGCTCGTGCCATTATTTGGCTGCTCTCAATCAGTTACGGTTTGGCTAGCGCCTGCATTGATGTCTAAAGTATTTACTCTCACCTAGAATTTGTATACATATTTGTTTACTGCTTCTATTTAATCATTGTAAATAATGCTTAGGTAAGTCAATACAATGGTCTTATATGGACAATTGCATGAAGGTCGAACAGCCGAGACAAGCATGCGTATTTACGCAGCGTAATGACTGACCTACGTAACATTGTATTAGAAATGTTGTATCATGAATGTTCTCTTCCTTCTCCAAGGATGGCAAATTCAGCGCGTGTCCTCTGTGGTATGGTTTTCATCATGGGGTTGCTATGGCATCCCGTGGATTCCAAAAGGAACCGAGGCTCACAAGGCGCCATACCTCATCCAGACAAAAGCAACCCAAACGAATCGGAGCAGCAACCCCAGCCACCGCAGGCGGGCTCGGGTTCCCGGGGGCGGGGGAAGAGCTCCGCCGCGCCGGCCGAGGAGGTTCTGGAGTCCAGCCAGGAAGCGTTACACGTCACGGAGCGCCGCTATCTGAAACGGGACTGGTGCAAGACCCAGCCACTCAAACAGACTATCCACGAGGAGGGCTGCATCAGCCGCACCATCATCAACAGGTTCTGCTATGGACAGTGTAACTCGTTTTACATCCCTAGACATGTGCGGAGGGAGGAAGGGGCTTTCCAGTCCTGTTCCTTCTGCAAGCCGAAGCGGTTTACCACCATGACGTTTACTCTGAACTGTCCAGACCAGCAGCCTTCCACCAAGAAGAAGCGTATCCAGCGCGTGAAGCAGTGTCGCTGTATATCCATAGACCTGGACTAGGCACAGGTACTGATTAGTCTTCATTGAAATGGTCAGTCTTGGCCTGATCATAAATCAACCAGACTATTGAAACCAAGAAATGATCAATTTGCTAAACCTCAAAGATCACATGTACCCGCACGGGGATGAAGCGCCATAGCAGTGGACCGCTAACCCATCGTCCATTGTTGATACCGGACTTCAGTGAACAAATCCTGCTTAATGAAATATTTCGTATTGTGTCCGTCTAATTTCACATCAAGCGAATTATATTCGTGGCTATAGCAACCGTGCACGTGTCTCACCTCCAAATACGTTTGAATTTCTGTTCACAGGATCCTTCTTTTACTCTTTTGGGCCAATATACAACAAACAGCCTACAACACACAATGTAGGTTTGATACGTTTCTATATCTGAGGTACCGAGTTTCCACTGTGTGGAATGTTTGGGAGGCGGAGGGCTTATTTGATAATGAGATGCTAAAGACATTTCATTGATATTTTCCGTGAATCTCGACCACCCAGTAGTTTCAGTGGAGATTTTGTAAACGTAGGCCAATAGGCTAGTTTGATTCTATAAATATATACAATAAAAGATTTGTTAAAATGTTTGCTGTACAGAGTTTGTTTAAAATGTTGAAGATGGAAACATTAAATATGTAACATGTTAACCTAATACTTTGTCTACATTGTGTATGCAGTTTTTAAGAAGCGTAGGTTGTCCAATTGCCAAAATAAACTATCGACATAATGATCTTTTGTACACTTTTGTCAGTTAAAGCAAGCCACAATCAGTGCATGGGTAAATGGACAGTAAAATAAATGATTCCTTAAATTGCTAAGACTATGTTCATGAGTGTGTTATGCATCAGGCTGATCCGGAACACAACAGGAAACATCTTTCCAGTGACGAGGCATCTTCTTGCTCGGAGCCAAACTCTCGCTGAAACTTTTCTATGTTTCTTAAACCCATGATTTGTTTAGTTGTAAAACTACGGTCATTCACGACGAAAGACCGCAATAATTGCTATTTCAACGTTTGTTTATAACTTTAAATAAGATTATGCAATTGTAGGCTATATACGGCTTATTTTGAGGTCGGAAATCTTGAACTTAACTTAAATTCAAGTTAAACTTGAACTGCGCGTGTATGATGTTCAAAGAACCGAACCTTTCAATCCAATCAACCTCGTGCTCAACCACGGTCTCACTGGCGTTACACTGAAGCGCGCAATGCATAAAGCAAGCCTTTAATTTTGTATCCTAGAAACCAATTTTCTAAATTATAAATTAAGTGCGATTTTACATCAAGCAAAGGAATGTAATAATAACTGGAGTCTTTGTAATTAACATTTTATTTTGGATACTGCATCGTTACCGAGCTGACAAGATGGGTGTGTAGGTTTAAACAAGAGTCCGGTCAAGGTCGCTCATCATGGTCAGACTTTGGTGACTGAATCATAGTGAGGTTTGCGGCGCAACTCACTGACCTGGAGCTACTAATATATAAAACAGTTATATGTGAGACAATGGGGAAGTACAATTAATTGAATTATCATATTCAATTTAGGAAAACGTTTAAGGTAAACTTTACAAATGTTATGTTATGATTTGTAGTTTAATGGCACACTGAAAATATGGAAAGTAGAATTTCCATGTGTAAATGGAACAGAATACGCCAGTCTGAATAATGGAACTATTTAACATTAGTGGCCCTCAGCGGGATCCGTCAGTTTTAAGGTACATAGCTTGATGTTTCAAGCTACAGTTATGGCTTGAACTGATATGCACAATAGTTTCCACTAATCAATGTATAAAATGCTCTATGTAGATCTATGAACAGACCATGTTGTACCTAGCCAGATCATTGCTTTAAGTTAAGTATAGATAAATATCATTTATAATAAAGCAACCATCACCATGTAGCATTAGTGATATCAGTAAGAATCTTTCACCCAAACCGAGCAATTTCATGCAGCTTCCTTACACTTCTAAATCAAATACTAAAATACAGCCTCAACGACAAAAACAATACAGTTATTTTGGGATAAAATACATCTTTGATGTACATAATATATGGCCATACTAGAGGTTTAGTCCCTCTCATTACGCGTTAGTCATTCAGCGTTTCCAGACCAATAAAAGGTCAAAAATATTTTGTTCTTACAGCTTTTACTCTAAAAATGAAAAAATGGATGATGCCTTTTCCATCACATACTGTAACTTACCCATCATCAAACCTTGGAAACCAAATGATTGCATAGTAGTAGAAACTGATGTGAAAAGTGCTAACACTTGATAAAGGAGCACCCAGCCGGTCCTAAGGAGGCTGGTCAACATGTACTACAGCTCTTACAAGCGGGAAAGTGCTTAGGGTAGTGACAGACAGTACATATGTCATGAACAACATTCATTACTAAGAACTAACTATTCTATACACTTCTAAAATTTACGGGAGCTCTCTAGGCTAGATATGGCGGGTCCTTTGTTGTGTGTGTGTGTGCTGGCGCACGTGCGTGCGCGTGCGTGCGTGAAGGAGGGAGGGGAGGGGTTTGTGTTTTAAGTCCCGACTTTCCCCTCACCCAGGAGAGGTCAGTCTGGTACAGTCAAACATTGTACCACACCCAACACACACACCCACACCCAACACACATCACACCCACCCTCATACCCACCACACCACAATTACACACCGACACCCAACACACACTCAACATTAAGACCCCCAATCAAGTGTGTGTTCCTTACGTTAAAATACTTTAACAACTGAGCCCTGCTCGTATCAACATGTAATGTTGACTTCACTAAAGCTCCTCTCTGGAGTCATGGATATTATTTCCATCATTCCAAACCCCTGTTTTCCTGTGTCTGTCTGTCTGTGTCTGTCTGTCTGTGTGTCTGTCTGTGTCTGTCTGTGTCTGTCTGTGTGTCTGTCTGTGTGTCTGTCTGTGTGTCTGTCTGTGTGTCTGTCTGTGTCTGTCTGTGTCTGTCTGTGTCTGTCTGTGTCTGTCTGTGTGTCTGTCTGTGTGTCTGTCTGTGTGTCTGTCTGTGTGTCTGTCTGTCTGTCTGTGTCTGTCTGTGTCTGTCTGTGTCTGTCTGTGTCTGTCTGTGTCTGTCTGGCATCATGATATCTCCTCTGAGCAAACCATCCCCTGGTGACAACCTCACAGAGCTCTACAACATGGACACCTGCATGCTGCGACGTACAGCAAGCTGTCACACTGGACCAGATCTCTTGTCTTACAGGAAGGCTGGAGCACCCAGCCAAGTCATCACTGTGACAGCTGGTCTGTCGAGGCCTGGAGGAGGGCCGGTCAAGTGTTCAAAAGTGGATGTGGGCCCTAGTGGACCAGGACACCCTCCAGGGGCCCAGGAAGAGGACCCTCTCAGCGGGGCACGGGGGCAGCAGGAGGTATGGCGTGTGAGGCAGGAAGTATGGCGTGTGAGGCAGGAGGTAAAGGAGAGAGGGATGAAGCCAGACTCTCATCTGTCATATCTTCTCCTTCAGTTCTCTCCGATCAGTCGCTCTCTCTCTCTCAGGCTGCTCAGCTGGAGGTCACGCCCGCTTCCTTCTGACGCAGCCTCTCTTTCTGTGGGACACGGAGGGCGTCAGGGGAGCGGCTCGTGTGGGTGAGATGTTTAAAGAGCCAGACTAACCAGCTCAGATCTTACCAGACTGTTGGCATTAATCTTCTTGGTTTCAACCCTCTTCTCAGCTGTGATCTTCTTGATGTTCTCCTGAGCTTCCTTTAACCTGGAAGAACAACAAGAACCTCTCACCTCATGTGGACAAACATCTCATCTCACCTCATGTGGACAAACATCTCATCTCACCTCATGTGGACAAACATCTCATCTCACCTCATGTGGACAAACATCTCATCTCACCTCATGTGGACAAACATCTCATCTCACCTCATGTGGACAAACATCTCATCTCATGTGGACAAACATCTCATCTCACCTCATGTGGACAAACATCTCATCTCACCTCATGTGGACAAACATCTCATCTCACCTCATGTGGACAAACATCTCATCTCTTTACTGTGTCAGTGTGTCATCCATACAGTTGTCTCAACTGTTGTAGTGTTTGTGGAGAACCAAACATATTCAGCTTGACAGCAGCTGTTTATCACAGTGTCCAACACGGGCCTGAGGTGCATCTCACACACACACACACACACACACACACGACACAGACACACACACACACACAGACACACACACACACAGACACACCACCTCTCGAGCTGTCCGACAGTGAACAAGCCACTAGTTAAGCAGGGGGAGGACAGTGGGTGGAAGAGATAATGAGCTAGTTAAACAGTTGTCTTTTATGGGTGTGAAAACAGTCCTTCAAATAAAGTTCATTGTACATAAACACAATCCTTTGTGGCCGGTACAGAGCATGATTTCCCAGTAAACATTAAAGAGAGAGCACATGGGTGCAGAAAGATACAAGGGAATCTCCTCCCATGTAGAAGACAGTGTTGCCCAGCATTCAGAGCTAGCAGTAGTGCTGGCTCAACAGTCTGGTGGTTCCTCAGTCTCAACACCAACACAAACTAGTGTTGAGGCAGCTGTTCCTACAGTAGCTTGTTTGGTCTCATAAGTAGCTGAGACCCTGACCAGGATAGGGACCAGGTGACAGGGACCAGGGGACAGGGACACTGAGGACAGGGACCAGGGGACAGGGACCAGGGGATGGGGACTGGGACCAGGGACGGGGACCAGGGGACAGGGACCAGGGGATGGGGACCAGGGGATGGGGACCAGGGGACAGGGACCAGGGGACGGGGACACTGAGGACAGGGACTGCAGCCTTCCACCCACCTCTCCTTGGAGATGTTCTTGTTCTCACGGTTCCACGTGTTCTTGAAGTCGCTGCAGAACTCGTACCACAGCATGAACACGAAGCTGGGAGCCACCTCCTTCTCCCCAGACTTGGGCTTCAGGCCAAAATAGCTCACCATGTCCTGGAAACTGTAGTGGGGGAAAGACAGAGACAGAGACAGAGAGGAAGAGAGAGAGATGGAGAGAGAGAAGAAGAGAAAGAAGGAGAGAGGGAGAAAGAGAAGAAGAGAAAGGAGAGGGAGAAAGAGAAGAAGAGAAAGAAGGAGAGGGAGAAAGAGAAGAAGAGAAAGAAGGAGAGGGAGAAAGAGAAGGAGAGAGAGAAGGAGAGACAGATAAGGAGAAAGAAATAGAAAGAGAGAGACGGAGAGTGAGAGTCCTGCTGGGCCACAGGGCAGAGCCGGTAGCAGAGGCGCCATTATCACACTGACCGCCACAGCTTGGAGGGAACCAGGGCCGTAATCATGATATATATTGGGGGGGACACATCCCCCCAAATATACAAATCTGGTCAAAATGTCCCCCCCAATATATTGATATAAAAATAAAATATAAATGTGCTACGACAGGCAACCACGCAAGCTGTCCAAAATAAAATAAAAAGTTAATCCAAAGTATACATTTTAAAAAATTTAAAGGGGGGGGACCCTCAGACTCCCCAGCAGATTTTGTCCCCCCCAATGTTGACTCCATGGCTATGGCCTTGGCCTGAACTAACTAAACTTGATTTCTCTGATTGTCAGGAGACATGAAGCAAGTACACAATCTTCCTTGAGGACCCTGAGGCGAGCAAGGAAGATTGTGGCCGACTCCTCCGACCCTGGACACACTCTGTTCCAGCCACTCCCCTCCGGCAGAAGGCTGCGGTCCATCAGGACCAATACCACACGCCACACGCCACAAAAACAGTTTGTTCCCATCCGCTGTTGGCCTCTTTGACAAGGCCAAGGCTCACACTGACTTTAAACACATTACAATTTGCACTATATTACACAATCTTTTGTACTATTTTTATTTTTTCGTAATATTTGTATTTCTATATTGTAAATTATGGCTACTTTATAGTTTATTGTATATTTTATTTTAATTCTAAATCCCATTAGTATTTGCTGGACTATGTACCTTTAGTATAGTTAGACCACATATTTAATTTTTTACGATTCCTATATGTTTAATGTATGCACCTTCCTGCCAAAGTAAATTCCTTGTCTGTGCAAACTTTCATAGCGATTAAAATCCTTTCTGATTCTACTGTGTTCCTGCACAGCAGGTCTGGAACAACAAGGATGTAGCCTAGTGATGCTAGCTGGTCCTGGGGGCTGGTCCTGGGGCTGGTCCTGGGGCTGGTCCTGGGGGCTGGTCCTGGGGGCTAGTCCTGGGGCTGGGCGTTAGGGCCCAGCAGGGACATGGTGTCTATTGGCCTTATTAGCAGCGGGCAGTAACAGAGCTGTGTGTGTGGATGCAGTAACAGAGCTGTGTGAGGATCCCTCATGCTGGACAGATGTGAGTGGCCACCCAGGACCAGTCTTCATCAGGAGCGTGTCACTTTTATGAGGTGGCTCCATGGGAACCAGAGATGCAGCAGCCCTCTGGGTGGACTGGGCCGGAGGGTTCTTTTGATCAACCCCCTCCTGGTACAACACCTTCATTACACTGCTGCCACTCATAGGCAGCGCACAGACATATCACTGCAGCTACACGCAGGAGGGAGGGGGGAGGGGGGGGTTGAGCAAGAGTAGGAGAGAAAGAGACACAGAGAGAGGTAGAGAGAGGTAGAGAAAGAAAGGTAAAGAAAAGGGAGCTGGGGAAGCTTGTTGGAATGAGAGGAGACTCAGACACATTTCTCTTGGCTTGAGGTTCGCAACATAAAACACGGTTGTGCAGAGTTGGTGTAAAGTCCCAAGCAATCAACATCTTAATTGTTTATAGATTCTATTTTCTAGCACCACAAGTCTCGCAAAACCCTTTTATGTGCTTTTCGTGATTTATTCTGGAATTGGGAGAGTTACGATTTAAAGCAAACAATTCTGGTCTCTATCTAAACAAGGAAAAATAATCTATTTGCTTTGTTTGTCTTTTCCAGTGTTTTTCCTGATATGAAATGTTCCAGATATGCCTTCGCTCTGACGCTGGCTCAGCGACTGCCAGTTGGCACCTCCACATGAATCTTATTAGCCGCCTCTCTTGCAGTGGCTCTTTTAGAGTTTTCTCCATAAACCACACAAGATAAGGCAAGATACGAGCTGGAGCACGGACAGTGTGTGTGTGTGTGTGTGTGTGTGTGTGTGAGAGAGAGAGCTGCCTCCAGCTATCCCTCCAGTCACAGACAGCCTGGTCTGGGAGGCCTTGATCAACCAGCAATAATCACCCAGCCCACTAGACACACTACCAGCAGTACTGCTGTGTGACGGCCCTCTGCTGTCTGTGAGAGACAGAGTGATGGAAGGTAGCATCCATCCATCACCCTTGGCAGGCTTCCCTCCTGGGTGACAGCAGGCTCCAGGGAGGACACTAGAGCATCTCAGAGCTATGCAAACATTTCACACAACACTGTACTTCCAATGCTAACACACAAACACACTGGGATCATGACGTGTTGGTGGCGTGTTAGCCCTGTTACCTCTGATGGGCGGCAGCGAGGCGGGTGTCCGCGGCTGCGTGGTCCTTCTGACCTGCAACACAAACGGCAGGAACAACATGAGGCATTGTGGGAACAGTAGTTCTGAGGTGAGGCATTGTGGGAACAGTAGTTCTGAGGTGAGGCATTGTGGGAACAGTAGTTCTGAGGTGAGGCATTGTGGGAACAGTAGTTCTGAGGTGAGGCATTGTGGGAACAGTAGTTCTGAGGTGACAGCACGTCCTTAACGGTGAGCTGAGGGTGGAGGAGGATGCTGGGAGGAGCCCTGTGGGGGCGCTGGGATCACAGGTCTGGTAGAGGTGTGGGTGAGGTAGAGTTACATTTACATTTACATTTAGTCATTTAGCAGACGCTCTTATCCAGAGCGACTTACAGTAAGTACAGGGACATTCCCCCCGAAGCAAGTAGGGTGAAGTGCCTTGCCCAAGGACACAACTTCATTTGGCACGGCCGGGGAATCGAACTGGCGACCTTCAGATTACTAGTCCGACTCCTTCACCGCTCAGCCACCTGACTCCCTCAGAGTCCCTAGAGTTGTATGTGAGGTAAAAGTGTAGGGGTGTGGAGGTGTGTGGAGGTGTGTGGAGGTGTGTGTAGAGGTGTGGGTGTGTGTGGAGGTGTGTAGAGGGGTATGGAGGTGTGTGTGGAGGGGTGTGGAGGTGTGTGGAGGTGTGTGGAGGTGTGGGTGTGTGTGGAGGTGTGTAGAGGGGTATGGAGGTGTGTGTGGAGGGGTGTGGAGGTGTGTGTGGAGGTGTGTAGGGGGGAGTAGAGGTGTGGGTGTGTGTGGAGGTGTGTAGAGGTGTGTAGAGGGGTATGGAGGTGTGTGTGGAGGGGTGTGGAGGTGTGTGTGGAGGTGTGTAGAGGGGTATGGAGGTGTGTGTGGAGGTGTGGAGGGGGGAGTAGAGGTGTGGGGGTGTGGGGTTGAGGAGGGAGGGCTGTGTAGGCTGCTGTGGACTCCTGCCATGTAAACGTGTCTAAATGCAAGGCAGATGTGTGCGGCAGGCCAGGCTGAGGTGCAAGAATGTATCTAGGACCAGAGAAAGCCTGTGATCTCAGATTTATAGCATTTTTCCAGATTCATCCTTTTTACAATGATGGGGGGACCTTTCCCACTTGAAGATTTAAGAGGGGGAAGTCTCCCAAAAATGGTTCAAAGGCAGGTTTGGGGGTCTGTTGGGAAAGGGTGATCTTAAGCCCTGAGACTACCCCTTCTTTTTGTACTTGTATTTTTCCCTCTTTACATGTGTCTGAGGGTACATCGCCTGATCAACTGAGGAAGAAAACATTTAATTGTAAGTGCGTGTGTGTGTGTGTGGGGGAGGGGGGGCAGGAGAGAGGGGGGGGAGAGGGGGGCCGTGACCAATGGCGTTAGTCCCAGCGGGGGTCGAGGCTGGCGCCGTGCTACTACTTTGGTGGAGGAGAGGAGAACCAGGGGTGAGAGGAGGGAGGGAGGGAGAGTGTAAGAGAGTGAGAGTGAGGGAAGGAGGTAGAGAGAGAATGAAAGAGAAAGGGAGAGAGTAAGAGAGAGAGGGAGGGCAGGAGGGAGAGAGACCCACACCGAGAGTAAGGATGTGTGAAGTCTCTCTTCCTCCTGCTGTAAACATGAGAGCAGGAGTGGCTAACTAGAGAGTTATGAGACACGCATGCTGAGAGGGACAGTTAGCTCTTTAAAAGTCGACACACTTTTCCAAACCAGCGCAGGGCCTCGTCAGAGCCAGAGGGTACAGAGGGACTGGGCGGCTTTCTAACCCTGCACTGCACACCCCTAATGGCTCATTCTGATTAGAGCTCCACACAATCACAAGATGTTTAGATCTACACCGTTTCCTAAACAAAATCAATCACAACTTCTAAAGGGGGAAGAATGTGTATGTTTTAAGTGACTCATCTCTCTTCATCTGTCTCTCTATCTCTTATCTTCCCTCCATCTCTCTTTCACACAGTGGAACGTGCTACAGTTTAGGATGAGGTATCACAAAGGAACAGCCTGCATGACCACAACAAACTTTCCTCCTCCTCCTGGACAGAGACTTTCTCCTCCTCCTCCTATTCCAAGACAGACTCTCTCCTCCTCCTCTTCCAGGACAGACTCTCTCCTCCTCCTCTTCCTGGACAGAGACTCTCTCCTCCTCCTCCTCCTCTTCCAGGACAGAGACTCTCTCCTCCTCCTCCTCCAGGACAGAGACTCTCTCCTCCTCCTCTAGGACAGAGACTCTCTCCTCCTCCTCCTCTAGGACAGAGACTCTCTCCTCCTCCTCTAGGACAGAGACTCTCTCCTCCTCCTCCTCTAGGACAGAGACTCTCTCCTCCTCCTCTTCCAGGACAGAGACTCTCTCCTCCTCCTCCTCCTCCTCTAGGACAGAGACTCTCTCCTCCTCCTCCAGGACAGAGACTCTCCTTCAGGCAGGACAGCAACATGGCTGCCTGGCGTCTGATTCACTATGCATCAAAGACGTCTGGAGGATAAATATGACTACCCCACTGTTGAACAGCACATGCGTGCCCCTAGTAAAAGCACATAAAACAATACAGAAAGGCAAACTTTAAAGGGCCGGGGATTTGTTTTAGATTAGTCACAGTGTGTACTGGCTTGTCAGTGTTCTCCCAGGAGTACAGGGAGACAAGGCCGCTCAGCATGCAGGCTGGTGGGTTTAGTTTGAGAGCAGCTCTGGTCAGATCCTGGAGGCATTCTCTCTTAGCTCAAATAAACAGATCAGATGCAGCGGGGACAAATCCTTGGCTCCCAAACCTACAACAGGCCAGATAAAGGACCTGCGAACGCACCAGCAGCTGAGGAGCGCAAGCAGCGCTAAACAAACGATGTTTCCTTCAACTAGAATTTCAGCTTTTGATCACAAACATGTTTAAGAGTCCAGAGCTCTCTGATTGATGGAGGGTGAAGTGTTGGGTGGGGGGGGAGGTTGGTGGTGGGGGGGGGAATAACTTGTACGAGCTTATGGAGGAATGTGTTGAGAGACTGTGAGCAGGAGAGATCACAGGCTGGTTTAGAGCAGTGATCAGGCTGGTTTAGAGCAGTGATCAGGCTGGTTTAGAGCAGTGATCAGGCTGGTTTAGAGCAGTGATCAGGCTGGTTTAGAGCAGTGATCAGGCTGGTTTAGAGCAGTGATCAGGCTGGTTTAGAGCAGTGATCAGGCTGGTTTAGAGCAGTGATCAGGCTGGTTTAGAGCAGTGATCAGGCTGGTTTAGAGCAATGATCAGGCTGGGCAGGGCACCTGGGAAGAGCTGGGCGGAGAGGCCAGGTGGAGATCATGTACTGTGGTCACTGACTTGTCATTTCCTAACTGAAATGGAAAGAAAGCGAGTCTGTGGAAGGAACGCCTTTCTAGGTGATCAGGTTCTACATGGACTCAAGTCACCTAGAGAGGGAGAGAGAGAGGGAGAGAGAGAACAGGAAAGAGAGGGAGAGAGAGAGAAAAAGAGAGCGGAAGAGAGAGTCTCCTTGGTGTGGAAACTGTTACTTTGTTTGTCTTTGAAAGTCATGGAAGCAACTGCCTTTAAGGAGTGAACAATGAGATGTGCCCCTGCTAAGCCCACGTAGCTTCAAACACGAGGACAAGTTGCTGGAGGAATTCTGTTTATAAGAAAGGTTTACAAGTAACCCACTGGAACGTTTACGTGTGAGATGTGTTTTTGTTAACCAATACCATTTTGTAGCCAGTGGCAACCACCATGGTTTTAAGACCTTTCAAATATTCTGTGATATTGACCAAGGACTGAGGGAGGGAGGGAGGGAGAGAGAGAGGAGAGAGAGAGAGAGAGAGAGAGAGAGAGAGAGAGAGAGAGAGAGGGAGAGAGAGAGAGAGGAGGGAGGGAGGGAGGGAGACAGAAAGGGAAACATTGGCACACGGAGGAGCAGAGGTGAATAAACAGATAATACAGCAACGCATCACTTCCTCTCTGTCTCTCTCTGCCAGACGACCAGGGTGACACCAACTGTTAGACATCTTCCTCTCCTGCCCCCCCACCCCCACCCCCACCCCTCACCTCTCACCCCCAACACTCACCCCCCCCACCCCACCGCAACACATATGGATGCAATCTCTCTGCGTTAGATGCCTCATCTGCATGTTTTATAGAAAGAGCCTTTTGTTTCACCATTCCCCGGCCCACCGCAAGTAATCTGCGCAATTTGCCCTCTAATGTAGCTCAACTGTGGATCCCCCTGCATGATGCAGGCACTTCAGCCTGTCACCAGCGCTGAGGAGAGACAGAGAGAGAGACAGAGACAGAGAGAGAGACAGAGAAAGAGACAGAGAGAGAGACAGAGAGAGGTGGGGCGCTGTGCCGCCAGACCTGTGCTGGTTCACCGTGCTTCTGAAGTCCGCCTCCTGGCTGTGCGAAGGGTGTGCAGCACCCCAGGCATGCTCGTCTCCATGGAGACAGGAGATTGCAAGCAGGTGGTTGTTCAGTGCTGGGCGGACTGTGACGGGACGGCAGCACTTGTGTTTATCCAGGGGGAGAGTGATGGTGCTGGAGAGCCTGTGCTCTCTGTCCAGGTTTGAGGAACTAGCTTGGTGATAAAAGCAGCCTGTAGGGATGAGCCTCCTCGCACGCGTTCAAAGGAAGACGGGACGAGCTGCTGTATATAATACGTGTCCTGGGACACAGGAGTCTGGGGTGTGTTCAGGACTGGCAGGTCTTGTGACTAGAGTCGTATTGTACGTCCTCATGTACATGATATCCTGCATTGTGAACAGTAAAATACTAAAAAGTATTTACACGTTTAGCTTAACCCCAGATCACAGCACCTCTCTCCCCCTCTCTCCCCCTCTCTCCCACTCTCTCCCTCTCTCTCCCTCTCTCTCCCCCTCCCTCCCTCTCTCTCTCAAACACACGATGTGACTTACTACATCCCCAAACCAACCGCACCACTCTCTTCCACTATATTTGTATGCCCACCATGGTGGTCTCCTGCCCTGGCCCACTGAGATGGTCCAGCATGTCTTTACCTGCTCCAGGGGAGCCCTGCCCTGCTCCAGGGGAGCCCTGCCCTGCTCCAAGGGAGCCCTGCCCTGCTCCAGGGGAGCCCTGCCCTGCTCCAGGGGAGCCCTGCCCTGCTCCAGGGGAGCCCTGCCCTGCTCCAGGGGAGCCCTGCCCTGCTCCAGGGGAGCCCTGCCCTGCTCCAGGGGAGCCCTGCCCTGCTACAGGGGAGCCCTGCCAGAGCACACGCTGTCTGGTAGGGGCAACATGACACGCTAACACACACAAGATAACACACTCAAACAAACCTACCGCCTGACAAGGCAAAACATTACTATATTAAACAGCCTAATTACAGCGTTGCTGTTTACAGGTTCCTCTATATGTGAAGCTAACAGGTCTGGTTCAGCTCCTGGGCTGCCTACACGACATTCTGTTCAGCTATAAATTCACAGGCTGTTTCATCTCTGAGCGACATACAGCCCTTCCTGAATGAGGAGACAGGCTGGCTTAAGAACACGACTGAGAGCAACACTACATCATCCCTGTCTGCCTGGTAGAATTCGGGAGTGTCCCTGTGTATGATTTGATTAGAACAGGACTTCTACTGGGCATATCACTGCTCAGCTGGGCCGACAGCCTTGATTAGGGGGAAGTGAGTGGTACTGACGACTGGTCACACACTGCCACACACCCTGGGCTCTCTGTCATCATTCTGGGTTCACTCACCACTGGAGATGAATCCTTCCATCTTTTCCTTGAAGGGCTGTAGGTGTTCTTCTGAGGAGTTAGCACAGACCTTCTGCACGTCTTTCTCACAGGCTAGGAGAGAGGAGAGGGTGAGGAGAGAGAGGAGGGAGAGGGGAGGGAGAAGGAGAGGGGTGGGAGGAATGGAGAGGGGTGGGAGAGGAGGGGAGAGAGGAGAGGAAATGTTACAATTAAACATCTCTCAGCAGGAATGGATTAAAACAGCCCTTGCCTGAGGGAAAAGAGAGACTGAAAGAAAGAGAAAATATACTGTATTCTGTGCTGTGGTGTGTGAAACCGGGCTTTCACTTTTTATTGCTGGGGCCTCATCAATTGAGCTAGAATATAAAATAATAACAAGCCTACACAAAGAGCACAATTAATTAATGACATGTGATACGGGATATCAAGTTTCCAACACTTTCATACGTGAACTAAACCCGAGTCTTGTGAGGGGAAACACGTGAGAAGTGTGTGAATCCCACTAAAAACACATCCCGAACAGATGGCTATTAAAGAAACCTGGCAACATCTGTAGTATATGAGCTTGGGTTGCGTTCAAATGTAAACAGAGAAGACTATTCATTATCAGTAAAGACAAGTAATAGCCTATAAGGGAACGATAACTGGATTTCCTGGTGGCAATAACCATTAGAAAGTCGAAGACGTTTATTTTAAATCGTAATAAACACACATTCAATAGACAATGAAGATGACCATATGCATTCATAGCTTCAAGCGTTTTTTACGATGGAAGGAAGATAAAGGTCGAGTGGCAAAATGATGAAGAAATAAGCTCGAGCTAGCTCTGAGTTAGCTAGAGCTAACAACATTGATCAAAACCGCCGGGTAAAACAGAGCATTAGCATGCTAGCCCGTCTAGCTCCAGTGTGCGTGTACATGTGTGCGACGGCTGGTTCTACAAGCTGCTTGTTGTTTGTTCTGAAAGACACTTTGTAGTTCTGCCAAATGACCCTGCTCACTCTGCAACCAGACGGGAATTAGCCGAGTTTCAGCCAAACTAGTTCGTTTCTTTTCCGCAGTCAGCGTGAGACGCTGCTCTTGCAGCCGACCGCTCAAATAACTTTCACACATTTCTGTGAAAGCTGCGAGTCATAAACGAGCGGCAGTAAATACCTGGGTTTGGTTATGAGTGCATAGCTAAACAGCACCGCAAACACTTGAAGAACAAGCCGGATGGGTCAGGGTTCGTTTCAGAGATGAGTGACTAAACCCGGATCTTCGCAGTAATCATCCAGATCCACAACCTCTATGTAAACAGGTGAGGTCACTCAGTTAGCAGACATTGTTTTAGAGTTTCTCTGAGAAAACACATCCATGACATCCGCCCAGAGAGGATCCAGTCTGAAACATGACTGAACAGATCCTCCATTAGAAAACCCCCCCCACCACCACCATCTCAAGTAGGCACATTAAAGGTTGTTCCAAACAACGAGTCAACAATTTAGATGCGGCTTTGCTCCAAATGTGGTCCAGACAGTGTAGGCCGCAAGAAGGAAGCCTGAAAGATCAGAAGCAGCATGAAATCCACCCCAGGCTCTGGTTCCAGGACATTGTCTAACTGTCACAATACATGTGCACAAGGGCTAGGCTGTTCTGTGGTCTGACTGCATATCCAGCAAGCTCTGCAGGGTAGAACAACAGTGGTTATATCAGCCTATGATTGATACCCTCAACCACTTAATCCCATTACTGTAAATTAGCTCATGCTGTTATCTAACTGACCAGTAAGAACTGAGTTCCCAGAGAGCCTGATTGCCTTTTCAGAGGAACTGAGAGAGTTTAGGACAGGGATGGGTACAGAGCTCGGTGGTTAGAGCACTTGACTGTAGATATAGCTCTGCTCTCCAGGCTTTCCTCTGTCTGGCTTCCTGTCTCACCAGACTGTTGTCCTGCCCCAGAGAGAGAGAGAGAGAGAGGGGCACCGATCTCCGATCCCTGAGCAGGACTGAGAGGGCAGACAGTGCTCCAGAAGCTGCAGTCAGCTGCTACTCTCCTGCGCTGTGTCCAGACGCTGTGTCCAGCCGCTGTGTCCAGCCGCTGTGTGAAGCACTGGAGCCACACTGGCCTTCAGAACTCTCACCAACCCCCCGAGATGTGCTCCGAACCAGTCGTTAGTCTAATAAAGATATTCTATCCTCTATTCTATCTTCTCACCCCGCAGAACGTCCAGGCAGCCAGCGGTCCTGGAGGCTGTGGACTCCTGGAGCACTGTGAACTCTTGGGCTTTAATGGTGACGGGCAAACAGGTTTAGACCTGCAGCTGTAACTCAACACTATCAAAGATTCAGGCTGATCCTACATGCAGCCCTCCCTGGTCCCCCTGATAAACACACACACACACAATAATGCTTCTGTCAAGCTTGAGTGTTTTGGCAAATCTTTTACAACAGTCTTCGTATCTACCTTTCAACAGAGGCTTGTCTCGTCTCCATCCTTGGCAGATCAGTATTATTTACACTAGGCTGTGGATCATCTCCCTCAGACTTTAAGCACTGGAATTCTCCTGCTAATCCCTGATTATAAACAACCTCGGTGCCCTGTCAGATCCTAGCTCCATCTCTCCTGCTAGGACAAGGCCATGCAGGCTACTATTGAGGAGAACACAGCTAGGAGGCTGGGGAGAAAGGTAAGATCACAACCTATTCACCCTCCTCCCTTCTTTCTCCCATCCCTCCATCCATAAATCTCTCTCTCAGCCTGAGGCTAGCCCACCTCCTACACGGTGACTTGGGAACAGGGTGACACAGCACAGTTAAAGGGGAGGTTCAGGGAGTTACACAGCACAGTTAAAGGGGAGGTTCAGGGAGTTACACAGCACAGTTAAAGGGGAGGTTCAGGGAGTTACACAGCACAGTTAAAGGGGAGGTTTGGGGAGTTACACAGCACAGTTAAAGGGGAGGTTCAGGGAGTTACACAGCACAGTTAAAGGGGAGGTTCAGGGAGTTACAGGGGAGGTTTGGGGAGTTACACAGCACAGTTAAAGGGGAGGTTCAGGGAGTTACACAGCACAGTTAAAGGGGAGGTTCAGGGAGTTACACAGCACAGTTAAAGGGGAGGTTCAGGGAGTTACACAGCACAGTTAAAGGGGAGGTTTGGGCCTCGCTGTGGCATGCCCCCTGGTCCGAGGCCAGAGGCAGCTCAGACCACCGAGTCCACACATGGAGTCAGACTGGAGCAGCGTCGTGAGGCGCTGCCTGGACCTGACGTTAAGGGCCATTTAAAAAGAAGACGCTGTCTGATTTGTTGTGGTGATGAATGGCTGAGCCTGCCGGGCCTTCTGTGAAACACTAAACTCCCCTGAGCAGCAAACGAGCTCTGACTGGTTCTTTTTATTTGATACTATTTCATTCAGTAGCGGCCCTGCCTGGCTGTCCAGACCAGTTACCGTCTGGTTCCAGGCAGGGCAGCGTGAGCTCACAGTCTCGTGGGGTTAACAGTCTCCGCAGAGGATAGCCTTCTCTCTGACTCCTTCCAAGAACACCAGACTAGTCTGTAGACGTCTCAGTGTGTTATTACCAGCTGATATGACGGGGAGGTTCCTCACCCTCTATTCAGGGGAGTCAGGTGGCTGAGCGGTTAGGGAGTCGGGCTAGTAATCTGAAGGTTACCGGTTCAATTCCCGGCTGTGACAAATGACGTTGTGTCCTTGGGCAAGGCACTTCACCCTACTTGCCTCGGGGGGAATGTCCCTGTACTTACTGTAATTCGCTCTGGATAAGAGCGTCTGCTAAAATGACTAAATGTAAAAAATGACTAAATGTAAATGTATTCACACAAACTGATGTTCCTTCAAGGTTAGGGTTGGTTTAGGTGCAGTTCTATGGGCATATGTGAAGCCCTCTGTGACACTGCTTGTAAAAAGGGTTATACGAACCTAATTTGATTTGAAATGACTTCCTTGCAAGACCGACACATACAGCATACGCTGCCTAGTGGAGCAATAAACCACCCCCTTAACGTATGTGTCTTAACGCTCAGTTCGTTAGTCCTGCAGCTGACCAGGGTGCAGTTCTGACCTCCCCTCATCACACTCTCTGAGGAGGAGCCCAGAGATCACCACCCTCTTCCCCCACAGGAGCCCTCCCCAGGACAGGGTCAGGTTTCTAGAGGGGGGAGGAGAGGACAGGGGAGGCCAGCCTAGCGGCCAGGGAGTCTGGCTTGCTCCAGTGGATCGTCCCGGACGGAAGAGTTGCTCATGCATGCGCGCACACACCCGCGCACTCAAGAACAGCGGACACAGGAACAGCGGACACAGGAGTGGAGCCCCATCAGAAGGAGGATCAGCAGGGAGAGCTCCTCTGCTGCCAGCTCCTCTCCCCCTCAGAGAGCCAGAAACGGGGCAGAACACAACACAGCCTCGTTCCAAAACTCCCCTCCTGTTCCTCTCCTGTTCCTCTCCTGTTCCCAGCCTTATCCTACCAAGGTCAGAAGTGTGATTCTGTGTTGGCACTTGGCTTGCAGACACTATTCAGATGTGAATGGAAGTGATCTGCACGACATAATTAGGACCAGTTGGCGTCTTTAGGCTGGTTTATAATAGTGCAGCATAAATATTTATTCCTGGCGGCTGGCTGGAGGATGAAAAAGGAGGGAGTCATAGGTGGACCTCAAACACGGAAAACAACGGGACCTGGCACTCGCCGGATACTACCAACCCCCCGAGGACCCGGCCCAGACTCTCGGCCCAGACGCCCGGCCCAGACTCCCGGCCCAGACGCCCGGCCCAGACTCCCGGCCCAGACGCCCGGCCCAGACGCCCGGCCCAGACGCCCGGCCCAGACTCCCGGCCCAGACGCCCGGCCCAGACTCCCGGCCCAGACTCCCGGCCCAGACTCCCGGCCCAGACTCCCGGCCCAGACTCCCGGCCCAGACGCCCGGCCCAGACTCCCGGCCCAGACTCCCGGCCCAGACTCCCGGCCCAGACTCCCGGCCCAGACGCCCGGCCCAGACGCCCGGCCCAGACTCCCGGCCCAGACTCACACCACATTTCTGCTTCGGCCCCACATCAAATACCAGCGCCCTCGCTCTCCATTTATTGTCTCCCCAGACTTCCATGTTGCCTAATAAATGCGTGACAGCTCGGGGGGGCGCTCTCTGCATGTTCTCCCAGGGGGTCGTGGAGGAGCAGCTTTAACAGCATCTGCCCCGCCCGGCCCGGGAGGGGAGACCTGCCCGGGCCGGGCGGGGAGAGCTGCCCGGCATATAATTGCTTTCATATGCCGTATTATTGGTTGATTTTAATAATGACAGACATCAAGGGCGCTGGGGGCATCGCCTTTTAACCCCTGGTGGCCCGGACCACTGCTGACTGATGGACGGACGAGGCCAAGCACCCCCTCCCCCCCCCCCCCCCAACCCCCCACCCCCTCTAGGAAGCACAGAAAACTTCAGCCAAACCCACCATTTATTTTAACTCGTTCATGGGACCTCAACTGCTACACAGGGATCTGGATGTGTGGTAGTGTCAGCAGGAAACTCCACTGACCTCGTGAGGGAGGCTGGTGTTAGGGGAGACAGATAGAGGCAGCTAGAGGCAGACAGAGGTCAAGCCCTACCGGTTAGTTCTCGTTTCAGCTTCCTGATGTCCTTGATGAGGTCATCAAACTTGACCTGGGCAGCCAGGAAGAAGTCTTGAGGCTCTGGCAGCGGAAACACACTCTTCTCCGTCCCTGCATGCTGCAACACACACACATCACACCAACACACACACATCACATCAACACACACCCACCATCATCACATGTCCTGGGACACTTCCTGAAAACAACCTGGCTCTGTGTAAATATAATAATTTACCTCGTCGAAGTTGCGGAGGTAGTATGATACCACATAGTCCACCAGACTGATCCGGTTGTCCTGCAGTACAGAGTCCAAGAGCAATATCAGTGAGTGTCTGGAGGAGGTGATGGAGGGTGTGGGTGGAGGTGATGGAGGGTGTGGGTGGAGGTGATGGAGGGTGTGGGTGGAGGTAATGGAGGGTGTGGGTGGAGGTGATGGAGGGTGTGGATGGAGGTGATGGAGGGTGTGGGTGCAGGTGATGGAGGATGTGGGTGGAGGTGATGGAGGTGACGCACCCTGCTCTTCACGTCCTTCAGCTTGGGGAGGATCTCCAGGCCGAAGCCGTCAGCCTGGCCTCTGGTCCTGTTCCCTCCATTCATGTAGTTCCCAAAGGCCAGAACCAGCCCTATCACCTCTTTCACACTGCCACACTCCAGGAGCCCCTCACACACACACACACACACACACCAAGTCAGCATTGTAGGTTCACAATAACCAGTAAACTGAACCCAGCAAGGTGTGCAGTCTTACTTTGGAGACAGAGGAGACGATCTCCACCTTGCGGAGGGTGGAGGAGATGCTGTCCTGGAAAAGCGGCTGGAAGATGATGCAGTGCGCCCGGCCGGAGAAGTCTGGGATCTGGGAGAGCTCATGCAGAAACCTGGAGGACATGTTATGACAGGACTAAAACAACATGTCCGACAGGATCAGCCTATTTTTGTCTCCTTGGCTGCTTCTTCTCCCAGGAGACTGAGTCAGCAGGTCTGAGGGGTGTGAGGGGGGGCAAGGGGGGGTGAGGGAGGGCAAGGGGGGGCGAGGGCCACTGGGTGGGAAGGTTCAGTGTTATAAATCAAGGTCACCTACAAGATCTGCAAGTGGTCGAACACAACTCTATTTTCTATATTGCGTGTTTGAGGGGTTCAGGTGTTCAGGTGGGTTCTTACTGTTCAGGCTTGTCCAGCAGCTTCACCTCGTCCTCCTTGGACGTCTCATAGTGCTTCTTGATCTTCTCCAGCTCGTCACTGGTGGCCCTCTGTGATCACACACACACATCCTATCAGCTAGTAGGAAGCCCCATGTTTCCACTGGGAGAGAAATGGACTTTGTCTCCATAAGGTTTGCTCATGCTGTCAGGTGACTTCCTGCACTCACGTTCTCGTACAATGCTTCGATAGTCTCCAAATCCACCACGGAGTTGTCCACAGTCAGAACAGCTGCAACAGTAAACACGTTTATTACAGGCCTGCTCTTCTAAAGCTCCAAGAAGCTTGGACAGGAACGCCGTCTCCGTTATGAGCTGGAAGTGAAGCTCAAGTGGGATGTGATTGTGGTTAGCTGTGTAGTCATGCTACGGGCGTAACATTAGATAACAAGAAGACACTGTCAGCCATTCAGAAAAGGCTAAACATCAAAAGATGTTCTGTTAAACTGGGCTGGGCTGGGCTCTTTGGCTAACGGACAATTCATCATTCCATAGACGCACGGCAGCGTGGGACTGGCTGTGTGGGTGTGTGGCACGGTGCCTGGGAGGGTGGTGGGAGAGGCCAGGGAGGCCAGGAGGGATGTCAGGCCACACTGGGGCACCCATCCTGGGCAGACAGGCAGGAGACTAAGCCCCTGGGGCACAGGTCACGGCGGACAGCCTGTAGCTGCTTAACCCCGGGACCTGCTGCTCAGAACAACCGCAGCCTTCAGTAATGAGAGAGAGAGAGGGAGAGAGACAGAGAGGGAGAGGGGGAGAGAGAGGGGGAGAGGGGGAGAGAGAGGGGGAGAGAGAGAGGGAGAGACAGAGAGGGGGAGAGAGAGAGAGGGGGAGAGAGACAGAGAGGGGGAGAGAGAGAGAGAGAGGGAGAGAGAAAGAGAGAGATACAGAGAGACAGAGAGGGAGAGAGAGAGGGAGAGAGACAGAGAAGGAGGGAGAGACAGAGAGATGGGAGCTCTGCTCAGTGTCTGGATGATGTGTCACAGCTTTATGGTGCAGATAGAGGAGGATCCAGGGTGCCTAGATCAGCTGATATGGGTCTGCTGCTGTCTGCTGCTGGAGGGGGGAGATCTCATTAGGGTGTGTTACTCAGGGTCACGTGACCAGAAGGCAGGGGGCGCAGTGTGGGGTAGCGGTCTGGGGCGGCCGGATATCTCTCCACACCAAGAGATCAAAGACTGCCCACCTCACTACACTTCTCACTCGGTCACACTAGGTGTGTGTGAGTGTGTATGTGTGTGTGGAGGTGTGTGTGTGTGTGAGAGTGTGTGTGGTTGTGTGGGGGAGCATAGGAGATCCTCCAGCCGGCCAGCCACACTCCCTCCATTCGCCCCCTCTCCTCTCTCCTCGTAGGGCTACCAGACCTCCCCCCTCCTCCTCCTCCCCCACCACACTCCCTCCATCAGCCCCCTCTCCTCTCTCCTCGTAGGGCTACCAGACCTCCCCCTCCTCCTCCTCCCCCACCACACTCCCTCCTTCAGCCCCCTTTCTCCCCAGTGTCTCTAATTACATTACATGTCCCATGTCCTCTTAATTTGCCAACAGAGGCCAGGCGGGCTGAGCAGGGCTGAGCAGAGCCTTCAGAAGTGCTTATTAAGCAGCTCTCAGCATTGTCAGGTTCTAACTGTCCGTTTCACCTACACCTCCCATTAAGCAGCCTCATGCAGAGACGTTTTACTGGGTCTCTCTCTCTCTCTCTCTCTCTCTCTCTCTCTCTCTCTCTCACACACACACACACACGCACACACTCACACACAGAAGGGAGCAGCATGTAACCAGGAGGGGGTGGCCGTGCGTGGTCAGGGTTTATGTGGTGGTGTGAGGCTGCGGTCTGTGAGGGTGAAGTCTACAGCGTCAGATCATTAGCGGGGTGTCGCTCCTATTAGGCGCGGAAAACCGTCACTTGCAACGACAACCAGATCTGCCAACCGCCTGTTCAGACAGGCAGGCGCTCCACTCTCTCTCCCTCCACCCTGAGGAGACCCCCTCACACACGCTCACACACACACACACACACGCTCACACACACACACACGCTCACACACACACACACACACACACCAGTAACTTCTCTGCTGTGTCAAGTCAGGGGATCTCTTTTTGACTGTGACCAGTCTGCAGTGCTGCAGACTGCAGTGATAGGAGTACTATCGGACTGCAGCGCTGCAGACTGCAGTGATAGGAGTACTATCGGACTGCAGTTGTTCCAACATCGCTCTGACAGGAAGTCTCTCCTCCTTCAGCCCAACATGCTCCTGGCTTCTCAGGGAAGCCAGGAGCATGTTGGGCTGAAACAACTTCATCTATTTAAGCAGCTACAAATATTCCTGCCTGTCGAGGCAGTAAAGGTGCGAAACAGAATCATTTCCATCTGAGATTTATCAAGTGTCATCTTCAATCTGATATTTACTTGTTTAATGAAAATAAAAACATTCTGGAGAGGCAAGGAAAGTGAGAGAGTGTGTGTGAGTGTGTGCGCGTATGTTTGTGTGAAAGAGTGTGTGAGTGTGTGTTACCTTGCTGGATGTCCTTCATCTCCAGGTGCAGGCTGGAGATCAGGATGCCCACGGCTTGAGATCGCTTCCCGTCCAACAACTTGATAATCTACACACACACGCACACACACACACACACACACACATTAGACCACGTCACCTCCATCTGCATGTCTGGATGCTGGAGAAGACATAACAGTATGAGTCATCATAACACGTCTGTGAGGGTTCTGGGTTCATCCTGAACACTGAGTCATGTGGGTTCATGACAGGGATCATCCTGAACACTGAGTCATGTGGGTTCATGACAGGATCATCCTGAACACTGAGTCATGTGGGTTCATGACAGGGATCATGATGGTCTGCAGCCCCTCCAGGCCACAAACACTCAATCAAACAATCCCATCAGAGGACACAGGGTTACCCTTTCAGAAAAAAATTAAAATAGTCCCCAAAAAATGTTAAGCCATAAAAGGGCATCTCTTCTGGTCTGGACGAGCAGTCGAGAGCAGGGCCTTTCTTTTATAACAAACTATAAATTCACAGGATTTTTATTTGTGCCTACACATGGTCACAATTACTTATGACTGAATTAGCCATAAAGCCAGAGAGAGTTTTGGCTCTAAAACTTAATGTCTCGGCCGTCTTCATTAGGTAGCCTGTTCCAGCAGGGTCCTGATCCTGGGCCGCCACTGGGAACCAGGCTGGAAGCCTTAGAAGTGGGTATTGCGTTACAGAGTGCTGTGGTGCACGCTCGGTCAGTCTCTGGATCACTGGGGATCTCCCTGCCTGGGAGGGGGGAGGAGGGGGGAGGAGGAGGAGGGGGGAGGAGGGGGAGGAGGAGGGGGAGGAGGAGGAGGAGGGGGAGGAGGAGGGAGAGGCTTTCCCAACACCTTTAATGAACTGCTCTGGACAGCCAGCACTAAAACCCTCCCAGGACGCCGCCACACTCCACTGTGGCTCCAGGACTAGTGATTAGCCTGGCCAGTTAACTTAATGAGGAGAGACAACTGGATGTTTGGGTCTGTGAGGCGCAGGCGAGTGAGAAGAGAGGCTATAAGATGCTGATGCTGAGGGCCAGACAGACTACTGCTGGGAGTCAGAGGAGAACAGCACCCTCCGCTGGACACTAGCTGAACAACCTCGTATCTAGGGGTTAGCACAGACACCGATGCCATGGTGACACAAGACAGGACAGAGAGAGTCAAAGAGGGACAGAGAGAGAGAGAGAGAGAGAGAGAGAGAGAGAGAGAGACAGAGAGAGACAGAGAGAGACAGAGAGAGAGAGAGAGCCTGCACAGCCCCGGCCAGCCTGCACAGCCCCGGCCAGCCTGCACAGCCCCGGCCAGCCTGCACAGCCCCGGCCAGCCTGCAGCTCCCTGCTGGGTGACTGACTGGAGCCAAACCCTGTCACCAGGCAGTTCACCCAGGGACACCTTACAATAACACAGGGATCAAGACATCTCCTCACTCTCTGGTTGCAGCGCATCCCAGCCTCGCTTCTCTCTCTCTCTCTCCCTCTCCCTCTGTCTCTCTCCCTCTCCCTCTCTCTCTCTCCCTCTCTCTCTCCCTCTGTCTCTCTCCCTCTCCCTCTCCCTCTCTCTCCCTCTCCCTCTCTCTCCCTCTCCCTCTGTCTCTCTCCCTCTCTCTCTCTCTCTCTCTCCCTCTCCCTCTGTCTCTCTCTGTTAATCTTACACCCACTCTCCTCAGTCTGAGTCCACACCAGACCTGCTTCACTAACCCCTGTGTGATGGCTCATCACTCATCTCCCACACGAGGGGCTCGGACTCCACACCAGACACATGGTGTGTGAGCTGGGTGAGGGAGGATGTGTGTGTGGAGGGTAAGGGTGTGTGTGGAAGGTGTGTGTGTGTGGAATGCAAGGGTGTGTGTGTGTGGAGGGTAAGGGTGTGTTTGGAAGGTGAGAGTGTGTGCGGAATGTAAGGGTGTGTGTGTGTGGAGGGTAAGGGTGTGTTTGGAAGGTGAGAGTGTGTGTGCGTGTGGGGGGTAAGGGTGTGTGTGTGGAATGTAAGGGTGTGTGTGGAGGGTAAGGGTGTGTGTGGAATGTGAGAGTGTGTGTGTGTGTGTGGAGGGTAAGGGTGTGTGTGTGTGTGTGTGTGGAGGGTAAGGGTGTGTGTGTGTGTGTGTGTGTGTGTGTAATGTAAGGGTGTGTGTGTGTGGAGGGTGTGTGTGTGTGGAGGGTGTGTGTGTGTGGAGGGTGTGTGTGTGTGTGTGTGTGTGGAGGGTGTGTGTGTGTGTGTGTGTGTGTGTAGGCTCCCTCCCTGCAGAGCCTGCCAGGAGACACATGCCTGCAATCACACCGAGAGGCCAGCGCCCCCTCAGCCCTCCGCTTTCATATGCTGATGAGAGGAGGCCTGAGGAGTTAACATGGGGGCTTCATATCACAGACCAGACACCTGATACACATTAGGCCTCCATGTAGGTGCCCTCCCTCCAGACCCCCCCCGGCCCCCACCCCTGCCCCCCCCGACCCCTCCCTCCAGACCCCCCCCTCTCCTCACCACCCTCCATCAGACGCCGACACCCGGCCCCCACCCCGCCCCCCCGACCCCTCCCTCCCTCCCTCCAGACCCTCGCTTTCCTCGCCACCCTCCATCACACCGACACTCCCTCCCCCCACCCCATCCCTCCCCACCCCACCAGCCTGTCACCCAGGGTTAGGGACCTGGCTGTAGAGCTGTGTGGAGGCCTCACACACACAGACCTTCCCTGCTCTACAGCTGCCTACCATCGTTACAGCAGCCTGTAGCTACGAGGGTGGATTTGGTCTGGCAACACTTTATACAGGGTGCATCAGAACTGTCCTGTCATCACACACACAGTTCAGACAGTCACTGACATGAGGCCTGCAGGCAGTATGTTTCAGAAGAAAGCCATTATGTTTGCAGATAGCCTGGCTGCTCCTCGTGGTGTTGAAAGAGACAAGGTACTGGAGAGGAGAGGAGCAGGATACTGATGGAGAGGAGGGAGAAAGGGAGGAGGTTTGTTCAGTGTTTGAGGATGGTGTGCAGGGGACACAGAGGCTAGCCATGCCGGAGCCAGACGGCAGCTCTGAGGTCTGTGGCTATCTGACCTGGATCTGAGGTCTGTGGCTATCTGACCTGGATCAAATGTTGGGCCAGTTTCAGCCCAACTGGATGGAGAGACACAGTGAAGCACACACACACACACACACACACACACACACAGAGGTGGACTGGAGCCCTAACTGATTGATCAGGGTATATGGATTGAGAGAGGGACAGTCTGGGCTGGTGGCCGATTTTTTGCTGCTTGGACGCCAATCTCAGGACCGTGGGGGTGTGTGGGCTGGTAGGCGGCTGAGGGGGGGTGGTTTGGGGGGGTGGCGGGCGGGGGTTTGGGGGGGTTGTTGCTGATACTGCAGAGGCTGAAGCTCCAGAAGGGCTGAGTTGCTGTTCTGAGCTTGTGACTGCATGAGCGTCCGGAGCCAGTCTGACAGGACGGCAGATCCCAGCTGGAAACATGGAAGCACTCAGCTATCAACCCTGCAGCACTGGACTGGACCATCAACCCTGCAGCACTGGACTGGACCATCAACCCTGCAGCACTGGACTGGACCATCAACCCTGCAGCACTGGACTGGACCATCAACCCTGCAGCACTGGACTGGACCATCAACCCTGCAGCACTGGACTGGACCATCAACCCTGCAGCACTGGACTGGACCGGGAAGACAGCGGGACAGAGACTCTGACAAGAGAGAACCTCTTTCACTGAGTAGGGTTCAGGACATGGTGTGTGTGTGTGTGTGTGAGTGTGTGTGGGTGGGTGTGTGTGTGGGTGTGTGGGTGTGTGTGTGTGGGGGGGATGTTACACCACCTTCTTAGCTTTGGTCTTCTTCTGGAAGGTGTCGGAGAGAGGCTTCTTCTTTGGTTGCTGCGTGGCTTTGGAGAACAGGTCCTCAAACTGCTCCGTGTTCACAATGTCTGGCTCCTTCAGAGAACCCCACAGCGTGTTGTTACTGAAAAGACAGAACAGCAGCTTTACTCTGAAGGTTAGGACAAGGACAGAACAGCAGCTTTACTCTTGGAGGGAGCTAGAAGGAAATATACCCCAGTAACAATGGTCATAAAACTGAGTCAGAGATGAATTGAGAGATGACTTCTTGGAAATGAAGGAAGCCGGTGTGCTTTGGTGGAAAGATTCTCCCCTGCCAACAGATAAACATCACGGTTTGTGTCGTGGTTTATTTAATGTTTATTTTGAACTGTTATATTTAGTCTCATCATCATGGCTTCAGTGTGAAAGAGCAGAGAATGTGTCTGTTAGCTTTGACTGAAAACAATCCTGGAAATACCACTAACCCACACTACGAGGGTGGGTCCATCTCTGTAGAGGAGCATTTCAACAAGGTGAACATACACCAGGAATACTGTTTTTATAGTTGCTGAGTTACATGAACCAACAAACAGAGAGTGATGGGGAGCAGAGGGTGGGGGGAGGGGAGGAGGAGGAGGAGGGGGGGGAGGGGGAGGAGGTGTAGGAGGGGGCGGAGGATGGAGAGAAGGGCAGGTAGGGTGAGGAACAGGACAGTGTGTCTCCAGACAGGAAGAACAGGACAGTGTGTCTCCAGACAGGAGGAACAGGACTGTGTGTCTCCAGACAGGAGACACACAGTCCAGCCCACCCTCTCGCTTCCTCCGGGAGAAACACCCGCCTGGCCAGACAGACGGGGAGCCTAACCCCAGCAGAGCCCGGGGGAGGCAGGCCCAGAGCTGGACGGCACCGTGGCAACCCCACAGGACACATTAGAAACATGTGGATCCACTCTGAACTACAGACACAGGCTTGCATCCCAGACTACACAGACACGTTGGCACAATGTGACTCCCTTATAAACAAATATATTCCTTCCACACATTTCTGTCACATTAGTATTTCTGAAGTCACTAGGTTAGACTTATTAAGGTTCCCTGCAGACAGGACAGCCTGCTGCTACCAGGCTGGTAACCAGCCACAGACAGCCTGCTGCTGCCAGGCTGGTAACCAGCCACAGACAGCCTGCTGCTGCCAGGCTGGTAACCAGCCACAGACAGCCTGCTGCTGCCAGGCTGGTAACCAGCCACAGACAGCCTGCTGCTGCCAGTAACTCCATGGAGCTGCTGTATTCCTCTCCTCAGCTCGGACAGGTGAGCCTGCTGTATTCCTCTCCTCAGCTCTGACAGGGTGAGCCTGCTGTATTCCTCTCCTCAGCTCTGACAGGGTGAGCCTGCTGTATTCCTCTCCTCAGCTCTGACAGGGTGAGCCTGCTGTATTCCTCTCCTCAGCTCTGACAGGGTGAGCCTGCTGTATTCCTCTCCTCAGCTCTGACAGGGTGAGCCTGCTGTATTCCTCTCCTCAGCTCTGACAGGGTGAGCCTGCTGTATTCCTCTCCTCAGCTCTGACAGGTGAGCCTGCTGTATTCCTCTCCTCAGCTCTGACAGGGTGAGCCTGCTGTATTCCTCTCCTCAGCTCTGACAGGGTGAGCCTGCTGTATTCTTCTCTCCTCAGCTCTGACAGGGTGAGCCTGCTGTATTCTTCTCTCCTCAGCTCTGACAGGGTGAGCCTGCTGTAGTCTTTCTCTCCTCAGCTCCATGAAAGGAGGTCTGGTCAGGAGGCTTTGCTGGGAAGCGTATGTGAACCCATGTCACACTTTAGTAGACAGTGTTTCAAATTTCCCTGACTGTGCTGCAATAATGATTATTTACTGTTTACTACCTGTCGTAGCTTTAACAAAAACAGCATCTATACACACCATCAATTGTTTTGACGTGTAATTGCACTACTGGCTTCATTTCAAAGCCCACAGTGTTTCCTCACAGAACTGGAAGCCAGGACGCTCCCTGCGTTGACACACATCACAGTTACAACTCCAAACTATTTATCGCTCGTTGACTTGCCTGTCTGGACTGAATTTTACACACAAAATCACTGTGGCCCAGTCAGCCCTTCACAGTTGGCTTGAAGTGTGTGTGTGCGTGCCTGCGTCCATTTCAGAGAGAGAGTGTGTGTGTGTGTGTGTGTGAGTGTGAACTGCAGCCTGACTTTCCCGTGCATCCAACCGTAGAAATACAAGGCCATAAAGTCAGGGGACTGGAACACGGCAGAGACCACAGCCACTTCAAATGAGCTGAGTAACCCGCTCCATCAGTGTGTGTACAAGCCCAGCCGGCCCAGGAGCCGGCCCAGGCTGGAGGAGGAGCCGGCCCAGGCTGGAGGAGGAGCCGGCCCAGGCAGGAGGAGGAGCCGGCCCAGGCTGGAGGAGGAGCCGGCCCAGGCTGGAGGAGGAGCCGGCCCAGGCAGGAGGAGGAGCCGGCCCAGGCAGGAGGAGGAGCCGGACCAGGCAGGAGGAGGAGCCGGCCCAGGCTGGAGGAGGAGCCGGCCCAGGCAGGAGGAGGAGCCGGCCCAGGCAGGAGGAGGAGCCGGCCCAGGCAGGAGGAGGAGCCGGCCCAGGCAGGAGGAGGAGCCGGCCCAGGCAGGAGGAGGAGTCCACAGAGCAGCAGCAGAAGCCGTGTCTGGGGTCTAACCCAGCGAGTACATCTAACCCAGCGAGTACATCTAACCAGCGAGTACATCTAACCCAGCGAGTACATCTAACCCAGCGAGTACATCTAACCCAGCGAGTACATCTAACCCAGCGAGTACATCTAACCCAGCGAGTACATCTAACCCAGCAAGTACATCTAACCCAGCGAGTACATCTAACCCAGCGAGTACATCTAACCCAGCGAGTACAATCTAACCCAGCGAGTACATCTAACCCAGCAAGTACATCTAACCCAGCGAGTACATCTAACCCAGCGAGTACATCTAACCCAGCGAGTACATCTAACCCAGCGAGTACATCTAACCCAGCGAGTACATCTAACCCAGCAAGTACAGTTGCCCCATGGCTCCTTATGAAGACAGCTAATAAGAACATCTGCCATGGCAAGAGTTAGGCCATAATCATGGCAACACCAACATGTGCGAGAGGGTATCACAGTGAGGTAGGTATCACAGTGAGGTAGATATCACAGTGAGGTATGTATCACAGTGAGGTAGGTATCACAGTGAGGTAGATATCACAGTGAGGTATGTATCACAGTGAGGTAGATATCACAGTGAGGTATGTATCACAGTGAGGTAGATATGACAGTGAGGTAGATATCACAGTGAGGTAGATATGATAGTGAGGTAGATATCAGTGAAGGGACCTACTTGCTGTCCTGGATTTGGATCCTGGTCCAGTAAAGAGGCTTCATGGGCAACGCCGGCTCCTTGGTTGGTTTCCGCGGTGCCTTCTCCACCTGCGAGCCAAACCCAAACCCTGCCGGAGGGGGCGGGGGGCCGCAGCCTGGGGGGGGCGGGGGTGGAGGAGGGCCACACCCGGGGGGGGGAGGAGGGGGCGGGGGGCCACACCCAGGAGGAGGGGGCGGGGGAGGGGGTGCCATGTTGCCAGGACATGGAGGAGGTGGGGGGGGTGGGGGGGGTGGGGCACCGGACTGGCCGGGGAAGGGAGGGGGGGGTGGAGGTGGGGGGGGTGGGGGGGGTGGGGCACCGGACTGGCCGGGGAAGGGAGGGGGGGGGTGGGGGTGGGGGTGGAGGAGGTGGTATAGAGGGACCCGAGGCCTGCCCCACCTTGCCCCCGAGACTGTGGCTGATGGAGTCCAGGTTGAGTTTGTTGGGCAGGCTGTTCTGCCCCGGGCTCCGGCCAGCTGCCTCTCCCTCAGGGGACCGGAGGAAGCTCTCCCTGTCTGTCTGGACGCACACGTTCCGGAAGGTTCTGGGCGGAAGGTCTTCTTCTGTGGCGACGCTGGCCTCGCAGGGCTCACCGCGCTCCTGCCCTCCGCACGCCTGGTCTCTCCGCAGCTGGGTCACCTGCCCCCTCCAGCCGCTGCCACCGTCTCTGCATGCTCCCCGCGCACCTCGAAGATCTTCAGCCCAAACTCCGCCTGCAGGGACACGGAGGCACGTGGAGGATGAGAGGGTGATGGGATCAGGGTGATGATCAGGATGATGACAAGAGACATGAACACATGGGTCTTGTGAACTGAATACAAATTGATTTCTGTCAAAAGGGCTCTTTCAATAACACCAGGTGGTTTCCTCACAGGCCTTTCACAGACAGAGCGTGGACGGCAGATTTAAACCAGAATAACGTGGAGGATCAGGGTCAAACACAGTGGATATGAAGCCAAAAAAAAAAAAAAAAAAAAAAAAAAAAAAATGTTTTGCAATTCATCAAACACATGTTATGTGTTACAGTGTGGTCAGCTAGGAAGCAGGACTAGGCACGTTCTCCCTTCTGGAGGGTTCCACAGCATGTTTCTGGGTGTTGATAACAAGCCCCAAAATCAGGACCAGCGACAAATAAAAGACTGTTAAATAACAGACTGCTGACTCATCAGATCTTAAATGGCCACTTACTACAACCGTTTCCCAAAGACAATTGCTCAAATCAGAAAGCAATTACTCTCCCAGAAGGCTGTTCTATCTCCCTGGCACGGTGTTTAGCTTACTCACTCTTATGTTCCGGCTTTTCTCGGAAAACAGAGAGAACACATAAACATAATAGGAGTATTTCATGGTGATCTGTGAAAAACTATTTAAAATTCAGTGTTGAATTGCAGCTCTTTGGCAGCGAGGGGACAGCTGGACAAACATTGCATCAGAGAAACATCAAACTCATCTTTCAAACGTTTAAAAAAGAGTTTTTCACATCTCTGGAAAGGAGGTTGTCTTTTTCATCCTGCCTGTAAGGAGGTGAGTCTGATCAGAGCATCCAGACCTCCTCGCGCTTCCTGTCTCCCTCAGTCCCCTTCAGCAACACACATGCTGAGTCCCTGTCCCCTGAACCATCCTGAGGAGATGAACCGGCTGTTCTTCAAACCTTTCACTCATTCCTCTCATCTGACATTGGTTCTGACATGGTGCAGTAGACTGTGATCATGTTCTCATGGTGTGACTGTCCAGGGTACCTAAACTCCTGGACATGGTCATCCATCTGGCCAGTCCACTACGGCAGAACATGATTCACTGTGCACATCTGTGTTTGATTGGTGCCATCTAGTGTTTCAGGAGAAGAACTGCAGTTGTTCCATTAATAACACAACACAGCATAAGGAGCAGTACCGCAGGTCCTTCCTGCTGCTGTGAGACTATACACCCAGCACTGCTCTACCTTCCTGCTGCTGTGAGACTATACACCCAGCACTGCTCTACCTCCCTGCTGCTGTGAGACTATACACCCAGCACTGCTCTACCTTCCTGCTGCTGTGAGACTATACACCCAGCACTGCTCTACCTTCCTGCTGCTGTGAGACTATACACCCAGCACTGCTCTACCTTCCTGCTGCTGTGAGACTATACACCCAGCACTGCTCTACCTTCCTGCTGCTGTGAGACTATACACCCAGCACTGCTCTACCTTCCTGCTGCTGTGAGACTATACACCCAGCACTGCTCTACCTTCCTGCTGCTGTGAGACTGTACACCCAGCACTGCTCTACCTCCCTGCTGCTGTGAGACTGTACACCCAGCACTGCTCTACCTTCCTGCTGCTGTGAGACTGTACACCCAGCACTGCTCTACCTCCCTGCTGCTGTGAGACTGTACACCCAGCACTGCTCTACCTTCCTGCTGCTGTGAGACTATACACCCAGCACTGCTCTACCTTCCTGCTGCTGTGAGACTATACACCCAGCACTGCTCTACCTTCCTGCTGCTGTGAGACTGTACACCCAGCACTGCTCTACCTTCCTGCTGCTGTGAGACTGTACACCCAGCACTGCTCTACCTTCCTGCTGCTGTGAGACTGTACACCCAGCACTGCTCTACCTTCCTGCTGCTGTGAGACTATACACCCAGCACTGCTCTACCTTCCTGCTGCTGTGAGACTGTACACCCAGCACTGCTCTAAATAGAACACACACAAACACACACAGGACTCAACCACTC
This sequence comes from Thaleichthys pacificus, assembly GCA_023658055.1. Classification (NCBI taxonomy): domain Eukaryota; kingdom Metazoa; phylum Chordata; class Actinopteri; order Osmeriformes; family Osmeridae; genus Thaleichthys; species Thaleichthys pacificus. Next base: position 503,659 of record CM042866.1, on the reverse strand, counting down.
TAAATAATTCATGGACACACCTTACTGAGGGCCTTACTGAGGGCCAGACTGAGGGCCTTACTGAGGGCCAGACTGAGGGACTTACTGAGGACCGGACTGAGGGCCGGACTGAGGGCCGGACTGAGGGCCGGACTGGGGCCGGACTGAGGGCCGGACTGGGGCCGGACTGAGGGCCGGACTGGGGCCGGACTGAGGGCCGGACTGAGGGCCGGACTGAGGGCAGTTTACTTACATGTAGTGTCTCCACCTCTTCCTTGCATTCTCTCTTCAGCTGTAGGAGGGCAGCCTGGTGCTCTGGGGAAACAGAGGACACCACACTGAAGAACACACACACACACAGCCCTATCACACACACAGCCCTATCACACACACAGCCCTATCACACACACACACACACACAGCCCTATCACACACACAGCCCTATCACACACACACACACAGCCCTATCACACACACACAGCCCTATCACACACACACACACACAGCCCTATCACACACACACACAGCCCTATCACACACACACACACAGCCCTATCACACACACACAGCCCTATCACACACACACACACAGCCCTATCACACACACACACACAGCCCTATCACACACACAGCCCTATCACACACACACACACAGCCCTATCACACACACAGCCCTATCACACACACACACACAGCCCTATCACACACACAGCCCTATCACACACAGCCCTATCACACACAGCCCTATCACACACACAGCCCTATCACACACACAGCCCTATCACACACAGCCCTATCACACACAGCCCTATCACACACACACACACAGCCCTATCACACACACAGCCCTATCACACACACAGCCCTATCACACACACAGCCCTATCACACACACAGCCCTATCACACACACAGCCCTATCACACACACACACAGCCCTATCACACACAGCGCTATCACAGCTATCTATCCTGGGGGAGCACGTGGACTTGGTATGCAGGCAGGGATGTGTGGAGGCAGGGAAGTGTGGAGGCAGGGATGTGTGGAGGCAGGGAAGTGTGGAGGCAGGGAAGTGTGGAGGCAGGCATGTGTGGAGGCAGGCATGTGTGGAGGCAGGGATGTGTGGAGGCAGGGAAGTGTGGAGGCAGGGATGTGTGGAGGCAGGGAAGTGTGGAGGCAGGGAAGTGTGGAGGCAGGGATGTGTGGAGGCAGGCATGTGTGGAGGCAGGCATGTGTGGAGGCAGGGATGTGTGGAGGCAGGGATGTGTGGAGGCAGGCATGTGTGGAGGCAGGGATGTGTGGAGGCAGGGAAGTCTTACAGCGTCTCTCTCTCTGCATCACAACAGACCAAAGAGACTCGCTTTTGTTTTCATGTCTCGCTTTAACAATGAAGGACAGGAGATAAAAGCTTCTGAGGGTGGATCAGTTTCTAAACGTTTAACAAGTCATTTGTGACTGCACAGACCGGTTGTAAATGCTGTTACCGTGGTGATTCTGAGACGGGCAGGAGTGCTCCGGCTCTATTCATCATTTAATAGTTCTATCGAATTCTATAAGGCAACGTTGGGATTAAACATTTCGCCTGTGGGTTATAATGATTGTTTGGTGGTTTACTATGACAGATGAGTTCTTCTCTCCAAGACTATACAACAGTTCTATTGCGTCAAGGCTTGACGGTTTATCTATCTGATGAAACCTTTGCACTGGTTTCTAAATGCCAGGAGAGATTAACCAAGGTGGTTACCCCGGCCTCACACAGCACTCTGTCCAGCACTGCAGAACAGCAAGCACCAACACTTTAAAAGGAATGAACTTTTTCCATGTAATTGGATCAAGATCATTTAGAGGCGTGTGTGCTTGTGGCCTGTTTGTGTAAATCTTGAAGGAGAGAGAGAGAGACACAGAGACAGAGAGAGAGAGAGACACAGAGACAGAGAGAGAGAGAGAGACAGAGAGAGAGAGAGAGAGACAGAGAGAGAGAGACAGAGAGAGAGAGAGAGAGAGAGAGAGAGAGAGAGAGAGAGAGAGAGAGAGAGAGAGAGAGAGAGAGAGAGAGAGAGAGAGCGAGAGGGCAGGAGAGACATACAGAGACTGAAGTCAGTGTAGAACATGACAACAACAAAATCTATCCCTCTGAGTCACGGGTGCCTTTACCTTCCTAAGCTGCCCACTATTCTGAGATGCCACAAAACAAACAAACCCAAACCGTGACTGTGTTGCATCATGTTCCTGCTTGAACTGGATCTGGGATCTGTCACCCTGGTGCCGGCCTCAGCCAGCCACGGGCTGATGCAACACTTGCTGTCAGACACAGACTCTGTGTCACCTCTATTAGATCAGGAGGGCAGATTTGCGTGCTTTGGGAGGAGAACATCTGGATAAGTGAGTGTGGAGGCATTGAGGTTATTTCTGGTGAGGCATTTGGGTCTTAAATCACTCAAATGAGGCAGCTACTGCACCAAGGAGTTTCAGATGGAACAGAAACACGGCTCCCGTATGAGCCAAAATGCACCGTCACCTCCTCCAGTTAGTCCTGCGGCGTCTAGCAGGGCCTTACCTGCCTCGGTGTAGCGGAGGCCCACCTTCTCATCCTCCTCCTTGGGCTTGGGCGGGGGCCACACCGCCTGCAGGCGTCCAGGGGTGCGGTCCTCGCTGTCTGTGGGGGAGGTGATCTCCGACTAAGGGGGCAGGAGAGAGAGACAGGTTAACACAGTCTCTACTGGGGGGGCAGGAGAGAGAGACAGGTTAACACAGTCTCTACTGGGGGGGCAGGAGAGAGAGACAGGTTAACACAGTCTCTACTGGGGGGGCAGGAGAGACACAATACAGGATGGAACATGAAGCTGGTACGTGATGAGGACTAGAAGGTTCTCTTAAGTCAGCTGTGAACATAGAACCGTGGAAAGAGCTTCATGTTTCAGTGTCTGTGTTTGTATTCACAAATCCAACACTCAGCCCGTAGCCAAACACACTTTGTATTGTATATAAAAATGACAGAAGAATATAATTAAGAAGTTAAGGTAAACCAGCACTGCAGACAAACACGTCAAAAGAGAGGAAGGAGGAGGGTGGAACACGGTGCTACTGTGGAACATGTTGCAGGGATCCACGGCTGAGAGAACATACGTGAGCCTCGCCAGGACTTCTGGGTTCCGTAACGGAAGACCTGGAGGTTCTCTCAAAGATGGACTTCAGCAGCTCCTTCTCTGCCCTGATCTTCCTCTTCAGAGCCTCCAGGTCCTCAGGCTCCTTCTGGGCAGCCTTGGAGCTGAAGAGGCTCTTGAAGGTGTTGAGAGCAGCTTCCGAGGTTGTCCGGCCCCCGGCCGGAGGGGTGCCAGGGTGTGAGAGCTCCCCTTCCCTGGGTGTCTGTGGAGGAGCCTCCTTCCTGTCCTCCGACTGGGTCTCATCCAGGCTGAGCAGCTGGTTCAGCTGGCCCAGCAGCTTGCTCGCCACGGGCTTGGGCTCGGAGCGCCTCCGGGCTGGGGAGGTGCTGATCTGCTCCGGGAGGATCCTGGCCTTGTTGACAGTCTTCTTCAGGCTCAGCAGGGCCAGGTCACAGTCCCTTGGCTGGATCTCTGCCAGCGTCTCCCTCTCCTCCCCTGATGCCCCCTTCTTCAGCACACGCAGCCCGCTGAAGAGAGCAGGCAGCTGGAAGGTGGTGGCCGGGGCCAGGGCCGATCCTCTGGAGGGAGATGTGGTGGTGGAGGGTGAGGGTGTGGGGCAGGAGGGCCCTGCGTCTGGTCTCCTGCCGGCCGACATGCTGCCCTCGTCCCTGGGAGGGGTGGGACCTGGAACGTCACTTGGCTGGCTGTCAGTTGAGGACTCACCAGGGACACGCGACATGCTCTCTGAAAGGCCTTTTGTCAGGGAGCGCTTGCTGGAGGAGGCTGGCCTGGGCCTGGAGCCGCTGGTGGGAGTGTCCAGGCTGCATGTCCTCTCTGTCCTCTTGCAGGACCGGGGCTTCTCCCCATGCCCTCCGCCTGGGCCCCCGTCCTGCCCTGGTGGAGAGGCAGGATGTTCAGCTCCAGCCTGGCAGGCCCGTGCTTCAGAGCTCAGAGACTTGAGAGACGACGGTGGAGAGGAGCGGTTGTCCAGGCCTGCTCCTGCATCCAGACCCCGGAGGCTGCTGGCCGGCTTGGGGGTGGACCCCTCCGAGCCCATGGCCCCTGGCTCTGCCTGCGCCGGGCCAGGGGACGGGAGAGTGGCGGGGGCTTCTTCAGGAGCCGTCTGTGCACTGGCGGAGGAGAGCAGAGCAGGATCTGTCTCAGAGGGACCCAGCTGTGTGAACCTGGCAGTGAAGAGAACAGAGGTGTCTTTGAGGGACCTCTCCACAAGGCTGTGTGCTCTCCTGGCAGCCAGGCGCTGCTCTGACTCAGTGGCATCTCTCTCTGCAGGACGACACGACAGCTGACCCGCATTACCGTCGTCCAATACGCTCTTGTCCTCCTCGCTCGGGTGCTGCGGCCCAGGGATGGTGAGCTCATGTGATTGGCCGAGGCTGCTAAATGCCTCGTCATCTCCGGACTCTTCATCACTGTAGGTCTCGACCATGGTGACCTGGACCAGGTCTGGATCGGCCGTGCTCTCCACGTTCGTCTCATTCTCCTTACTGGACTCGATCTCCCAGGATTCAACAGTCTGCTCAGCGTCAGGGGGAGGGGCCGCGGGGGAGGGAGGCCCGCTCCTCACCTTTGTCCCAGCGGCCCCGTCAGCAGAGGGCCCGTCAGCGGGGGGCCCGTCACCACTGATAAGATCCTGGGCCCTTTGATCACCCTCACTGGCACAGCTCTCGTCATCAGACAGGATCTTGAACGATGTCAGGACGGCTGTCTCCGCCCCAGCCTGCCTGGCTGAGTCAGTCCGCTCGCGTGTGAAGATGGTGGAGAACATGTTGAGGAAGGAACTAGGAGGGGCTTTCCCCTGTCCATCACAGCTGCTGTTACTGACACTGTCCATTTCCACACAGTCACTGAGGTAGTGTTTGCAGAAAGCCAATTGACTCTGAGCCAAGCAGGAAGCCAGGTAGCGAACTAGTCCAGCACAGTGCTTCCATTCAGAGTGTCACAAAAGGCTCATCTCCCCCACCTCCAGCTCTCCACGCTGGTCCTGGCCCACTTACACTGTTTACAGGAACAAAAGACCTTTGTTGTGGCAAATACCCAAGTCCCTCAGTCAGGTCAGCTAGCACCCCTGCTGCTCTCTAACCCTGTCAGACTATAAACACAGCGCTGCACATACAAACACTTTCTCTAAACACACAGAAGTAGTCGTCTAGATATCACAGTTTACTAGAGTGCCATTATGCCAGAGAGCAAGGAGAAATTCCAAAAGCGTTCTGGTACGAGCCAATCTGTTCAGCTGCTGAAGGCATGTCCTGGCATAATCCTTCTGGGAAATGAGACAAGAAATACTGAGCCTTTTCTCAAACGTATCCAAGCAAGTATGAAAAACATGGGTTGAGAAAGTGCCGGAAAGTTCCACGTGAAGTTTCCTCTGTACCAGCGTACGTCTGTGAGAGTCAGTTCTGTAAACTCTCTCTCCTCTTGCCTCTCTTGCTCTCCCTCCCTCTGAGTGTGTGTGTCCCACCCCACAGAGAGTTCAGGGAGTGTGCGTGTGTGTGAGTGTGTGTGAGAGAGAGAGTGGGAAAGGTCCTTGACGTTGCGTGGCCTACTGGTCTAGCCGGTCTGGTCCCGCCCTGCTAGGGAGGAACCACGCAGGCAGAGCAGGTGTCTGGTTACAAACCCTCACTTCCGCAAGTTGGTCGCTCCAGGTAACACAAACACTACCTCTCTCCCTCTCTCTGCCTCCAGGTAACACAAACACTACCTCTCTCTCTCTCTTTCTCATTCTCTCTGCCTCTAAAACAAGCATGTGCGTGCGCAAACTAGCAGAGCTAAGCAGAGCTAGCAGAGCTAAGCAGAGCTAATCCCTCTGTGGTCAGGTGGAATGCTAGGAAGGTCCAACCCCAGCCCCAGTTAGGCTAACCCAGCCCCAGCCTCAGCCCCAGCCTCAGCCCCAGCCTCAGCCCCAGCCCCATGAGGCTAATGCTGTGGTGATTAGCCAGCCTGACCCTTAGCCAGGAACAAGCTTCCACTTCATGTGTCATCAGCAATGAAGCTTCACTCAAACACACACAGACCAGGCCACTGGAACATGCAGAACTTAGACAGAAACTTAGTTTTGATGAACTCATCTTGAAAAAGTGGAAGGTTGATCTATTCTATTCTGATCACACAGTAGAGTATGACTCAGTCTTCATTCTAATTTAAGATTTAAAAAGAGCACATATGTGCCTTCTGAAGCAAATACTAGTTGTTCAGTCAGGTTGTGGGAGTGACTCAAGGTCTGTCACGGTCATGTGACCGTAGCAGCGTGATGTCACGGACTGACAACATTCCTCCTAACCCACGGAGCATTCAGCAGGCTGGAGACACAAAAACACAACATCTCACCGTTCTTCATCCAAATATGTTATTTTCTATCTAATGTAATCTCATTTCATTCTGATATTATTCATTGTCAATCATAGGCTGATAGAATCCTTATCACAATAGTATGCAACATCATCAGTCTTATTTGTTAGGTAAGCATGATTCCATTATTGGTCGTGTAGGGATTAAAACAAATCCTCAGATGCTGTTTCTGGCCCTGAAACATGACGTTCCCTGGGTCATTATGTAAGAGTGGGGATAGTTCACACACACACACCAACCCTAACCCAGGGAGCCAGCCTCCAGCAGCAGGCCCCTCAGAGCTCTCAGCCAGCCAGGCCAGAACCACAGCACAGGACCCACACATCCACTACTGACAATGGGTTTCAAATGAATGCCTTCTCAAATAAGTAAACTTTGCTACCATCATGTTAGTGCTGAGTGAATGCACATTCATGTGACAATTGTTTAACATGTAGCTGGGAGACCCCTTCACCACAACAGCTGAAACCATGTGACTCTTCACAAGAGTGCTGGGTGATAATGTGGGTGATAATGTGGGTGCTTTTCTGTCAGTCTAGCTGACATTCAAACACAAGATGTTTGTCAGCATGGTCTGCTGCTTTCTAAAATACCAGACTGAGACACACCCAGATAATCTGCAAGAAGCACAGTAGCTTAACGTTAAAACCCTGACAGCCAGAGACTGGAGTCAAGAGTCAAGACTGGAGACTGGAGTCAAGGCAGACAAACATCAATGTAACCGGTGAGACTAAGTCAGAGTTAAGTTAGAGGCCAGGAGCCCGTTCTTCATACGTCGCTAACTTAGTTAGCTGGATTTGATTGTTGACGATTTTTCATTATCTTGGATTGTTTGGTTCTTGGAAGCTCATTCTGAACTTGCTGTCATAGCAACAAGTCCTTTAGCTTAAACCTGCTCGGGAGCAGGCTTATTTGATGTAAACAAGATTTGATAGTGACTTTATACAAAAACAAATAGGCCTAGCCTACTGTAGCCTTAAGCGATAAAACATCTAACATGGTCACTACTATACATTTAATTAGTCTGCTACTTTCTGCCAGCCCTCTCTCCTGGATTTTGCAGACTTTAAGGTGTTCCCTGCCGTTCTGATTAAATTCGGAGTAACCTTCGAGCGAGCTCTTGCTGTTGTTGTTGGCTCTGTTGCGGAAAAAACAGGGCGCTGTTTTTGGCCATGGTGAGCAGCCAATAGCAGCGTTGCTGATCAAGGTTTCTATTATTGATACGTACTCCCTTTTAGAGCAACTCATCATAACTCAATCCAGCTATACTAATCATAAACAACAAGGGTGTTCGAAGAACCGAATTAGCCAGATCATGATTAGCAAGATGATGTCATCTTGGATGTGTCATTTGATCTCGGATGTAATAAGAAACGTACTAAGAACGGACCCCAGGTTTGCTAACTGCAGAGTGGTCGGTAGTGTTGTTATGCTACAGCGTTGTCATGGCTTCATGACATTCCAGTGTGTTCCAGAGACTATCCCAGGAGGACAGAGCCTCTGTGTGTCTGAGCAGTCGATCTGGAGGAGACGACAGAGTCTAGCGCAGGCTGCCTGTGTCCTGGTGTCTCCTGGTCTATCCTGGTGTCTCCTGGTGTCTCCTGGTGTGTCCTGGTGTCTCCCGGTGTGTCCTGGTGTGTCCTGGTGTCTCCTGGTGTGTCTTCCAGTCCTGGAGAAGGCTGTGTTGGATGTGCCACGGTCAGCAGGAAGGAATCCCTGATCTGGTCGTGCAACTCCAGTGTCGTCAGGTGGTTTAAAGGGTTTAAAGCTTGAGTGGAATGAGATCCATGGTGCTCTGCAGCCTTGACGGAAAAACACCACAGCACCACACTGGTCTAACAGAACCACAGCACCACACTGGTCTAACAGAACCACAGCACCACACTGGTCTAACAGAACCACACTGGTCTAACAGAACCACAGCACCACACTGGTCTAACAGAACCACAGCACCACACTGGTCTAACAGAACCACACTGGTCTAACAGAACCACAGCACCACACTGGTCTAACAGAACCACACTGGTCTAACAGAACCACAGCACCACACTGGTCTAACAGAACCACACTGGTCTAACAGAACCACAGCACCACACTGGTCTAACAGAACCACAGCACCACACTGGTCTAACAGAACCACACTGGTCTAACAGAACCACAGCACCACACTGGTCTAACAGAACCACAGCACCACACTGGTCTAACAGCATGCAGGAGTGAGAAACTGTCCCCATCACACACCAGGAGGGTGTGCAGGAGTACAGGTGTGCAGGAGTACAGGTGTACAGGTGTGCAGGTGTACAGGTGTGATAATGTTGCTCTCACCGTCCCCTCCAGTTTGGGGTAGTAGGGCGTGTCTCCGATGATGTCATCCTCAGGGGGCGTGATCCTGAGGAAGTCCAGGTGGTCAGGGCGGGAGGCGCGGGACAGGGGCTCCTGGGAGATGGAGTCCTCACCGTCCAGCATCCAGATATCATGATCCTGCCTCAGGAGGGCATCCTCTACACACACACACACACACACACACACACACACACACACAGAGGAATGTGGAATAACAGCTGGTGATTACATGAATTCAGCAGGTTATAATATATTCTGGCAGCGGACCAGTAGAACCTATGAAGAGTGGAAGGAGAGCAGAGACAACAGGCATCAGCACATATACAAATCAAAGTGGCAGGGAGACCTTTTCTGTGCAGCAAAACACAGCAGGCTATTTATACACCACACACAAGTCCTGCTCCAGACCAGCCCCCTCCTGCCCCCCTCCTATAGGAGTGTAGGTGTTACTTATTGTTAAATTATTGTAGTTGTGTGTTAGGTGACTTTGGTTTAATTATTATACATTTAAGTACTTTAAAACCTTAATATATTGTTAAACTTAAATAATTTTCCATTAAAAAAAAACTCTAACCCTTTCTTTGATGTTATTTTGTAGTTTTTCAAGAATCGGTTTAGGAATCGGAATCGTTTTAAAAGTACCGGCTCAGCATAGGAATCGTATAAATCCAAACGATACCCAACCCTATCCCTGCCAGAACAGGCCTCCCTGACTGAACAGGCCTCCCTGCCAGAACAGGCCTCCCTGCCAGAACAGGCCTCCCTGCCAGAACAGGCCTCCCTGCCAGAACAGGCCTCCCTGCCAGAACAGGCCTCCCTGACTGAACAGGCCTCCCTGACTGAACAGGCCTCCCTGCCAGAACAGGCCTCCCTGACTGAACAGGCCTCCCTGCCAGAACAGGCCTCCCTGACTGAACAGGCCTCCCTGACTGAACAGGCCTCCCTGCCAGAACAGGCCTCCCTGCCAGAACAGGCCTCCCTGCCAGAACAGGCCTCCCTGACTGAACAGGCCTCCCTGCCAGAACAGGCCTCCCTGACTGAACAGGCCTCCCTGCCAGAACAGGCCTCCCTGCCAGAACAGGCCTCCCCTGCCAGAACAGGCCTCCCTGCCAGAACAGGCCTCCCTGCCAGAACAGGCCTCCCTGCCAGAACAGGCCTCCCTGCCAGAACAGGCCTCCCTGTAATGCAGCAGGCAGCACAGCAACCCAGTGAGAGACAGAGACAGTCAGAGAGTGTTTGGGAGGGCTCCAGATGCTCCAGATGCTCACTCTGCAGCACGCCTGGGGGCTGGAGATCACAGCTAGGGTGAGTCAACTCATCTGCTGTAACTCTACTGTTACTGCTACTTCAGCTCATCAGGTCTGTATATACAACCATACATTCACAGGGTTACTGGAAATGTATTCATTTATAGTCTACGTTTATATTATAAATAAAGTACAAGGGGGATTTGAACCTGGGTCGTCTTGATCTGCAGTCAAATGCCCTCCTGCTGAGCTTCACCCATATCTGAGTTTGTTCTATGTGAGTGCCGTGCACCAGTGGGGGTCATCCCCTCCAGGATGTGACCTGAGGTGTTAGACATGCATGAGGAGGGCCACGCTGCCCCCTGCTGGCCAGGAGAGGACACTGCTGTGAGGGACACAGACAGACAGAGGGTGAATGTTTACTGTTCTGTTACAGTCTGAACATGTGGGGACCAGAACCCTGACTGAAGAATGGAGAGTCCACGAGGAGGAAGGAGAGAGGAGGAAGAGGGGGGGAGAGGAAGAGGGAGGAAGAGGGGGAGAGGAGGAAGAGGGGGGGAGGAGAGAGGGGGAGAGGAGGAAGAGGGGGAGAGGAGAGAGGGGGAGAGGAGGAAGAGGGAGGAGGAAGGAGAGGGGGAGAGGAGGAAGGAGAGGGGGATGGCATATAGATGATTTGAGGCTTTAAGTCAGGCTTTGCTGCATTAAGTAATGACTCTACTGCTGTCGTTAGTCTGGCTTCACTTTGCAGTTGATTCATTACCACACACACAAACAAACACACACACACACAGACACACAAAGCTATGCTAGGTGAGTTTACTGACACTGGGAAGAAAGGGTCCTCTCATTGCTATTTAAGGTTGTCTTGTACTCTCCAACAGAAATCAAGAGTGAATCAATGTGGGAAAAGAGGACCAGATCCACATGAGCCTGCCTCTGTCATCTGTCACAGGACATGTGATGTGATTAGATCAGAAGCTAGGAGAGGACTGCTTCTGCTAGCACACGCTCATCTAACAAAGCAGCCCTGTGTGAAGCACAGGTGTGGTTTACACACCCACACCTCCTCTGTGTGTGCATGTGTGTGTGTGCACGCTCGTGTGTGAGTGCGTGCATGGGGGAACACTGTCGACCTGCAGGTGCTCAAAGAGTTACTGTGTGTAAATCAGAGAGTGTGGATTGAGCAGCTGTCAGAGAGAGAGAGAGAGCAAGAGTAAGAGAGGTAGAGAGAGAGGTGGGCTGGGTTATGATAGGTTAATATAAACTGGTGTGTGTCTGGCGGTGATGACAGGGCATCTGGCGGCTGATGTGGGTAGCAGGGTGATGGATGAGGCTCTGTGGCTGTTATCCCTCAGCAACACAGGCAGAGCACAGAGGTTGCTCCTGAATAAACTAACAGAAGGCTGAGAGGGGTTTGGCCCATAAATAGAACTTCCTGGTTGAATGGAAGGAGGACACACACACACATGCTTATAAGTCCCCACACACTCTCACACACATACACACACACAACATGGTGCCCAGTACCCTAGTACTACACCTACTAAACTGAAAAATCCATAAGCGTATTTCCAGCAGATACACTGGAGCTCATGTGCTCACCTACCCAGAGGAGCTGCTCCTCCATCAGAGCACAGGGATCCCAGTCCTTCATATGAATCAGTAGTCTACTAGCCTGGTAGTCTGCTAGCCTGGTAGTCTGCTAGCCTGGTAGTCTGCTAGCCTGGTAGTCTGTTAGCCTGGTAGTCTGCTAGCCTGGTAGTCTGCTAGCCTGGTAGTCTGCTAGCCTGGTAGTCTGCTAGCTGTAGTCTACTAGGAGGAGGAGGAGCTGAGCTGTAGGAGGAGGAGCTGAGCTGGAGGAGGAGCTGAGCTGGAGGAGGAGCTGAGCTGGAGGAGAGAGCTGAGCTGGAGGAGGAGGAGCTGAGCTGGAGAGGAGGAGCTGAGCTGGAGGAGGAGCTGAGCTGGAGGAGGAGCTGAGCTGGAGGAGGAGGAGCTGAACTGGAGAGGAGGAGCTGAGCTGGAGGAGGAGCTGAGCTGGAGGAGGAGGAGCTAAGCTGGAGAGGAGGAGCTGAGCTGGAGGACGGAGGACATACGTCAGCTGACTGTCCTCATCAGGCTCACATGACTCGCGCTCTGATTGGTTGATGGAATTAAAGTATTATTTACTACCTCTCAGAGAGCAGAATGTGCAAGGACAGTTTAGAGATCCAGGTTTTGGTGTGTGTGTCTTAAAGTAATTTCATAGAGAGATTTGGTTTGGTGAGCTGGAAGGACACACAATTAACTAATGTTTTCTCTCTCATCCCACCCCTCCCCACACACACACACGCACACACACACGCACACGCACACACACACACACTAGCACAGAGAATACAGGAACATGTCCTTGAAAATCTCACTAACTGTATTCAGCGTTCATCTAAATGTGCCTAATTAAACCTGGCTGATTAGACACCAGACAGGCAGATTGGATCTTAATTAGGGAAACTATGGACACCCATGAAGGACAGGCTCCAGTCTCTCTGCTGTCTGCATGTCCTGGTGCACTCTCAAAGTGTCATTCATTATTGATAGTTAAAGGACTGACTCTAAAACGGAGTCAGCCCAGAGACAGGCAGCCACAGGCAGCTGAGCCGTGAGACACGGGAGGTAGAAAAGTCCTGTTTTCTCTTCCTACTGTGTTATCCTATCTGGTGTTCTGAGATGAAACCGTCTCATGTTCACTCAGAGGAGCAGTGGAGGAGTTATTTACAGACATTTCATCGATCAGGCATAAGTCACACAGCACACAGCGGCATATGCAACATGAGAAAACAAACATCCACCAGTGCTTTCACTGCCCCGAGTTCTTACCACACCCATCTTACCAAATACACAAAAAACGGTGACAGATGATTTGACCTTCGAAAGCAATGTTTTTTGCATTTTTAATTGAGGTTTTTCAGCAGAAGACACACACAGCCATGTACAGTGCCTGTCCATCAGTGTGTGTGTACTGATTCTGAATTCTGGAATGTGAGTGTTTGTGTGTGTCCATGCGTGGGCAGTGGGTCATTACTGGGAGGAGAATCAATTCAGATAATCTCCACATGAGTAGCACTCTCTCCCTCCGCACAGCAGCATTCTCTGGATGCCATGCAGCCTCCCCCAGGGCCAGGACCAGGGCCAGGGCTGTCCCAGTCCAGCCTCCCCCAGGGCCAGGGCTGTCCTAGTCCAGCCTCCCCCAGGGCCAGGACCAGGGCCAGGGCTGTCCTGGTCCAGCCTCCCCCAGGGCCAGGACCAGGGCCAGGGCTGTCCCAGTCCAGCCTCCCCCAGGGCCAGGGCCAGGGCTGTCCTGGTCCAGCCTCCCCCAGGGCCAGGACCAGGGCCAGGGCTGTCCTGGTCCAGCCTCCCCCAGGGCCAGGGCTGTCCTAGTCCAGCCTCCCCCAGGGCCAGGACCAGGGCCAGGGCTGTCCCAGTCCAGCCTCCCCCAGGGCCAGGGCTGTCCTAGTCCAGCCTCCCCCAGGGCCAGGGCTGTCCCAGTCCAGCCTCCCCCAGGGCCAGGACCAGGGCCAGGGCTGTCCTGGTCCAGCCTCCCCCAGGGCCAGGACCAGGGCCAGGGCTGTCCTGGTCCAGCCTCCCCCAGGGCCAGGACCAGGGCCAGGGCTGTCCCAGTCCAGCCTCCCCCAGGGCCAGGGCTGTCCCAGTCCAGCCTCCCCCAGGGCCAGGGCTGTCCCAGTCCAGCCTCCCCCAGGGCCAGGGCTGTCCTAGTCCAGCCTCCCCCAGGGCTAGGACCAGGGCCAGGGCTGTCCCAGTCCAGCTAGCTGCTACAGACCACTGACTCCCTTCAACATTGCAGACAACATTACTAATGCAAGAGTAAACAGACAACCCAAAACTATTTCCTGATTTTGCAGTGATGCCCCTGCTAGTTTAGAAGCACTTGTGCTTACAGTACCAGAACTCTCTGACAGAGAAATATTTACTGTCCAATCATTGCACAGTCAATTAACAAATTACACAGCCAGTAAACTGCTGAGAGCGAGAGAGAGCGAGAGAGACAGAGAGAGAGAGCGACAGAGAGAGAGAGAGTGAGATAGAGAGAGAGCAGTCTTCACTGATGGCTTCACTGATGTCAGTAAGGAAGTCACAGATCAAACAGAATCGTAGCTGACTAACAGGAACCACCAGACACACATCTGACACCATCAAGCTCTGGATCAAACCTCCAGATCCTCAGAGGGAACTTGGTTAAACAACATGAGCTCAGGTCACGCCACCGAGCTCTCCTCTTTTGATCATAGGATCGGAGCTCCCAAACTAGCACAGTTAGACACGTAGCTCCCTCTGCACAGGCAAGACAGCACCCACGCTGTGCTGAAGGAACAACATGAGAGGTACAGGGAGGTTCCAGAAGCTTCTACATGGATTTCCAGACAGTATGTGGAACTCTGCTCTTCTTTTCACATCTGTGCTGTCGATGTAACCATGAGATACGACTTATTAGACCAGATTAAGAAGAGGACGGGAGTTCTCCACACTGAAATCCTAATCCCTTCTTCTGGAGGCCTGTGGGCCAGTGAGTCTTTGTCAGCCTGCCTGAGTGAACTCCTGGAGAAGTGGCTTTAAGAGGCGCACAGCATGCGGAGGACAGATTGGCAATGCTTCAGTTCACATTGTTTTTATGAGAGTCGTGACTGAGGTGAACTGCTGTAGCTGAACCCTGAAGCTTTGATCTTGCACCCATGCACCCCCTCCCCCAACCCCAACCCCCCTCCCCCATCCCTCTCCACCCCCTCCGATAGTAAAATGATTAAGAAATGGATGTTCGTCAGCAGAGGGAGAACAGACTCTCTCTCTTTCACTGCCAAGTCACATGTCAAGTTCCAGACAAGCACAGTGCTCAGGAAACTGAAACTCAAAAACAGGACAATCTGAACACACTTTAATTTGGACACATTGTCCAGGGCGGAGCCTATGGATTAGGAAAGGCATAGTCTTCACATTATGTCTTGGCTTGGTGTTTGAGAATGTAAACTGTTTGAGTCAGTTAGAAATCCTCTCACAGCAGTGTAGGAAATGTTGCTTTGACAGTTACCATGCTGCAGTAACAGAGCATTTCCCTGAGAATAGGTCTGGGTAAAATACTGCAGCGCTCAGATACTGTGTATTACACGCACACACGTACACACACGTACACACACGTACACACACAAACACACCTTGACCTTCAACACGCATGTCAAAACAGTACATAGTAACAGTTGTATTCAAGTATCCAAGTATTCCTGATCAAGTACATCACACCTCTCAGGAGAGAACATGACTAAAGCAGAGACTGGATGGGCTTCACCCTGGGAAGGGAGGTGAGAGGAAGGCTGTGTGATCTTTACAAACACTAACTCACCTGTTTCCAAGGGGAGGCTGCAGGAATTCCACTTGGAGCTCCCTGGTTGTCGGCTGAGATTGAGGTCCAAACGTGTGATGGTCCGTTTGTTGCCGTTCCTGTCGACCACCTCCGTGGTGACCCTGAGTTCCTGGTCCCCGCCCCCCTCAGCCTCCCCGCCCGGGGTAACATCCTCGTCTGCCAGGAGCAGAATGCGGTGGTTGAACTGGGGGCTGTGGAGCCTGGGGGACAAGGGAGACAGGACTGGAGACATGCTCTGCAGGGTGTTGCTGGGCGGGTAGGAGGTGTTGAACACCCCCGAGAGAGAGGGCGACGAGGGGCTCTTGCTATGGAAGGTCTCGGCAGGTTTGGAGAGGGGCAGCCCCAGCCCCTCGGGGAGTTTGCTCCCTGTGTTTTCCCCCCTTTCTTCCAGCGTGGAGCTCCTGCAAGGCCCCTTCCACTCTCCACTCCCCTGCTGAAGGCCACTTGTCCCTGGCTGAAGCATGGAGCTCCCTGCCCCTGGCTGGAGGTCTGACTTGTCTGGGCTCATGTGGCTAACGCGCTGCACCCTCCCCTCCGTTTCCTGCACCTTTGCCACCACCCTGACCCCGGACTCCCTCCTGTGGATCTCCTCATACAGCTGGAGGGCCGTCTTGTCCTCAGACACCATGGCAGGAAACACATGGTCTGGGGATGTGAGCCTCTTGAGGGGTCGTAAGGTTCCCGCTCAGTGCGGGCTCCTGTTGGGTCAGATCATGCAGGCTGTCCATCAGGCTGCAGGAGGACGCCTCGTAGCCCAGGAAGAGCTCACTGTCGTACTCAGAGAGGTCGTTGCAGAAGTCCAGGTCTCCAGAGTCTTCCATGAAGGACCATGCGTCGCGGGCGATGTGGAAGTGTTCCTCCAGGGGCAGGATGGGGTTGCTGGCCTCCAGGGGCAGGTTGCTGGCCTACGCTGACATAGGAGCCAGACGCTGGAGTGTCAGGCGCGCGGACGGACGCTGGTGTTCCTGGAACTCTCCGCTCCTCCATCACGGACGCTGCAGGGATGGAAGCTGAGGTCTGGACCAGAGCCTGGACAGAACACTGACTCTCCGCCAGATTTCTTCTTCCCCTTGCTGTGGGGGAGCTCTTCCGCTGGATTCAGCTTCTTCCCTCCCAGCCTCTTGAGCTTCCGACCACGAGACGAAGCCTTCTTCTGCTCCGGGGACGTGGGGAGGGTGTGCTGGGGGCTGCTGCTACTGGCAGCCTGACCAGGGCAGCCCTCGCGACCCTCCGACGCCCCGTGACCCTGGAGCTTCCCTTCCTGGTTTCCCATCCTGACTTTGTTGGCGCAGTCCCCGCACAGAGACAGGAGCTGGGTCAGCAGCCGGCGGTGCTCTTCGGCCAGACAGAAGAGCTCAGAAACGGCCTCCTTTGTTGCCTGGCTGGAGTTGAGGAGTTCGCCTGAAGGGATGGAAGACTGGCCTCTTTGTTTGTCTGCAGGGGGACGGTCCTCAGCCTGGTCATTACTGGGCCCGGCCCAGCCTGGGGCGTGGCTCCCGTATGTGAACCCGGGGGCCCGCCTCTTAGGGACGTACAGGCTGGTGTAGCTGCGCTCCTGGATGAGCTGGTAGAGATGAAGGACTGTGTGGGAGCCCTCCATGATGGGAGCCATGCTGGTCACCACAGCTCGCTAATCAGCCCCCAGGCCGGGCCGGGCCTCGGCGGCTGCTGCTGTCTGTGGACGGAAGATGAATAGCGGTGTTCATCACCTGGCCAGTCAGACCCCTGTCACAGATAAGAAGCTTTCATGACACACACGCTTCCTGTGTACACAGCCGGAGAGCCAGTCGGGCCAGCTGTCAATAATCGGATGGTCAAGGAGCGAGATAACATTCATTAACTTGTGCAGATTCAACACTGAAATGCTTTAACTCATTTTTTTCAAGTGAAGCAAAGATTTTTTTTATTTATTTTTTTAATTGTATTATCTCATGCGACATCCCATGCAGAAGCTTTGCTTAATGTCGTCTGCAGCATCCTGGAAAAGAGAACCGACTCTATGCTGGAGTCTTTGCACCTGTACTGTTTTATATGTCTCCTCCACCATGTATCCTGATATTCAAGTATTTAGATGTCCAGCAGCACATTCCAGACAACGCTCCACTGTGGGGAACAAATGTCAGCTTAGAAATACTTTTACGTTTTGAACTCTCGTTTACTGTCTTTTGACCTAAAATGTTTAAAAACAATAGCCTACTTCGCATATGTATTGGAAAACACGACACACCACATCTAGAACTGAGAACTAATAAGATAACTTATTTACAAGATCACTTTTTGTCCTATGTAAATAGTATTGGCAGGCTCAATCATGAAGATATGTGTTGATAACACATCTAATAAACCCCACGCTAACATAAAAGCGGGAAGACGTCATTTGAGGACAGCGCATCTCTTTATCGTGAAGGCATGTAAGCTATACCAGGACACCTAGCCCTGGCTTTCATTTCATCTTGTTAATTGAAAGCTTTATGTGCGTTGCTACAGTATAATCTTCATCGTCATCATCATACTGTGAAAGGCTATCAGTGGAAAGACACATTTTCTAAACGTCGGCTAGATGCAGTTCATCAACATTTTACAAGATGCGGCATGATGTCCCACAAGGTGACGACGTCCACAGTCAAACGCAAGATGTGGACACTGCAGATATAAAATAGGATGCCGTCGAACTTGCAATGTTTTATATCCGTGTCTAAAATAGTCCCGTCTCTAAATGTTTAGCATCACTGGGCTGCTGCCACCTTGCAGCAGTCTTGAAATGCGTCTCTGTCAATTCTCTTAACCCCAAACGTCTAAACAACACTAAAAAACAAACGTAAACAGAACTAGATTAGTATCACGGTAAATGTTGTTAACGTTCTTTACGAGAGAAATATTACAAACCAAGTTATGTCGACCCTCAAATTATTCAAACAGAATTATTCCAATTTATTTAGTCTAGTTACAATAGGGAAACATTAGGACGCACCTTCTACTGTTATGCATTTTGATCAAGCAGGAAAAAATAGGAACTTACCAGTCTCAGTGGCATGACAAACCCTTCCGCCAGATCTCTCTGCAGGCAGCGGCCGCCGCTGCTTCTCTTGGACCGTCGTTCATCCATCCTGACTGGCAAAGAATTTGGACCAATGCGTGACCTCAGCGTCTCTTTATCGCTCTCCTATTGGTGCAGAGATATTGTCCCACCTTAAGACAGAGTTAGAAAAGCTGCAGCAGCTTCCAGTTAGGCCACGTTATAAAGACTAGCAGGTGAAGACGCTCACTGAGGCATTTTGACCAGTAGGAAAAGTTCTAAAATCCTTACATTTTCTGCACGTTCCTCCCGTAGCATTAGCTAGTGCGGATGAATACTTTTTCATCCAGTTCCTACCAACACACCTGATGCCTTTTTAGTGCACGCACGCTCACGGACTCTTCCTGCTACAGAAGACACGTTAAGTTGCTGACAGTGGACTGTAGAGAATACACGTTACGAGCCAAGTGTCATGTATTTCTGTATTTTGAAATGAGTAGTTTGAAAAAAGTAGGCTACATTGCGTCGGCGCTGCCTATTATGTCCCCAAATTAACCCGATTTGTATTGTATGTAGCGTATTTTTCGAAAATAATTGTTCAACCTTGAGAACCTTTTTTTTCCGAAACTTTATTTACCACACACACAGTGAAAGGAGAGGGGAGAGGAGCACAAGAAGCCTAAAACAAAGTAATTCAAAGCACAAAAGAGTACAGTAGAGCATAGTATAGTCCTCATCAATGATGCAAACTATATCAAATATATTCTTCTTGTTGCCTTCTGCCTTGCTCCATGGTAGCTTCGTAGCTTATGTTTGTTGTGCGCGATAGCCAGGAAATGAAAGAAGGCGCACAATGAAATTAGAAATAGGCTATGGATCGTGCCACCAAATACAGATTATAACTAAAGCCTGGCTTGAAAATGTAAGAAGTAGAAAGTACAGATATAAATGTAAGGAGTGAAAGTAAAAAGTAGTCAGAATTTGTTTTTTCGAAAATATTTGTTAAAAAATTTAGAAACGTTGTTTTCGAAACGTTTAACGTAAAAAATGTTAAATAAGTAAAATACTGATACCAGAAAAATTCTAAGTACAGTAGGCCTAACGAAGTATTTGTAGTTAGCCTATTTCCCATCTGTGAAAGTGCCCTATAACATCCTGAATTATGCCAAATATCCAACTCGGCAATAATTTATTTTGCTCTCTTCGTTCTGACAAAGATGACAGCAATGGAAGGAAGAATAAATTAAATAAAAAAAGATGGGAGGATTTTTCATTACACAATCGCAGGTCGAACACAAGATGGCAGCCTTGTGTCATGAGAAATCTACCACATGCCTTCTAGATGGGTTATACGCACGTATTCGGAGTAATGGTGGGTAATGGCAATTTAACAGTGCTGACCCACGCTGAAAATGTTCTTATATCTATTAACAAAAACCGTAGGCATGAACAGACACGTGCTGCAGCCCAGTATGCGTCCCGTCTTTTGGGCGCTGACCAAGGTGCTGATGTACAGGGGCGTGCATGTGAACCCGCATTCTATTCCTCCTACTCCATGCGTTGAATTTTTGTCCTTAAATAATTGAGTCTAATTATGTCCTGTATATCAATTAATTGGCAGGTACTACCGTAAATTCAGCAAGCTGAACAAAAATAGCAATCGCTCTTCGTTGTGTTACTCTGTGCATGGGAATTTCGAAAGGTCGCGCTTTCATGTTTATATTGATAAGATCCACTGGTGACGTCGAAGATAAAGACCCCGGCACTGCCGTATTTTCACTGCAAGACTACGCTTCTCGTTTCCAGCCTGTGTGACTGTTCTCTTCAGCCCCGCCGATGCTTGCACGCTCCTTCGGGAACAGCACGGCAGACATTAGCAGAGAGCGGGCGTGAGTGACAGGCTGCGGGAGATCGCCCAGACACCCCTATATGGCCGTGGATTAGCTATATGCTAATATCGTTAATAGAGAGGAGAGGCAGCGAGGTGCTGCGAGCCGACAGTGGAGGCTTCCAGAGTCTGAACAGGCTCCTCAACAGCCATGGCTGAAGGCGGAGAAGGGGAAGATGAAATTCAGTTTCTCAGAACTGTAAGTAATTTCCGACCGTTTAACTGCGAGCTCTGGGTCCTCAGAGCATCTTTAATTATGTCCTGCCCGTTTGTCTCAGCCGCTACCTGCTTTAGAGAGCTGCTTTGATGTAGATTGTCAATGGGGGTCCTAAACCTGTTAATGTAGATTCTTAAGAATTCTTCCTGTTTATGAATGCACCTCACAGCCTCTTTTACCGCGCTCGAGACTCGACGAGTGC
This sequence comes from Thaleichthys pacificus, assembly GCA_023658055.1. Classification (NCBI taxonomy): domain Eukaryota; kingdom Metazoa; phylum Chordata; class Actinopteri; order Osmeriformes; family Osmeridae; genus Thaleichthys; species Thaleichthys pacificus. Next base: position 482,885 of record CM042866.1, on the reverse strand, counting down.
TCTTTTGATTTGAGCGTTGATAAATGCATTAATTCATGGGATAAGATACTACTAGTTCAGTATCATCGTTACGCCTTTCCGTCAAACTTATTTTTTAAGTGACAATAACCAATTGAAGTCTTCTTTCCGCATACAACCGTATGTGTTTATTGTGTGGATTCTGGTAACTTCGATTTCCTCTCCATGTTGTTGGCTGTCTGTCAGACGAAGTTTAGCCTACTTCATAGTGTCTTATGCAAGACCTAATGATAATTGATAATGACGATTCTTGCATTTTTATGTTTCGTCTTTAGCGGTCTCTAAAACAGGGAGCAATAACGATGACATGGTCTAGGTAAAGGTTGGGAAGGTTAATACTAGCAGTGGATCCAGAAGGTTATCTTTGGCCTCCTATAGGCTGCAACAAAGGGATGTTAATTATCTGACGATAACTGTGATTTATAAAATGGCTTTCCATTAGTCTGTTTAATCATCCTGTCAAGCAGGATGCATGTAAAACAGTCAACGCTGTCTGGACCCCAGTCAAGGGACAGGCTGGAGGAGGAATATCTGAGGACAGTTGGATGTAGCTGTAGTCTCTAATAGTTCTTCTGAAAAACACATTCAGATTGGTGAAGACTGAACCAGTTTAGATAACAGAGCACTGTCTGAAGTAATGAAACAGAACCTTCTCAGGTGACAAGTGACACTCGTTGCCAACACGATGGATGGCCATGATGACTGGCACTGCATCTACTGGGAAACATGTAGAGGTGTTTCATGGCAGGAGATAAAAACTAATCTTGGCCATGTGAAGGATTGGAGAGCTGGAGGCAGATATCTGGATGGTTCTGCTGGTTTCATACAGTGTCACAGTCAATAATGCTGTTGTTGTGTTTCTCCTGCTGTATCTGACATCTACTAAAAGAAAAGTGTTCTTCAGACACCAGATAGATATTAGGAGGAAAGGAAGACGGCTGCCACAGGCTTTCTTTCATTCATTTGAAGCAGTATTTAGACCCAGTTAACCCTGCCTGCTGTCTCTGGTGTGTGGGAGGGGATCCACAGCAACAGTTGTTCAAGGGATGAATTCATTTGGGCTGATTGCAGTTCACACTGGTAATCCACAGTAAATCTGCACCAGACACACAGTCAACTACAAACATGGAGCTTTGCTGGATCTCTGAACTGACAGAAACTACAGTATGTTTAGAGATCAAATGAATCTCGGTGATTCCCTGTCGTCAGTTTTAGAGTGGCTTAGTGGTGGTTAGAGCTGGGTGTACCAGGCCTGTTAGCATGCATGCAGCAGCTCCCAGTGTCTCCAGGCAGGCCTGCTGCATGCATGCAGCAGCTCCCAGTGTCTCCAGGCAGGACAGAGGAAAAGCCATGTCTGAAACCCCCGCAGCAACCAGTCCCATGTGACCAGAGCAGGCAGAGGTCCTTCAATCAGCAGGCCCACAAACACAGCTGACATTTTAGCTCCATTACTGCTTGGAGAGCTGAGCCCAAATGCCAACAGTCTCCAAAGGGGATTTTATGAAAAACATCCAACAGAAAGAAACAAAGAAGACTTTATTTTTCTTGTCATTCAAAGTTAATAGTGGTCCAGTGAGTTGTGAAGACGTATGTTCTGCACCTTTAAGAGACTCAGCTTGTTGCATCCCTCCACACAGAGCAGCTGGCTGGATGGTGTGTGTGTGCGTAGGCCGGGGCCAGTTGTTTGTATGTGTGTGTGTGAGAGTGGTGTGGCATGCTGCTCTGTGTGTGATGAATGCAGCTGAGCAGTGTGGTGCAGAATCTGGCTGCACCAGACCTGAAACGGTGGAACAGAGTAGAGGTAATGTTTGCATGCCAGCAATAAACACATACTACATGTCTGACATTGCTGTCTGAACGGTGGTTCAGGTGTCTCTGAAGTCTGTCTCTGGCCACACAACACGCACACAACAAACACACACACAATCTGTGGATAATATTCCCTGATACCATTGAGACATCAGTGTCAGACATGTAGTAGGCGTTTGTTGCTGGCATACAAACATTACCTCGTACTGAAGCACCTAATAAACTGCTGTACATGCTGCCTTTTCTCTAACAACCAAACAAAAGTAATTTCCCTGGAGAGAGAGTGGAGAGATCCCCCCTGGCAAGGCGCTGCTGTAAAGCAGGATTTCAGCCATGGGTAATTTGCTGCTCCAGGAAGAGGAGCAGCTCTGATTGGGAGCTCTGAGTCTCAGTGATCGTCCGGCCGAGTGTGTTGGGAGGCGGTGTGTGTGTCTGTCAGACGGGAGGGTCTGGGAGGCGGTGTGTGTGTCTGTCAGACGGGAGGGTCTGGGAGGTGGTGTGTGTGTCTGTCAGACGGGAGGGTCTGGGAGGCTGTTTCAGCCCTGCTATTGTTGAAGGACTGCAGGACCTGCCTCACCAGCAGGATTCTGAATCAGACACTATTAGCCTGTGATTACGTGTCTCTAGCTTGTTATGTAAGAAACGTTTTTACAATTCTGCTGGAGGGCCAGCGAGGTTGGTTACTGTGGATCAGAATGTGTGGGTGTGTCCCACCTCTAACTTAAGCCCCCATGGGGTTTAATATGTGACAAATAATTCTACTAACTACTGGCTTTATTTCTCGGTTCTGTGTGATTCTGCTGTTCCATCACCCTCTGACGTGTACACGCAGGGCCAAACACTGGGCCCTGTGATCTACATCCTCACTGAAAACAACAGATATCCACCCCTCTCTCCTCACAGCCTCCTGTCCCCCCTCCACCCAGGACATCCTGCTAGGCTCGTATCACAGTCTCAGGCTGCATTAGCAGGTCGTGGGGGAGTGGAGATGGTGAAAAGGCCAGAGTCTGACTGTGACTAACCCTGTGTGACAGCGTGGCCAGGCCTGTCTATGTGAAGGCCTGTCTGATCTGGCATGCTGCTGTTAGGAGCCCAGTAGGAAGCAGCCCTGGAGCAGAGATACCACCCTCCTGCTCCTCCTCCACCCTCCTGCTCCTCCTCCACCCTCCTTGCTCCTCCTCCACCCTCCCTCCTGCTCCTCCTCCACCCTCCTGCTCCCTCCTCCACCCTCCTGCTCCCTCCTCCACCCTCCTGCTCCTCCTCCACCCTCCTGCTCCTCCTCCACCCTCCTGCTCCCCTGCTCCTCCTCCTCCCTCCTCCACCCTCCTGCTCCTCCTCCACCCTCCACCTCTAATTCTCTGTCTCTATTCTATCTGTCTCTATCTCTATCTGTCTCTATTGCTATCTCTCTAGCTCAGAAGAACTCCTCCCCTACTCAGATCAGAAGTGTGACACCAGATCCTACTGCGTGTGTGGTTAGTGTCAGGAAAGGTGGAATTGTCATTTCATCCTCATCAGAGACATCCAAAAACTGCCTTGTCATTGTCACCTTTCAAAGTCACCAAAATTGCTTTCCTAAAGAAAATCTCCTGCTGAATCTTTTGAACGAGTCTCAAATCCACCAGATCCTAGAAGATATAAACTCTGTTTCAAACTCTCTGTATTACAGCTCCGTTTGTGTTTCTCACTTGATCTCAATGGGTATAATTATCTTCCTATGAAAGGACTCCTGGCCATTCGTATTCAGTTCAACACATCATCCTTGTCTACTTGACTCTAGGATGATGGCTCTAATGTTATTATGACCATGGAGTTCACTGTCATTTCATGGTTGAATTAAAAAGTAATTGGTCCATTTGATTAAGAACCGAATGACATTTGGAGCATAATGGTGCTGCTCTGGTCTCCAGTCCTGCCCTGGTCTCCAGTCCTGCCCTGGTCTCCAGTCCTGCCCTGGTCTCCAGTCCTGCCCTGGTCTCCAGTCCTGCTCTGGTCTCCAGTCCTGCTCTGGTCTCCAGTCCTGCTCTGGTCTCCAGTCCTGCTCTGGTCTCCAGTCCTGCTCTGGTCTCCAGTCCTGCTCTGGTCTCCAGTCCTGCTCTGGTCTCCAGTCCTGCTCTGGTCTCCAGTCCTGCTCTGGTCTCCCCCCCCCCCCCCTCCCAGGCGGACCCCCTCCCGGGCGGGCCCCCTCCCGGGCGGACCCCCTCCCGGGCGGACCCCCTCCCGGGCGGACCCCCTCCCGGGCGGACCCCCTCCCGGGCGGACCCCCTCCATGCTGTCACAGTGAACATAACCTAACCTTTTCAAACAGAACGGCACTCAGAATTCTGACCACGTTTTTTCTCACATCCACAGCCTTCAGACCCAGACTGACACACAGCAGCTGGTCTTGTGTTGCTTTCCTACCTGTGTATTGGATGTGTCCTTGCTGAGTTAAATTAGATTAGATTGATCATGTTTGCCTTAGAGTGTTTGCCCTATGGAGGTGTTCAAAATGCTAAGTTATACAATGTAAAAGCCATGGTATTGATCGGGCACTTTACCTTGCAGTGAATGAGAAGAGACTGTAAACCTATATCCATATTGCTGTATTGATTAACACTGCCTACCTCCCTGTGTGTATAAACACAGAACCTTACTGCCAGGAGGAGTTCTTACTACTGAACACTTGAGATGATGCCTAAATACAGGACAGTACAATGTGTGTGTGTGCGCGCTAGCCCTGCTGTATAAAGGACAGTTAATTTAAGGCTAGAAGCATTTTCATCAGCGTGTTGTACTGATGTGTGATGGAGACAGATAGAGGGGCTGCCCAGGAGGATGAAGCCAGCAGACCGGGTTCAGAGACAGAGCAGAGAAAGGCTGCTGTAATGAGCTATCGATCCAGACACCAAATGAAGAAATTTCCTGAAGAATGTCAGAGGTATGCAGTTAGCCCGCCTGATTGATTTGTGTTTTAGAGCATGAATATTTAAGCCAGGGAGTAGGAGGATCTGATGCCTGCTGGCGGCCATCTTTCCCTCTTCTTCTGTGGTGTGTGAAGGAAGTAACCTGTGGTTAGAATCCGATTACATTTCTCTGCTGCAACTTTGTTCATCTAACACATGATTGTGGAGGAGCTGAGTAGATGATTTGTCGCTGTTCTGGAACCCACCTTGCCAGGCAGCCTGTTGTCTGCGATCCAGGCTGACGTGCCCATGCCTCCCCCCAGGGACAGGCAGCTCAGCTGGGTGTGGGGCCTCCAGCTTTGGAGCCTCCCTGCAGCTCCAGTCACAGCCAGGGAAGGTTTGGCCCTCAGACACGCTGTGCGTGTCCCAGACACACCCTGTAAATCCAGCTCTGCTTGTGCAGCGCTGTCACGTCCAGCTACACTCCCTCTTCGCTGGGATGAAACACCCTGGTCAGCTCTCCTCGCTGAGAGAGGGAGGGATGTGTAAATCACCTGGCCGTGTTAACAAGATGGGACTGCTGCAGTAACATTAGCTGAGGGGTTTGTCCACCCAGCCTCTTCAGTGAGGTGGTCAGTATCACCTTGATTGACGATGAAGACTCAGAGGACAGATTGACACATCCAAAAGGGCAATGAAGGTTTTATACATCACAGATATTATGTTTGGAGTTGACCTTTTCACTTAACTTGTAAGGTCAGAGATATTGAACTTACCGAACACAAACTGAACTGCTTTACACAAAGCAGTCCATGAAAATTGTGGATGTTATCAGTCCTGATTGACAGTACATTACCTTCCACCACCCCCATATTTCATGTCTTATAAGTAAAGTAGTTACAGTTAGCAGACTGAAGGCTTGTTGTGGCCTATTTTAAACCAGGACAAGGAGATGTATTGTACTTAGTTTGTATTGTACTCATAGTTCCTGTAAACTAACACATGACTCACAATAACTCGCGGGGCGCTGTGCTGGCGGGCAGGGCTGCGCTGGAGGGGCGCGCTGTGCTGGCGGTGTGTGCTGGAGGGGCGCGCTGTGCTGGCGGGGTGTGCTGGAGGGGCGCGCTGTGCTGGCGGTGTGTGCTGGAGGGGCGCGCTGTGCTGGCGGGGTGTGCTGGAGGGGCACGCTGTGCTGGCGGGGTGTGCTGGAGGGGCGCGCTGTGCTGGCGGGGTGTGCTGGAGGGGCACGCTGTGCTGGCGGGGTGTGCTGGAGGGGCACGCTGTGCTGGCGGGGTGTGCTGGAGGGGCACGCTGTGCTGGCGGGGTGTGCTGGAGGGGCACGCTGTGCTGGCGGGGTGTGCTGGAGGGGTGCGCTGTGCTGGCGGTGTGTGCTGGAGGGGCGCGCTGTGCTGGCGGGGTGTGCTGGAGGGGCGCGCTGTGCTGGCGGTGTGTGCTGGAGGGGCGCGCTGTGCTGGCGGGGTGTGCTAGCTAAAAGCTAAGTAAGACTGCGTCCTGTCAATGTAGACCCACTGGTGCGTTGTTGAACTAAGGCGACGGTTAGCCAACTATAAATACTATTTCCATTCCGGCTAATTCAACCTTTGATTTGTCGGTTTAATTGAGTCTTTTCAGCGTGTTGACGCATCTCCCTGGCTCCTCCTCGACGCCGCCACAGTAATTGCTGTGTTGAGAAATCCTCGTACTTTTTCCTCGCCGCTGATGCCAACCATTCTGCCCCTTCCCACCGATATTGACGACACAGCTGTTCCCCACCTCATAAAAGATTCATACCATTTTAACAACCCTTGCGCCTGCTTCTCACCACACAAGCGCAAACCAAGAGATATCTCTCCTTTATTGGGCCTTGTTACAGCAGAGTCAATGATGTGTGTAATAAAACTATGTGTTATTCTGCCTCCGCAGCAAGCCGCAGACAGGGGAAGAGATGCTGGGCCGTGGTAGAGATATGGCTGACACACTGATAAGCATTGACATATTTGACCCTTATTCCAACCCTTCATCAACCCGCCTCCCCTCCACAAACACGCTCTGTGAGGAGTCCAGTCCTATACTCTCTGGGTCTGACGAGCTAGCTACAGTCCTGTACTCTGGGTCTGAAGGAGCTAGCTACATTCCTGTACTCTCTGGGTCTGAAGGGGCTAGCTACAGTCCTGTACTCTCTAGGTCTGAAGGAGCTAGCTACAGCTACAGAGGTTGGAGAGTAAACGTATGTAGCTCTGTTCTGCTCTGCAGGTGTGGAAGGAGGGAAGTTGTTAATGCTGTTTTATACCTCCACTCGCCTGCCTCTGCACTCTCTCTCCCCCCATCTCTCTCTCTTTCTACATCTATCTTTCTCTCTCTCTCCCCATCTCTCTTCCTTCATTGCTCTCTCTCTCTCCCCATCTTCTCTCTCAGCTCTGGACTTGCAGGAGGAGTCAGCTGTGGCTTGTTGTTTGACGTGACTGCGTGTGGGGAGGTTGTAAGTCCTATTAAACACAACTACACTGTGCTGGAGACGAGACAGCTTTATGATGCTCTCTCTTTTGCACTGTGGTTTTTCATTGCTCTGCTCTTTTTGATTTGGGACTTGTCAGCGACTCACTGCTCCTCTCCTCTGACTCTTCAGGGTGTGTGACTGCAGAAGCTCCGTCAATCTCCATCCAGACTGGGCTTGACACTGGAAGATCAGCTGTAGTTCACTGATTTCCCCCAATCTCTCTCTCTGTGTCCCTCTCACACACATACTCTCTCTCTCTCTCTCTCTCTCTGTCCCTCTCTCACACATACTCTCTCTCTCTCTCTCCCTCTCGCACACATAATCTCTCTCACTCTCTCTCTCTGTGTGTCCCTCTCTCACACATACTCTCTCTCTCTGTGTCCCTCTCACACATACTCTCTCTCTGTGTCCCTCTCGCACACATAATCTCTCTCACTCTCTCTGTGTCCCTCTCTCACACATTCTCTCTCTCTCTCTGTGTCCCTCTCTCACACATACTCTCTCTCTCTGTGTCCCTCTCATACATACTCTCTCTCTGTGTCCCTCTCGCACACATAATCTCTCTCACTCTCTCTGTGTCCCTCTCTCACACATACTCTCTCTCTCTGTGTCCCGCTCTCACACATACTCTCTCTCTCTGTGGCCGTCACAACTCATCCTCTATTGACAGAGGAGAGAACAGAAGCACATATTCGCTGACATATAAGTACTGAAGAGAATGATGGTCAAGACCTCAATCTCAATGGCCATTTTTATGCCCCAGTTGCTTTAAATTACCACCTACTGTAAGCATTCCACTGGCAGTGAAATGTAGTAAGGTGCTTTAAAGTGTCCTGTATGGCACAGTCCTGTGCATGGGGTTATCTGCTTGAACATGTGCTGGAGTTATCTGCTGGGGTTATCTTAGGTTATCTTAAACAGAGTCAACATGCGTCTGTGTGGCAGTTATTTCCTGCAGGGCTGTGTGCTCTGGCATTCTGGGTAAAGGCCCAGCTGGGGGGCAAGGCCCTCATGGACACTTCCTCTTTGGAGCTGAGGCATTCTGGGATTTCTCCTGGGGCAGGGCACAGCCCGTCACACAGGGTGATGGGGACTGGATCAGAGGAAAGACATTCAATGTGGCAGCCACACCCACACACACACACAGGAAGTTGGGCAGACTGGGAGGGCTACAGTACAGCTATCCTATACAAGCCCATATGGATCAGATGTGACCATGGCCCATGTCCAGGAGCCTCATCCTGATGGGTATGTAAAGTGCGCACACAAGCTGTGAGCCAGTTTCATTGTGATTGATTAGCAAGTAAAGGAGTAGCCAGCACATCCAGGTGGCTCATTACACAGACCGCACAATTGGTACCAGCAACACTGTGCTTTTAAATGGTCTTAAAAGGGGCGATTAAGAATGACTCACCTCACCTTCCAGGTAAAGGATCTGCTTGTTAATGTTCCTCTCCCCCAAGACTTCACAAGGCTTTCTTCTGAAAACACCACTTCTCAGAAGACAGAAACAAGCCAGCTATTTCCCCCTCACTGTAGTTTGAGAAACTGCCTCCGCTCCCCTGGTATTGCCTGCCTTGAGGAGGGAAGTGAGGGGAGGATATGGTGCCTTGAGGAGGGAAGTGAGGGGAGGATATGGTGCCTTGAGGAGGGAAGTGAGGGGAGGATATGGTGCCTCGAGGAGGGAAGTGAGGGGAGGATATGGTGCCTCGAGGAGGGAAGTGAGGGGAGGATATGGTGCCTCGAGGAGGGAAGTGAGGGGAGGATATGGTGCCTCGAGGAGGGAAGTGAGGGGAGGATATGGTGCCTCGAGGAGGGAAGTGAGGGGAGGATATGGTGCCTCGAGGAGGGAAGTGAGGGGAGGATATGGTGCCTCGAGGAGGGAAGTGAGGGGAGGATATGGTGTCAGGCTGCTCTTCCACCTCCAGCCTCGTCAGCCAGCACGGGCCTTACCTGACATGCCGACACCACGCTTATCCTCTGTGGGCTGGATAGCTCATACCAGAGCATGTAAAAACCATGCCTGATGTTCCCTTTGAAGTGTGTGTTTTTGGTTATCTTACCTAAATGAGAGCTAGAGTTTTGGAAGCAGGTGATTGGCATGAGCTGCGTGTATGGTTTGAGAAAGTGTGTGTGTGTGTATCTGCTCTGATGAGAGATTACCATTGCTGTCTGATGTTTAGATGGATTGCGGAGGCCCATATGTGTGTTTGAGGTGCACAGCTGTGTGGGGAATGTGTTCATGATGACTCAGCCTCGCGGAGAGCAGGTGTCCATCACACACAGGTGGAGAGAGACCCGGGGAGGATCACACAGGTGGAGAGAGACCCGGGGAGGATCACACAGGTGGAGAGAGACCCGGGAGCAGAATGAGCGTTCCTTATTTCTGTCCAGAAATGACGCAAGCTATCAGCTAGTGCCAGAGTTGGTTACGGATATGGGCGCTAGCTTGTGGTGAAACCGGGCGCTAGCTTGTGGTACAGCTGGGAGCTAGCTCGTGGTACAGCTGGGAGCTAGCTCGTGGTAAGTCTGTCACACTCAGTGCTGTTAGCAATCCGCTTAAAGAAGGAACAAATGTTTAATGGAGACTGAAATGAATTTATGATGTCACTCAGGTGCTGGGGAATGCTGTGGGGATGTGTATGTGTGTGTGAGTGCAGGAAAGAGAGTAAGAGAGATGATTTGGGGTAGAAGAAAGTGTGAGGGTTAGAGAGAAAGAGGATGGTGTGTGTGTGGCAGCTACCTCAGCAGCCTGCCTCTACAGTAGACGAACACTCTCCCCTCAGCACAGTAGCACTGAGTCACAGGAACAAATGGCTCGCCTTTCTACTCAAACATGACTCTCTCTCTCCCCTCCCTCTCTCTCCCCCTCTCCCTCTCTCCCCCTCTCCCTCTCTCCCCCTCTCTCTCTCTCTCCCTCTCTCTCTCCCCCTCTCTCTCTCCCCCTCTCTCTCCTCTCTCTCTCCCCCTCTCTCTCTCCCCCTCTCTCTCTCTCCCCCTCTCTCTCTCTCCATCTCTCCCGTCTGAGTCACGCCACACTCACTTAGAGACGAAAACGCTACAAGTCCATGAATCATTCCAACAGCAAATTCACAGCCAGAGAGCCTGTTTTTCCTGAAGGAAATTCTGGAATAAAACTATCTTAAAACACTGATTCTGGAGGGAGAGAGAGAAGGAGAACTGACCACTACTACCCGACAGAAGACGAACTCTGTAGTTTGAAACCAAACACATCACCCTTCTGAGACATTTATATGAGGTGTGTAGGAATGAAAAACATTTTGAGTGCTGCGGATGTAAACACTGACCAGAATAGAGTAGTATATTTTTCAGCCAATGTCGTTCATCTGTCAAATGAAGCTTAATGGGCTTGACCTGACCGTCTAGTGTGTGTGATAGGAGGTGGTTGTGGTGGCATGTTGACACCTGGAGGTCTCATGTTACTGCTGGGGAGTCTGGGACCTGTCTGGGACTGTCTGGGATCTCTACAGTCTTCGGGAGGAATGGCAGGAACACCACCTAGCTTTACCAGGTTGCTTGGTACAGCAGGAACACTGTAGTTCCAGGAGGCTGAAGGTTCGACTTACAATTGAAGACAATCTTCATGACTAGCTTTGCTAAAGTACATCTTACATCTTAAAACTAAACAAGGGGAAGTTCAATCACCACCTCCCTGGATAGATCCACTGTACTAATTTCCCCAAAGGGTTCACTTCAGAAAATGATAGAACATAAGTACAACATACCTCTGCTTACTGGATTGCAGGCACAGAGGTCCTGTGGTGAGCTGGTGTAAAGCTACCAGTCTGGCCAGACCTCTCCTCTCCCTCAAGATCTAAAGTGCCTCTGATCTTGCTCCTCCTCTTAGCTCTACTCTATCTCTGTACCCCTCCTTCTGACTGTTCAACCGTTCAAACAGAATATCTACTAAATATCTCCCCACCTGTCTACTGGTGGCACTGCTTCCCTTCTGCGGGGTCCTTTGGGTCTGAGCAGTGAGGTGGTTTATTTAAGGTGTCAGAGTTGAGAAGACCTCCTGTCTGAGGTCAGGAGCGTTTCCCCAGAGTTGCTGTTACTTTACAGAGAACCACTGTAAGGCTGTAAGTTGACCCTTTGAGCACCATTTAAGTTCCACAAGCTCTTGGCCATATCTTAAGCAGCTGACGAAAGAATCATCTAGGAACTATCAACAACAAAAAAAGAACAAATAAATGATATATACTTTTGACTGGTACTGTATTTCCAAAACATCACTTTTTTGGGGGTCACCAAATATATCTTAATCCACCTCAGAGGTCGAGCAGGGAGGGAGGTTGATTTAAGAGGTTTCAGTCGGTTGGTATCACAAGTTTCACCGTGCAGAAATCTCCTGTGACGGGCTGAAGTGATTGGACCAAATTAACAAAATGAGCGGAGCAATCAACATTCAGACACTGATGTGCTTTCAGCATTCAGAGTCCCAGCAGCCCTGCTGAGCCCTGAGAGAAGAGGCTCTGTACATTCAGTCCCTCACAAGAACACTCTGGGGAAATATACCTGACAGGCCTGATTCAGACAGAAAGAGAGAGACATAGTGAGAGGAAGGAGGGACAGGGGAAGAGGGTTGAGAAGACAGAGAGTGTGGAAGGCCAGAACTGATGTCAAAGTCAAGATGTCCTGGAGCGTTGCTAGCTGTTCATTATTGTGAAAGAGCTCTGGTACGAATGACTCATATTGACTATATTTAGAGCCTTAACTTGGGATGACCTTATCATACACACTAATCACATGACATAGAAATCTGTGAGTGAGACCGTCGTCCTGGGTAGAATACCCATCCCAGAGTCTGTGAGAGCTCATCTGAGCCAAGATAACAGGAAGGGAGAGCTCATCTGAGCCAAGCTAACAGGAAATGAGAGCTCATCTGAGCCAAGGTAACAGGAAATGAGAGCTCATCTGAGCCAAGCTAACAGGAAGGGAGAGCTCATCTGAGCCAAGCTAACAGGAAATGAGAGCTCATCTGAGCCAAGGTAACAGGAAATGAGAGCTCATCTGAGCCAAAGAACTTATATTGACAAGAAGTGAAAGCCAATAGAACGCTCCATTGCAACACCAGTGCCCAGTAGCAGCGCTACGTTTCCGCCATTTTGGAGTGAAAGGGACTCGGCAGTCCACTAGCTTGCTGTCGCTTTTGGCAAAATCAGCTGCTTTGTTAAAAAAAACTGAATGATGACAACACTGTCGCCTCTTGTGCTTCTATACTCTTTGTCTGAGCCAAGCTAACAGGAAGTGAGAGCTCATCTGAGCCAAGCTAACAGGAAGTGTGCTCCACTCGTACACCTGAATGATTGACAGCTATGAGTGATGGGGGCTATGCCCCCCTCTCTCTAAATCGGTCAGGCGATACACTACTGTATGTGTGGTCTTGGTGTGTGAGTGTGTTTGTCCTCTGAGAGGTGAGGCGGGGGGAGTGAGGGGCAGACACCAGACAGAAAGATGGGACGTGAAAAGGAGGCGCTGTGATTAACGAGAGTGTGTCTGCTGCTGCTGCAGACAGGCTGCTCTGGATGAAGCACGATCAATACTGGCCTCATATGGCCCACATCACACACACGCGCACACACAACACAGTGACTGCATGTGCCGACCCACGGGCAGTGTGGCTGTTCAAACGAATCAACTGAGTCAAATCACAGCTCCCGTTTGTGTGATGCGATCTCTGTGGTCCCAGTGCGCACGGCGTCACCGTTAGATAGACCAGGCCTTCAGGCTGCTCTGCTGAAAGGATGATCGATACTGAAATGTGTTACAAATAAGTGATCTGTACCATAATGTATAAAAGCATTATGGTGCACAGTGATAATGCATCAGAATGTATGAATGCAGACAGTGTCTCAACATGGAGCAAGGAATTTGACTTCCTCCCTAGCAACATCTTAGCCTGGATGAGCACAGACTTGAACTAATGTGTAGAGTGTGTGTGTGTGTGTGTGTGTGTGTGTGTGTGTGAGAGAGAGAGATTTGGACCTTGGGGGCTTGTCACATACACTTTAACACAGAGCTTGTGACACACACACACACTCACACACAGCACACACACTCTCCCACACACACACACTCTCACACACACCCTCTCTCTCTCACACACGGGGATGTATGTACATAGCCATGCCACTACTAACACTTTGAAACGTTAGCCTGCTAGCTACTAGTGCTGCATTCCCAGTCCCCTCATGTTAAATAATGCAGCATGCTATTGTGCACAAGCCCCCCGTGTCTCTCATCTCTCTCTTCCCCCTCTCTCCATCCTGAAGCTGCAGCCTCAGCATATTCTGCCTGCTCCTCCAGTAGGATAGCTGGCTAGCCCAGATCCATTCTGCCTGCTCCTCCAGTAGGATAGCTAGCTAGCCCAGATCCATTCTGCCTGCTCCTCCAGTAGGATAGCTGGCTAGCCCAGATCCATTCTGCCTGCTCCTCCAGTAGGATAGCTGGCTAGCCCAGATCCATTCTGCCTGCTCCTCCAGTAGGATAGCTGGCTAGCCCAGATCCATTCTGCCTGCTCCTCCAGTAGGATAGCTGGCTAGCCCAGATCCATTCTGCCTGCTCCTCCAGTAGGATAGCTGGCTAGCCCAGATCCATTCTGCCTGCTCCTCCAGTAGGATAGCTGGCTAGCCCAGATCCATTCTGCCTGCTCCTCCAGTAGGATAGCTAGCTAGCCCAGATCCATTCTGCCTGCTCCTCCAGTAGGATAGCTAGCTAGCCCAGATCCATTTTGCCTGCTCCTCCAGTAGGATAGCTAGCTAGCCCAGATCCATTTCAGTGTGTATACTTTCCCCACCATAAAGACAACCCTTCTCACTATCAGATTGTGTCTGTTTCCAGTGTGTGGTTTCCACCAGTATCATTACAGGTGTTCTATTTTATTCTGCTGAGTAGCAAGCTCAGTGGGGTTTGTCCAGTGAGGTCTGCAGTATTAACACAGTACAATACAGTACATGTTACATGCTTAAAAGAGTTAATGACTCATTTCCATGAAACATTGATGCCATTTGCTTCTCCAGTGATTCCTATTTGTAAATGTGTTTTTGCAGCCTGCTCAGAGCAGACTGTGACAGCTTGGTTTACAGCTCTGTTAATCATTCATAAACTGCTCAGGGATTTCTTAACTAAGATGTTCATTAAGACTAAGGCTTAGGGCTGTGTGTTCATTCATTAATATAGCTGATGTTGTATGGTACTCATTCTATAATTAGCAACAAAACAAATAAACATTTGTCTAAATGCACCATCATGTGGGTTAGGGTCTGCAATTATTTAATTTGACATTTTATTCAGTTCACCAGTAAGAAAGGTAGTTTAGTAGTATCAGTTAGTTAAGGTGAGGGAAAAAATCAATTCACATTTCAATCGCGATTCAGCCTTCTAGCGATTCACAAATGTAAAAAATCGTAAAAAATACATAATAATAATCGATTCGTGACCCCAAGAATCGATTTGAATCGAATCATGAGGTACGAAAAGATTCCCACCCCTATTATTTAGCTAGCCAGATAGTTCACGCAACACGCAGCATGAACCAGCCATCACTGGTCTGTTCATTAAGCCCTCCCACAGCCCTGCCTCTAATGAGGCTGTGAATGACCCAAAACCCAGCTCAAATAACGAGGCAGCACAGGAACACAGCAGAGGCAGTAACACAGCAGAGGCAGTAACACAGCAGAGGCAGTAACACAGCAGAGGCAGCACAGGAACACAGCAGAGGCAGTAACACAGCAAGGCAGCACAGGAACACAGCAGAGGCAGTAACACAGCAGAACCCTTTCATGGCAGCTTCTTAGCAAGCGTGCGTTTAGCTAAGTCATTATTTCCCTTGTACACGACCTGAACTCTGCAATCAATTATTTCAGGCTGGTTTGGTACAATACAAACAGTGTAAATAGCCCAGAGGACACTGGGAAGACTCAAAGGAATCCTGGATGGATACTTCCTGTTTGATCATCACATTAGGAGAATACTGGCCAATTACGGAGTAACAGGCGCACAGGATAGGGAACGCACTGATGAGGAGAGACACATTTCTTGTTTGTGAACACTTGGCGAATAAACACAATTCTGATTCTGATGTTTGAACAGTTTGAGGAAAACGACCTTTTGGAGTTTTGTATGATGCCTTTCGCCTCAATTACTGAATTCCTTGGATGGAAGTGGGTGCTGTGCTGTCCTAGAAAGGACATTGTGTTAAATTAACTATGAAAAAAAGAAAAGAGGTTACGAGTACGAGTATGCAGACTGCAGGGGGGCAGTAGGGGGGCAGGCAGACTGCAGGGGGGCAGGCAGACTGCAGGGGGGCAGTAGGGGGGCAGGCAGACTGCAGGGGGGCAGGCAGACTGCAGGGGGGCAGGCAGACTGCAGGGGGGCAGTAGGGGGGCAGGCAGACTGCAGGGGGGCAGGCAGACTGCAGGGGGGCAGTAGGGGGGCAGGCAGACTGCAGGGGGGCAGGCAGACTGCAGGGGGGCAGGCAGACTGCAGGGGGGCAGTAGGGCTGCAGGGGGGGGTGATGGATGCACCAGCTGGCCTTTCCTAAAAGGCTCAGACCACACAGGAAGCTGACAGGCTGATGTGGAGGGCAGTGGATCCTCCACCAACATCACACACACACACACACACACACACAACCTCATCACATACACACACAACCTCATCACATGCACACATGGACACGCACACACCTCATCACACGCACACACACAAACTGAAGCCCTCCATTTTGTCTTGACAGGATGATGAAGTGGTTCTCCAGTGTGTTGCCTGCATCCAGAAAGAGAATCGCAAGTTCTGCCTGACCGCCGAGGGGCTCGGCAATCGCCTATGCTACCTGGAACCCACGTCAGAGGCGAAGGTAGGCTCAGCAAGTTACCAACCTCTCTCACTCTCAGACAGAAGAGCTCACAGGAAGAACTGTACCTAACCCTACCCTCTATGAAACACTCAGCAGTCAGCAAAGCAACTGACTCATTCAAATCATAGAACCGTTTTCATTTGAATGCTGAGAATTCTTATACTGATATATTGAAACCAAGTCTGAGGGAAAGACGTACTCACCGCATAGCCGGATGACAGAATCCCTGTGCTTCCATGGAAACCAGATGATTACTTCCAGCGAAGTTGTGGGCCATGCTGAGCAGCAGACAGATGTTCAGCGTTCCACGTCATCAAAAACACAAAAAAATGCCAGTTACTGTGGGGTCATGACTCTGGCTCCCTGTGGGCCAGTTCAGTTCATACTCAATTCTCCAAAATTAAACCCGCTACTTTAACTGATTGTTCCATAAACTGTTCTGTTGTTTGTCATATTTGCCAGAAGACACATTCCGCCGCGTGCTTTGTCTGGCCTACTATACGTCGGCTAAGTGACGTATACAATGACTGCTATCAAGAAAAGCACACAATTATTCTCATATTTGTATTATTTTTTATACC